>PVIA01000772.1:0-361337 GCA_004024845.1 Tonatia bakeri
TTTAATGTGACTAGGAAACATTGGAGATTCTATTTGAAATGCTGATTCTGATTCAGTAAGTCTGGAGCAGGTTGAGATTCTGCACTAACAAGCTCCCAGGCCTGCTGATTCTACTCGTAATCATGCTGCACCTTGAGTGAGAGACTTTATTACCTCATATAACAAGTCCAGAGGAAGGAAGTTCTAGGGTTGGTTCATTCAGAAGTTTAATGATATCATCAAGAAACCAGGTTTTAAGATCAACATCACTATTCATCAGAGAGATGTAAGTTAAAACCACAATGAGATATTACCTCACACTTGTCAGAATGGCTATCGTTAATAAATCAACAAACAACAAGTGCTGGTGAGGATGTGGAGAGAAGGGAACCCTTGTGCACTGTTGGTGGAAATGCAGCCTTGTGCAGCCACTGTGGAAAACAGTATGAAATTTCCTCAAAAAATTAAAAATGGAACTGCCTTTTGACCCAGTGATTCCACTGCTGGAAATATGCCCTAAGAATCTTGAAACACCAGTTCAAAAGTACTTATGCACCCCTATAGCAGCACAATTTACAATAGCCAGGTGCTAGAAGCAACTTAAGTGCCCATCAATAAATGAGTGAATCAAAAAAACTATGATACATTTACACAATGGAATACTATGCAGCAGACAGAAAGAAGGAGCTCCAATACTTCATGACAGCATGGGTGGAATTGGAAAGCATTATGCCAAGTGAAATAAGCCAGGCAGTGAAAGACAAATACCATATGATCTCTCTTAGAGAAGGAATATAATGAACAAAATAAACTAACAAGCCCCTGGCTGGCGTAGCTCAGTGGATTGAGCTTGGGCTGCGAACCAAAGCATCGCAGGTTCAATTCCCAGTCAGGGCACATGCCTGGGTTGCAGGCCACGGCCCCCAGCAACCGCACACTGATGTTTCTCGCTCTGTCTCTTTCTCCCTCCCTTCCCTCTCTAAAAATAAATAAATAAAATATTAAAAAAAATAAACTAACAAGCAAAATAGAACCAGAGACATGGAAACATGAAACAGACTGACAGTGGCCATAGGGGACAGGGGTGGGATGGGGATAATGGTGGAAAGCAGGGAAGGGACTATTCAAAGAACATATATGAATGACCCATGAACATGGCAACGGTGCAGGGATTGATTCTGGGAGTGGAGGGGTGGGCTGGGTGGATGAGGGCAAAGGAGGAAATATTGGGACAACTGTAATAGAATAACACCTGAAAAATCCAGGTTTTTTTCTTTCTTTCTGCTCTACCACCTTCAGCATGTTGGCATTAGTCTACATGTTTGCCCCCTCATGGCTGCAAGATAGCTGCAACAGTGCCTACTATCCTCTTCACCTCTTCAACTAGCCATAGCCAGAGGCAGGAAGCCCAGTTTCTCCCCATAGTACCTCTCTTTGGAAAAAGAAAGCCCTTTCCCAGAAGACTTTGCACCGCACCCCCAGAAGACTTTTTCTCATGTCCAATTGATCACCAGCAAGAAGTGTTCTTTTTGCCTTTGACTATTCAAGATTCATCTTGTGGGGCTGGGAAGTGTCCTGATCTTCCTTGAAACATATAGCTATCTGATACCTGAATGAAATCAGGGTTCCATTTGTTACAGAGAAAGGAGGTGACAGGGCTCTTGGGTACACAACCAAGAGTGTCTGTCACAGGTAATGTCTGAGACTGAACTTCTAATTTACATGGGCACTGCTTGGTTTTAAAGAAAAAGAATTAAAATCTCACTATAATAAATGCCACAGCAATAAAAAATTCTCCATAACCATATGTCTAATTTTCAGATCATGGATAACACATTCCAAACAATATTCAATGCAACGAGTAGGGTCAACTCCAGTGAAACAAATGAAGTTGATTGTTTATTTTTAGCATGGTTTTCCCCTATTTTCATGGTTTCCTGTCTTAGTCTGCTTTGGCTGTTATAACACAATACCACAGCCTGGGTGGCTTATAAACAACAAAAATGTATTTATCACAGTTCTGGTCTGAGATCAGGGTGCCAGCATGGTCAGATTCTGGTGAGAGCCCTCTTCCTGCTTTATAGATGGCCACCTTCTTGCTGTGTCTTCAAATGGTGGAGAGCAGAGAGAGAAAGCAAGCCCTCTCATGTCTCTTTTTAAGGGCGCTGATCCCATTTGTGAGAGCTCAACTCTCATGACCTAACTACTTACCAAGAACCCCACCTCCTAATACTACCACATTGGTAGTTAGAATTGCATCATATGAATTTGGGGAACACAAGCATTCAGTCTATTGCTCCATCAACTCATTCCCAGGCTTGAGAATTCAGCACCTACTTGTGGCCTCCCCAGTCTTCTCAGGGGCCTCTTTTTAGCTGTGTACTATACTTCTTCAGGCCAACTTTCAATCTCTGAATAGTGTGGCAGAGGAGGGTACACCCCTCAGGGCACTAATTAATGCCAAAATTATAATGACTTCCAATGAATTCATTTTCCACCTTTCCATATTTTAACACGGGCCTTTAACCACATAATTCAGTTTTGAATATTGGCCTGGTTCATGAATAATGGTAACCTAGCAGAACTTGGATATGTATTAGTCATTTTAACATTTCAAAAGGAGACTACTTATAAAAATCAAAGATTATTGATCTCTAGAGCTTAAAATCTTAGATTTCAAAGGACCAAAAGAGAAAACATCTCCCAAATAGCTACTAAGAGACAGAAATGGGAGAGTGGAAAGAAAAGAATGTACCATTTATGTATTCTTGTCAGAGCGAGTAGCACCAGCTCTGTTTGTCCATCTTGAAACTCCCTCCTCCTTTGACTTTCACTGATGCTTGTGCCTGTTCATTCATTAAACACATATTTAATTCTCATTACATGACTAAATTAAACCACTCTTCATTTTATTCTAGAAGCCCTGGCCCAGAGTAAAACATTATTAAATTGAAAACATTTTCACTAACTTCAATGGAAAAAAATCATGGTATATCCTATCCCAACCCCAGATTCTGAAATGACTTTTGCAAATAGGAAAATGTATTAATTGAACAGGGAAAATATGTTTCTGTGTATAATAAACAATAATTTTAAAGTAAATAAATTTGAATTCATAATATAAGGAAGTTTTATTGAACTCACCAAAGGAAAAAAGAGTTGTTGGTAAGTGTTGGCAGGTGAGAGAGTCATTCTTTGGAAAGTGTGGAGAATTATGATTGACCTTTAGGCATACCTTCAATACTGGAGTGGGATATGCATGTTGTTATTTTTCACTTACTTCAGACTACACAGAATACACTTGTGACATGGATGGCTTTGGCATAACTATAGAAGAATTGAAATCTCTGGGTTGAAAAAAGACCATGTGGAAGTTGACTTGTCTTCTCATAGTTCAACAATGGTAGTCCTAAATCAGATTGAGTCTTTATCCACTGTATAAGATGTTTCAAGTTTCTCAACTACCTCATGATAACTTCTCAGGGCATGACATAATTTCATAGAACATACAACTGATTGAGAATCTCTCCTTTTGTGATTTGCAAAAATCATACCCAGCAGAGTAAGCTCTGTCTCTTCATCCAACACCCACTACTTGCAGCTGGTTGCCAAGTTAGTGTGCTATATTATACTGTGCATTGTGTTTTCCTTTGTTTCCTACTTTGCATGCCCTTGGGCACTAGATTAGTCCAGGTCTGCCTCTTGGCTCATGTGAACTCCTCATCCACCATTTTAAAAGGCCTCGCTGCTTAGAGGGAAATACATTGTGATTAAGAGTAAGAACTCTGGAGATGTAGGAGTAAGCAAAATGGATGAACGTAAAAACTTCCAGTTATAAACTAAAGTCCTGGATATGTAATGTACAGCATGGTGACTATAGCTAATAATACTGTATTGCATATTTTAAGTTATATTTTATTGATTATGCTATTACAGTTGTCCTGATTTCCCCCTTTGCCTCCTTCACTCAGCACCCCCCACTTCCTCAGGCAATACCCACACCATTGTTCACGTCCATGGGTCATGTGTGTAAGTTCTCTGGCTACTCCATTTCTTATAGTGTATTTTGCATACCCATGGCTATTCTGTAACTCCCTGTTTGTACTTCTCAATCCCCTCACCTCTTCACTCATTCACCCACACCCTCCCATCTGACAACCATTCAAATGCTCTCTGTATCCATGATTCTGTCTCTCTTCTTGTTTGCTTAGACTCTTTTTAGATTCAATTGTCAAAAGATGTATTTTTAGCCATTTTATTGCTCACAATTTTGATCTTCTTTTACTTAAATAAGTTTCCTTAATACTTCATATAGTAATAGATTGGTGATGATGAACTCCTTTAGTTTTTTGGGGGGGGGTCTCTTTTTTTTTCTCTTTATCTGCTCTTCAGTTCTAAATGATAGCTTTGCTGGGTACAGCAATTTTGGCTGTAGGTCCCTGCTTTTCATGACTTTGAATATTTCTTGCCAATCCCCTCTAGTTTGCAAAGTTTCTTTTGAGAAATCCTTTAGTTCTTTTTCTGGAGTTTTGATATGTTCTTTCATTTAGGTCATGTTTCTTTGTCTCCTCACTTTGGTGGCCTCCCTGTATTTGTTTGTATGTACTAGGTACAGCTGCTTTGACTCTGTGTCTTGGTAGTGTGGTCTAATGTAGTAGGTGTCCTGTAGGGTCCAGTGGCACAGCCCCCCTTTCACCCAAGCTGGGTACTCAAGGTGCACACTTCATGTGGGCTGAGTACACCCTCCTCTAGTAGTTGAGCCTTGGTTGCTGTTGGCAGATCAATAGGAAGGATTTACCCAGGCCATTCAGCGGCAAGGATTGGCTGTGTCCACAGACCACCAACCTCCACCCTCTGTGGAGGATCAGCTGTGCAGGGGCAGGGTGGTGGTGCTCCTACATGGTTTGTAGCTATCCACTGGGTGTGTTGGCCCTGAGGTTTCCTGGGTAGTACAGGCCAAGGACATCCCCCACTTGTGTTTTGCCCAGGGCCATCCTGCCTGAGCTATAAAGCATCTGAGACGGTTGCTAGCTGTGCTGTGCTTGGGGATTCTCAGGCAAAGCCAAGCTGTGAATCTAGGCTGGCTGCTGCTAGTCCTGGGCCTGGGGTTCACTGAAGCCAGCTGTTGCTTGTTTGAGAGAATTTAGGAAGTTCGAAGCATGAGCCAAGACCAGCCATTCATATGGAATAGCAGCTTGGGTGGGCCTGTAGGTTGGGTGGGGTGGAGTCTCTGGGGAGCTCCAAGGCAGGTCAAACAGTGTTAGCCAGGTTAATGGAGTCTCAGATATGGCATCAACTTGCTGGCTCTGTTGGGGGAGGGTTTGGAAAAAGGACAATGACTCTTATCACCTTGATGCCAGAGACTTTAGTTTCTCCCAGTATACCACTGGTGCCTTTCAAGCTGCTACCCTGGTGCTGGAGTTAAGAGGGAGTGAATCTAAGTAGGTGAGTCCATGTGTGGGTTCTTTAAGAAGAACTGCTCGGGGATCCAGAAGTCTCTTCCAAAGACTCAATCACCGCTGGTTTTTGCAGCCAGAAGTTATGGGGACATATCTTCCTGGCACTGGAACCCTGGGCTGTGGGTCCTGGTGTGGAGCTGGAAGTCCTTGTTCCTGAGAATATCCCTCCTAAATTTTTATCCACCACACATGGGTGAGGAACCAGCCTGTTCCACGTCTGCACCGCTCCTACCAGTCCAGACGGCTGTGGTCTCTTTAATTCCATAGTGGTCAGACTTTCATTCGACTCAATTTCTAATAGTTCTGAGTGATGGTTGTTCTACATTTTAGTTGTAATTTTCATGTAGTTGTGCAAGGAGGCAAGCCATATCTGCCTGTGCTGCCAGCTTGACCGGAAGTCTTTGTATTGCATATTTGGAAGATGCTAAAGAATAGATCTTAAAAGTTCTCAAGAAAAAAATATAATTAAATGTGGTGATGAATGTTAACTAGACTTGTTGTGGTGATCATTTCACAATATATACAGATATCTAATCATTATGTTACATACCTTTGAACTAGTATGTTATTTGTCAATTATACTTATACAACAACAACAACAAAAGCAAGGGCTCTGGAGCCAAACTGCCCATAGTCAAATTTTTCATCTACACTTTCTTAGCTGTGGGACCTCAAACAAGTTACTTAATCTTTCTGTGTGTCATTTTCTTCTCCTATGTATTGGGATGATAGTACTTACCTGGGAGGGTTGTTCTAAAATTTATTTGAGTTAATAAATATAAAATACTCAGAACGGTGTGTAGCACATACTAAGCTCTCAATAAGTGCATTATTTTAGCTTCCCTTTCCTCTAACTATTCCATATGCTTCTTTGGAATTATCTTCCTAAATCATCTGAATGACTGCTACCAAGTATTGAGTGTATACTTTGTGCTAGACACTGTACTGGACACTTTATATATAGTACCCATTTAATCCTTGCATGTTACCTATAGTTTACAGATGAAACTAAATCACAGAGGACCCTGGAATTGGGACATGCACACAAAATATTTAGAATTTTAGTGGTGGTGGGTGTATGGAGGGATTCTTTGGTGTGGTTGGTCTAGTCCTTATCTGGGTCTATTAGTAAGCTATTGCTAGAAAAATGCTATTATAACAAGCAACCCCAAATTCTCAGTGGTTTACTATGAAAATACCCATTTGCTTTCTAGCTCAGAGGTCTGCACATTGCCTATGGCTCTGCCTGGCTGGGCTCTGGATTATACACTGAGTCACATCTACTTCTGTACCTCTTCATTGTGGGAGCAGCAGCTGCCCATGGTACATTCATCTCATGAGGGTTAACATGAAATGTAAGAGCAGAAGTCAATCATCTAGCACTTTGAAGGCCTTGAGTTACATCACATATGCTAACATTTCATGGGCCAAAGTGAGCCACATGGCCAAACTCAAAGTCACTGGGAGCAGGGAAGTACACTTTTTCTACTCTACTGACAAGCACTGTGAGTTTACTAGCAGAAAAAAGAGTGAAGAATCAAGAACAATCATCCAATGTAACACATTGGGGTAGAAGCAGAGTTATCTCTGGTGGTGAGAAGCACAGAAAAATATTGACCACCTAATTTTTAACATAGCACCTGTCACAAAGTAGATGTTCAATAAATTCATGAAGAAGAATGGAAGAAAGAAAGGAAGGGAAGGAGCAAAGAAGTTAGTTAATAGTCAGTTGCTTGTTGCAACTCAGAGGAAGTCATAAGGGAAAGAAGCTAGTGTGGTGCATAGAAAACTGAACTAGCCATTTGGGTCTAGAGACCTCTAAAGATAAGGAGATTTTGGCTTATCATCTAAAGATAAGGAGATTTTGTGGCCTTCTATTGGGATACAGGTTCAGAAACCTGGTACTTGGAAAGTTTACCATTGCCATACTAAAATGCTATTTAAAATGTAACTACTTCCTTTTTAATTCTTCCCTAATATTTATCAAAATTCTTGAAAGTGACAGCATGCCCCAATATGTCAAAAGGAGCCAAGAAAGAGCCTTTTCTCCATGCTTGAGATAGGTAACAATGTGACAAAAGTTCCAGGGAGAGGTAAAATTCAGAGCTGATAGACAGGCACAGCTGACTTTCCCATCTAGAAATTCACCCTCCAGAACTCAGCTTAGTTCACTCTCTGTGTGAAAGCAAGCTGGGTTCTAGTGCAGTGAAGAGAGAGGGCTCCACCTGGGGACTTAACTATGCCCCCTCAAACAAGGTCCCAGCCTCTCTTTCCACCTCTCCTCTGGTGCTTTGCTATCTGTAACCTGTGCTGCAGTCAGAAAAAAATTACTTTGTAAGCTGCTTCCTCTAGGGAGCTTTTATTGATGAAACAAGGGACCTCTCCTCCTTTGGTCCCATGTACACATTTGCTTGTGCTTCTCTTATGGCACATTTCTTGCTCTACTTCTTGGTGGTATTCTTTGTGCATTTGCCTCACCCTGTGAACTCTTGGAGGCTCATCTCTGTATTTCCTGCCATGCCCCACCTGTTGCCTGGCAGAACGCCCACTATGAACACAAAGAGTTATCTCCCATTTCATTCTCTTTTAGGGTCTCTGCTATATGGTAGAAGCTGTATATTTTGGGGGTTAAAAATGCAGGCTCCAGAGTTCTGGGTTTGAGTCTCAATTCTTCCAATTCTTGGCTGTGGCTTTGGACAACTTGCTAAACCTCTCTGTGCCCCCAAACCCTCATCTATGAGATGGGATTGTGTGGGGAATGAAATGAGTTTGCAAATGCAAAAGATTTAAAATAGTGCCTAACACTTAGTAAGTCCTCAATATACCCTATTGAGAACTACACAGAATCTTGCTTTTTGAAATCTAGTTCAATTTCAGCTCAATGCATGAAAGAAAATCACAAGAAGTGAGTTTACATGTTGACTCCAGGGTTCATGCTGGTGGCCAATGGCTCTGCTGTCTGTTTGTTTAGTGGGTTTGGCATAGCTGTGAATCTGTGAGCAAAAATAGATTTTCTTTTTCTTTTACTTTTGTCCTAACTCAAGTATTTCAGAGCTTATAAATTCAGTTATGTACTTTCTGTCAAGTGGACATTAAGATGTTTAAAACATCAAAAAAACTGTTATCAGTGTGACCTGAATGCACTCACTGCTTCTCAACACTAGCTGTACATTAAAACATCTGGGAAGACATAAAAAATCTTGATGTCCATACTATACCACAGATCGATAACATCAGCTTCTTCCAGAGTGGAGCCTAGGCATCTGACCTTTTTAAAGCTCCCCAGCTTCTAGGGTTGAGACCCCTGAAAGGAATCTTCTGACAGGTATATTGGCCTTTCAAACACATCACTGAAGGTCACCAAATATAAATAACACCATTAAGAATGCTAACAAACTCCTTTAGTCTTACTACATCCTATAATATTGCAAACAGAATTATGTAACCCCCCCTTTTTTTTCACTGTGGGTTGTGGCAAATGATGAAGTGGCCCCAACCAGCAAAGCATTTGGATACTCTGATAATTTGGCCCTTACTTCCCTCCTCACTTTCTGGATGTGGATGTTGGTTTCTTTTCTCAAGTGACCTTCATGGTAAGTAGATCGTCCCAAGAGCATGAGGCAATCCTGTTCATGGTGTTCCCTGCTGCTGTTTTTCTAGGAAATCCACTTATGTTCTAAGAAGATGATTACATTCGACTTTGTCCCCAGCAAGTCACTGAAAAACTGAGCTAAGGCCAAAGCTTCACCAAAACAGTTTTGTAAAGACTCAGATGCAGGAAATAATACACAACTTCTGAGTCCCAAAGACTCTTATAAACAATTGATAGACAAGCTGCTTGATTAATGTAAGTCACTTCATATGAAGGCATATTTACATCATAGCAATGCCTCATTTATCTGACTGCTCAAAGAATAAGGAAATTCACAACCCATCATTTTTTTTTAAATTGAAGCTAATTCCTTTGGATGCCCAAATCTGTCATTCTAACCTTTTTTTATTAAAAAAAAGAAAGAAAGAAATGATTCTAAAATGTGGTTTACATTGGCTATTTTCTTTAATAGACAACAGAGAAAATGGGAAATGGAGAATGGGATATCTCAAACCTCCAACTCAGCATGACTCAACCTGAGTACATCACCTTCCCTTCAGAACAAACTCTGCTTCCATTCTCCTCTGTCCCAGGTGGAGGCACTGCTGACCACACAGCCCCACAGAGAACCGGCCTCCACAGCTCCATCTCTCTCACACGAACCCCAGTCAGACCCCAAACTCTTCTGACTTTGCCACCTGAGTATTTCCTGAATCTTCCCCTTCATCTCTTTCTCTTCCACTACTACCCCTTTTCTGGAGCTCACCATCAACCACCTCTGCCTGGATTACTGAAAAAGCTACATCTCCACTCCTCACATTCACTGATGGTCTAATTAAAGTACTCACTTGCTCATATCATGTTGGTGTTTGAAAATCTTTCAATGGCTTCCCATTGCCTTTTTAACATGAAAAGAAGTCACAAACTGGGAGAAGATATTTGCAACATAAATAACAAAAAAGATTAGTATTCAGAAAATATGAAGAACTCCTGGATGTAGATAAAAGAAAAACACTAATATAAAAAAGTGGATAAAAGACTTGAACAGGCGTACATGCATGTCATAAAAGAAAAAATATAAATTTTTAATAAGAAGAGCCCTGGCTGGTGTGGCTTAGTGGATTGAGTGCTAGCCTGCGAACCAAAGGGTCACCAGTTCGATTCCCAGTCAGGGCTCATGACCGGGTTGCGGGCCAGGTCCCCAGTGGGGGTCATGCAAGGGGAAACCACACATTGATGTTTCTCTCCCTTTCTTTCTTCTTCCCTTCTCCTATCTAAAAATAAATAAATAAAATCTTTAAAAAATAAACATGAAGAGATTTCCTGACTTCATTAAAAATCAGAGCAATGCAGATTAAAACCACAATATATTACTCATACATCCCTAATTCACAATAATTAAAATGGAGATGAAATTAACTGTTGGCAAGGATGTGAAGCAACTGGAACTCTTCTACATTAATAGTGGAAGTGTAAAGTGGTATAACCACTTCAAGAAACAATTTGGTATTATCTAGGAAAGTTGAAGATGGTGTAGTAATCCCAGTCATAGGTATATTAACTAGAACTAGCATATTTGTTGATTAATATTCATAGTAACAATGTCTTTAATAGTAAAAAATTTGGAAAAACCCCAAACACCCATCAATACAAGAACCATATTTAAACCATATTTATAAACCATAAATAAGTTATGGTTTATACATAAATGCAATAAAAATGAACAAAGTATTGCTTCATAGAATAGCATGGGTGAATCTTTAGGCATTCAATGTAAATGAAAAAAGCAAGTCTCAGCTATCATACAATATGATCACATTCACATAAAATTTAAAAAACATCAAAAACTAAACAACAGATTCTTTAGAGATACAGAAATATGTGATAAAACTATAAAGGTTACCTGTGAGGTAGGAAGGAATGCCACTGGATCTGGAAAGTTCACATGGAAGCTTCAAATTCCTTAGCAATGTTCTCATTGAAATGAATAGTACTACTGTGTATTTCCATTGTTATTCCTTATAACTTAAACACATTTTATAAAGATTTCTATTCTTTTAAATATTTAACAAAACATTTTATGTGAGAAAATATGAAATTGGAGGCTCAAATCAGAAGTCAAACAATTAATAAGAGTTACAAAAAGAGATAACAGAGAAAATATTTCCTTAGAGGAAATTATCAAAGATATAATATAAGAACATCCCTCAAGGAATAAAGGCTGTGAGTTTCTAGTTTGAATGAGTATACCAAGGCATATAAACATAAAGTTTCAAACCACTGGGATACAGATAATGTTCCAAAAGCATATATATGGTATTAGGAAACAGATGGCCTCAGGTAGCAATACTGAAAGCTAACAGGCAATGGAAGATCATCTTCAAATTTCTGGGAAAAATGATCTCCAATCTAGTATGCCATAGTCAGATAAATGATCAATTGAATACAATGGGAGAATAAAAAGGTTTCAGATGGGCAGGATCTCAAAAGGTTTGCTTCTCAAAGTTTATAAGCCCAAGAAAGTACAGCAGGACATGTTCCATGAAAAGGAGGGAAGAAACTGTGAGAAAGATATGGGATCCAGAAATTGGTACTCCAACACAAGCTGGAGGAAGTGCATGAGGGCCCTGGGGTAGCCCTGCAGCAGTGTCAAGGGAGCAAATAATACAGACTGGAGTGATGCCTCCAAGAAGAATGGAACTGAGGCATTATCTAATGTGTGAAACCACATTTAAAGGAATGCTAAAGTTTCCTTAGAGAGTTTAGAGATGTATTGGTGAGAGATATATTTAAAAAATAAATAAAAAATGAATGATTAATAATTGGGGAAAACCAAAGTTAGGCAGGATATAAAATACAATTAGTGTCTAGTGTCTACTATCAATAATATCTACACAGTTAAAATAATATAAATACTGAATATTAATTTAACTAAAATCTATGTTATAAATATATTTGGGGTGGGAGGGAAGGAAATTGTATTTAGGGAATTGTTTGAGAAAGCTAAATCCTAATCTTCAAAAATAACTAATGAAAGACATAATTCCAAAATTAAACACTTAATTTGAAATAATAATATTCTGTAAGAGATATATGAAGAATTATCAGAAGAAACATGTAAAAGATTTGAAAGTAGTTGCCTTTGGGAAGCACAAACTGGAATTGGGAGGTTCAGGAGACTGCAGTCTTTCTGTTTGACTAGTTTTTAAAACAATATATTTATATAAAAAATAAATTCTATGTTAGTTATCTTGATAGGATTTTGGACTACTCAGATATATGCATTTGTCAACACTTAATGAATATATACTTTAAAATTTGTATATTTCATTATATGTATATTTTACATCAAAAGAAAAATCAGTTAAAAAAAATACCAAATTGTAGTTAATGACATGCACACTGGTGTCTGTAATTTACTTTGAAGTCCTTAAAAAATAAGATGGATGAATGAATAGATAGAAAGATAGATAAATATGCAATATAACAAATATAATAAAACATTGGTGATAAACTTATGAGGTGGGGATATACAGGGGTTCACTGTAAAATTCTCTCAAATGGGCTGTGTGTTTGAAGATTTTTATAATAGAATATTGAAACAAATAAAAATAAATGTAGCACTAAAAATAAGTTCAAGATAGAATGTTCTGTCTGGTGTACCAGTTAGGTAAACTTTAATCTTAAATTGCCACTTACTTTCCAGAAGCATCTGTAGCTATTGACTCATGGATGACTGGTCAAGTCAAAGAGGGCAGTGACATGTAAAGAGTGAGGGCAGGCTGATATTTCTTGTTGGCATTTTTACCAATTTCCTTACTGGACATGTGGGTGGTTTATGTTGAATATTTAATCTCTCTTAACATGATCTGTTTTCTGGTTATGAATATCCCTGTTGTCACATGGTCATCTATCTTTGAGTTCCAACTGAATTGGAAACTCATCCATGCTATAATTTGTAACCTCCAGGGTCCCATACCTACTGGTTCATCAATATCAATTTTGCTCTAATATACCACAGAGGAAAAGTAGCTCTCTGGAATAATAGATTTATTATTATCTATTGTAAGCCGGGAAAGTGTAAGCTGGGGAATAGAATCATACAATTTTCATTACAATGGCTCTTAGAGCTTGGATCCACTCTGATTGTTCTGTGGATGAAGAAACTGAGAACAAGAGAGATTAAATGACATATCCAGAGTGATACAGCTATTATTGTGGTTATCTTTTGGTATTTTATTCTTTATGCCATTTTAAACTATTCACTGTTTTTGGAATATGAATGCATATGTATTCAAAAAAAACGTCAGCCCTTTCTCCAAAGAGGTGCTTGATTTAAAAGAAACTATGGGTCGTGAGAAACTCTGAGATCCTATCCAACCCATTTGTGGGGTGAAATGGGAGCAGGGAAATGCAGGTGATGAAATAGTCCATTTACAATTTCAATGAAAAATATCTGTGATAAAAGTATGGATGCATGCTACATTGTGAATGAATCTACAGCACATTATGCTAAGAAGTCAGAAACAAAAGGTCACATGTTGTATGATTCTGTCTATATGTAATATTCAAAATAGACAAATCAGACAGAAAGCAGTTTGGTGGTTGCCAGGTGCTAAGGGGAAGACAAATGGTGAGTAACTGCTTACTGAAGATGGAGTTTTATTTTGATTTAATGCAAATGTTTGGAAACTAGATAGAGGTGGTGATTATATAACATTGTGAATGTAGTAAGTGTCACTGAATTGTTCACTTAAAATGGTTAATTTTATGTTATGTGAATTTCATCTCAATAAAGAAACTATATCTCTGGTGTGACAGAGAAAAAATGTAGCAATACATTAACAATTGGTGGATCAAGATACAGGCCATTGAGAATTCATTGTAATCAGCAATTTGTTCAAAATAAAAAGTTGATCACAGTAAAATATCTCAAGAAAACTAAGAAATAATTTAATGAGATTGCTACATTGAGGTTAACAATTGCAATAGAAAATTCATGTGGTTCGTATCATCATTTGATCACTGGCACGTCAAAATGGGAAAAGCTATTACTTTGTTGGCCAGTAAGGTTTCTAATAGTGAAAATCACTTTTTAGAAGAGTCGTAATACAACACTGTTTAATGTAGGAGCTTATTAAGATGTAAATTTGTGAGCACCAGTGCTGTTTATTGGGTCACTCTGAACAAGTGGTTATTAATATGTGGTTTAACTGAAAGATCTGAATTTTTTGAACTAGGTGTGTTTATTCTGATTTAGTGACCATCAGATGAGTTTTTCACATTTACTGATGTTCAAAAGCAAAGGGCGCAAGCTGACTGAGAGTGTCACAGGAGAAAGAATAGAGTCACAGGTGACTGTCCTGACCCTTGCACAGAATGTTCTGAAAGTCAAGTGGTGATGCAGAAAAGATAACACCTCATCTTGGAACCTTATGTGAGAACAGCTTGTTTGCCTCCATTGCACATTGGGTCAGATAGAGTTAATGTCTTCCTGGTTCCTTACAGGTCTATGATCTAATTGTAAATTTCCTATCCAACCATCTCTGAGGCCTGAGAGGTCAAATCAGCCTGTCTACACAGGGTGGAAAGCTACTTGTTTACTTGTTTCTCTGACTAAGATGCACCAAAAAAGTACACAAAGATTCATGAAATTGTACAACAATTTAACCATAGTTAACACTACTGAACTGTACACATAGTTAACACTACTGAGCTATATGCTACTGAACTGTACATGGTTGAAGTGGTAAACTTAATATTATATGTTTTTTTACTACCATAGTTTTAAAGACACATAAGACCCAAGTTTTATTTTTCATGAAGCAGACCTAAGAATTACTTTCCTTTTGTCCAAAATGGAGGTGTACTGCCAATCTTTAAATCCCAATGTGACTTAACACATTCCAAATGAAATACAATTTGCTTAGACAGAGGGAAAACAACATAAACACTTAGGCCTCTGCACAATCTTTGCTGAGCCAGAAAAACGGACATAAGAACAGATTAATGGCAGAAGGACATTAAAAATAGAAAAGAACTATTGATTTGAAGGTGTTACTTCAAGAGATAAGTACCAATAAAGACCGGACAGCAGTGGTCTCCATACTTCAAGTGATGATGTGAACTAATCTATTCTCCATTAGGATTTACTCATGCTTTTGAGATGCAATTTATTGTTTATCTAGACACTGCTTTGGGAGTTAACAAATCATTAAAGGGCATGGAAGGTTCAATTCATAAATATAACTTTCCTAGGGTGAAAAATGCAAGAATGCTCTGCTTAAATAACTGAGAAGGTTTTTTTGCATATTCCCAGATCTTTGATCAAGCACATGAGAATAAATCCATGCTAATAATATCTTCAAAATTCATCTATTATAAGGAGATCATCATAGAGATTACAGGCCTGTGCTGTCACACTCGGTGGCCACTGTAAACAAGAGGCTTTAAAGCACTTGAAATGAGGCTAGTGTGAATTGGGATGTGCTGTAAATGTAATATACACACCAGAGTTCCCAGATCTAGTATAAAAAGGAATATAACATTTCATAATAATTTTATGTTGATTACATGTTGAAATGATAATATTTTGGATATACTGGGTTAAATAAAATATATTATTAAAATTAAGTTATCAGTTTTTAAATGTGGCTGGATGACTTCAAATTATATTGTGTGTTTAGCACTGTATTTCTATTGGACAGCTTTGTAAAGACCATTTCAAATTTCTATCCTATCCTCTCTTTAAATGTGTCTGTGTGTTGCATGCAAACCTTTTCATGTGTAAATAATATATTCTGATTATCAAAGTAATATATGTTCTCTTTTAAAAAGTAGAATATGTGTAGCTCAGTGGATTGAGCGCGGGCTGCGAACCAGACATCGTAGGTTCGATTCCCAGTCAGGGCACATGCCTAGGTTGCAGGCCATGTTCCCCAGCAACCACACATTGATGTTTCTCTCTCTCTCTTTCTCCCTCCCTTCCCTCTCTAAAAATAAATAAATAAAATCTTAAAAAAAAAATCTTAAAAAAAAAGTAGAATATGTAAAAACCACTAAGAAAAAATACCCAGAGATAAACATTCTTCCCTCTATAATTAAAATATCTATTTAAGCATGACTTTTATGAACACATTTAAGTACATTAAAAATTCCATTAGTAAACAAGTCTACACAAAGTAATGTTGGCACTGCAGTTGACACAGACAGTCCACTTGAAATTGCTTTTGTTCCTCAGAACTTGTGTCCCAGTGGATTTCTCCTCCATTTAGGTTAATTTGGTTGGAATAAGAAATGCAAAAATGTAAGTCACTGTATTTGGCCCTACAAATCTTGGGGATGGCTTTAAAATGACAGCATCAGTTACATGATGAAAAGTGATCTCTGGTTCAAAAATTGCCAAGAATCAGGGAAAAATTATACTGACCGTCAGCATATCATAGGACTGAGTTGAAGAAGCAAGAGGCTTTAAAAACATTGCATTGGTACAATTTGGCTGAGAGTTTTTGAATGCAGGAATTATGATTTTTAAAAATCACTTCTTGTCTAGCTTTAGCACAATAGTGTAACCTACATAACAGTTGGTTAGAATGGAACTTTTCCCACCTCGGATTCAGCTGAGGTGTCGATATCGCAGATAGCAGATACTAAAGTGGGCAGAAGGTGAATCCCTACAGGCAGAAATCACAAGGGAAGCTTTGTTTCTATGATACTGGGACTCTCCACCAGAACAAGGTCATCAAAAGTGGTCAAGGTGTGAAGAGGTTTCTTTGGAGAGAATTCTTGCTGTGCTTTAAGGGTGGAAGGACCACAACCTTCTTCACTGTTAGCCTTGTGGGAGAGACTACTGAAACGCTGCTTGGGAACTTTGGAAAGTGTTCCCTGCAGAGATACAGAAAACTCACACCTAGGAAAGTCCTACTTCCCACTTCCCTCACACGCTAACCCCCAAGGGGTGAGATTTTTAAAAACAAACTAAGATGTCATTCTTCTCTAAATGGTGTCTGTATCATAATAGGTGATTTCTAAAGACAGAAATTCCTCAAGACCCAAGAGGAGGAAAAGCCTTTATTGGAAGAATTTCAGCCATGGAAATAGATAAAGGGGGAGATATCTGAAGAGGTGGATAGCTGCTCTGCCTCTCATTCCACTACTCTTCTTTCTTTACTTTTACCTACCTTTCTCAGATAAAATCGCTGTCTTAATTGTGGATCTAAGCTATTTCAGAATAAACACAATTTTTAAAATAGAAGTGAAGATTTTAGAGAGCATATCTTTCAGGTATGCTTAGGTAGGCATCACTCATTCTTTCACTCACATGTCCAGTGCTAACATTGCTGTGGAACTTTTAAAAGATGGACACAAATTTTTTGACACTCCTCCCATAAATTGGTAGACCCTAATTATTCCCTTCCACCATCTTAAATCTGGGCTATAGCAGAAATGATGCTATGTGGCTTCCAATACCTTCTCAAAAGAAGCCTTGCAGCTTCTGCTTAGTTCTCTTTGAACACCTGCTCTCCAGAGTCCTTCCTCTTAGGATCCAGTCAACACCCTGTGAGAAGCCTAGGCCAAATGTTAGGCCAGGCCAGGCTGGATGGACTCACCAGCACATCTGTTGGCCATGTAACAAGTAAAGTAGTTTTACTCCAAGTCAAAATGAAAACCTAGTATGTAAAGCTTAAAGGCCAGCAGGGAAATCAAGATGTACTCCCCAGATTCCACACTGGATCAGAGGAAAAGTCCAAGTATAGAAACAAGCACTAATGCACTGGACCACACAAGAGCAAGAGGACAGTGTAGTTGGGATGGAAGAATAGGCATAGTGCTTGGGACTCTAGCACTTTGGTGCCAGAAGTGGGGTCTATCACCCATAGCACAAACAGTTCTGGGCCAAGGCATGCTGGTGCTCAAGGCAGACTAAAAGTCTTCAGATGATGTACTTTCAATATTAATGCAACAGTTATTTAGTGGAGAATCAGAGCTGGCAGCAAGATAATTTTTTTTCATTTCCACTGTCTGCTTGGCTGGAGAGGGACCAATTTATATTTTGATGGTTATAGAAGTAGTCATATGTGGAGATATGCATTAAATGGCATCATATTTCTGATTTCCTTTGGAAATATCATTGTCCTTATAGATTGATGTTCGTTTTACTTATCCAGTTGGCTTACCTTTCAACTTGGCACTGAGCTTGAAGGATATCAGAATAGAGTATCTGCTGACTGCCCTGGTGTGAATGGCCAAGGGCTGTTGTGTGTATATGCATATGTATAAAAGTGTATCTCTGTGTGTGTGCCCCTCCTCCTAAACAAGGCAGGTTCTGCCAAGTTTGGAAATACAGCAGAAGAACTGGTCCTATGAGGATCATGTAGGTTTTGACACTTGACAGTTTAGAACTCAGTTATTTTATATGGACTTTTCCCTTTTTCTTCAAAGCCCAGAATCTGGATTTAGAAGTCTGCAAACATGGTAAAGCCATGTCTCTGTTACTTAGTGGCTGTGTGACCCTGAGCAGATTACCGTTAAATGGTGGTTTCATGATCTATAAGATGGGAATAATCATATTAAGCTCATAAGATAAAATATATTGAAAGCATTTAATGTGATTCCTGGGTCACAGTAAGCACTATGTAGAAGCTATTACTATTAGAATTAAAAGGCACTAAGCAAGGGCTATGAGCAGCCAGATGTCAGCAGAACTTGGGTTTATGCTCATTTCATAACATTATGGGTAAAATCTATAAATAGAGAGTTAAAATACAGAATAGGCTGTAGACTTAACTAAACCAACCCACTTAAAATGGTCCATCAATTGCTACTTTACAAGGTACTCAAGAGCAAGTCAATTCTCTTCCAGACAAATAGATACACTTACCTCATCTTAAAATAGGCAGAATGACCTTGTGGACCCAAGCTGATCTGGCTTAAAAACCCAAGCATTTCTTATTTCTACATACATTAATAATTCAAAACAAATTTCTAAATAACAAATTTCCATTTCACTAAAAACAGGAATCCACTAATGGATGCTTCTAAACTTAGCAACCATTCCAGAAGTATTATCAGTGGGTTTTGTTTTCTCCCTCATAGTGCACACTGATGGCCAGGCATCGGCAGCCTTGGATGCTGTCACACACAACTAGGCAACAGTCCAGGCCCACCTTCTTCCTGTGCTATAGATTCTAACATTGTTATAGTGGATTTTTAATCCATTAATTAGCATTGAAAAAATGAGGGGTAAAAGTGCTATCTTCTGACATCAATAGTTTCAAACAGCCTAATGAGACATCCTAGGATGCTTTCCAAAACTGATGATCTCAGCCGCTGATGGGAGTAAACTGAAGAAAATGTTCAGCATAGCTGAGATAACACAACAGCTCTTTCCTGAACTACTCATGAATCCCGAAACTGAAGTGCATCTGGAGTATTGTCTTTTGTTTGTTTGGAATGGGAAATGCTTCTAGCTCTCTCAAAGCAGAAAGTTCCCCCCCACCCCACAGCCTGACATCATCAGGTTCTACTCAGGCTTGTCCATTGAAGGGTGTACTTTGGTTAATTATTAAATTAATTACTAGGTCTACATTTTAATACTTGAAAGAAAAAAAGGTAATAACTGTACATATAATTTTACAAATGTGTTGTCCTTTCCTTCTTTTTTTCCACCTCCACCAAATACTACTCCAACGGGTCTATTTGGGGAAATCTTGTGAACATTCTTTCTGCTATCACCTTCCTGTGGGAAAAATCATTTAAAATGAGAGAGTTTTGCCTGTGTCTGAATGTTAGCTGGTATGTTCCAACTGGTTTGAAAGGCAAACAAAGCACATGCACGCTGAAGGCAGGAAGGCAAGAGGTAGATGCAGAGAGCCCAGAATGGTTTAAATGCAAAATGATGAGATTTAGAACTTCAAGTTTTAGGATCAAGACCAATAGTAAGCACAACTCCAAATCTTTGCTCCCAGTTCTTACAGCAGGCAGCAAGATGTTGGCCCACAGTCAGTAGGACTCAGGAGCACAATATAGAAGAAGGGTGTGCTAAGAGGGGCTGCTATATGTTTAATGGATATATAGATGAATGTGCACTGCTTCACTCTCTGGGCCACCCTGTGCCAAGATCATAGATATGACTCCCTTTCCTTGCATTGAAAACATATTTTGTAGTCTAGGATTGGCTACGTAATTTACTGGGCCTACTGCAAAATAAAAATGTGGGGTCCTTTGTTCAAAAAGCAGAAAAAGAGCCCTACCCAGTGTGGCTCAGTTAGTTGGGCATTTTTGTGCAAAGTGAAAGTTTGCTGGCTCGATTCCTGGTCAGGGCACATGCCTAGGTTGCAGGTTTGGCCCCCTGTTGGGGCATGCACAAGAAGCAGCTGATTGATGTTTCTCTCTTGGATCACATATATGTTTCTGTCCCTCTCTTTCTTTCTTCCTTCTGCTCTCTCTTTTAAAAAAGCAGAAAAAGAGTGCTGTTAAACATATTAAAATATACAATATTTTCTTTCCTTTGTGTTCTCTTTCTCTCCCTCTCTCTATCTCTTTCTTCTTTTTAGTCCCTATTTAATGTCACACTAAACCCTCACAAACTCCCATTCAGTGGTGGGGTGCATGTCGTCCACTGGCTGCCAGGTTCCACCTCCCACCAGCCACTGGACTCACATCCAGTCCCATTCCAGTCCCACTCTAGCTGGGAAGTCAATCCCATCTTCCCACAGCCCACTGTCCCAACCCATGGCAGGTGGCCTACCCTCAAGGGATTGCAACTTCCATACTTGGATTGGGGATGGACTAGAGGCTCACACTTACCAAGTTGCCTGCATCATGGTGCTGCCAGCCCAGGGTAGGGTGGGCTTCTGCCATGCCCCACCTGAGACTTCATATGAAGTACATGTCCAATCCCTACCCTGACAATTTTGGCACCTCCTTCCCCCCAGACCCCTACCTCACCTTACCCACACCACTCCACCCCATTCTCCCAATGCTACCTGGACACTGCCCAGGTAAAGGGTAGCAGTGGTCACAGGGCAGAGGGGAGGCCAGGCAAGACTGAGGATCCAGTGGGTAGAGGAGAGTAGGTAGTCAAGAACCCATCCAGGGAGGTGAGGAGGTGGAAGGAGATAGACTCAAAGTGGGCCAGGCTCCAGACCTTTGCCACCCACATGTCCTATTGTCCCATAGAAGTTAACTTACAAAACACAAATTCAAAGATAAAATTATTAAGAATTTAGTGGAACCTAATCAACAAAACAAACAAGCAAATAAAATATAAGCAGAGACATTGAAATTAAGAACAAACTGACAGTAACCAGACAGAAGGGGGGAGAGGATAATGGGGGGAAAAGAGGGAAGGGTTTTCAGGAATCATGGACACATGGACACAGCCAAAGGGGGGTAGGATCAAGCATGGGAGGTGGAGATGGCTGGGGTCGGGGGGAGTAGTGGGAGGGATGGAGATAACTGTACTTGAACAACAATTAAAAATAAAAATAAATAAATAAAACAATTAATTAAATACAAAAAAAATAATAATGTCAATATGACAATTGAGCATTAAACCCCAGTCAGGGCCCTTCTGAGCACAGGGCCTTATGCGACCACACTAGTCAGACACCCATGCGTCTACCCATGCTATAGTCTTTAAAAATGTTTTTAAAGGAAGCCCTCCAGGGGTGACACTAACCAGATTCTCTTAAGCCCCTGGATCCTCAGATAGCAAGCAGAACTGAAATCCAAAGTTGATTGCAACATCATGGATGCAACTGGAAAGCATTATGCTAAGCGAAATAAGCCAGGCATGAAAGATAAATACCATATGATCTCACCTTTAACAGGAACCTAAACAACAAAATAAAGAAACAAGCAAAATATAGTCAAAGACACTGCATTAGAGGACAGGTAGAAAGTGACCAGAGGAGAGAGAAGAGGGAATTTCAGGGGAAAAGGGGAAGGGTTTACAGGAACAAAGTTAAAAGACACATGGATAAAAACTAGGGGGAGGGTGGTAATGGGAGGGAAATTGGGGGGGGTGGGTGGGCTTGATTGGGAGTAAAGGGGAGAAAACTGTACTTGAACAATCATTAAAATAAAATTAAAAAAAAAAGAAATCCAAAGTTGAAAATATGATGTCTCAACATAGCTTCATTTTTTTATTCTTATTTGTTTCATTTTCTTCTGAGATTTTGCATAAGTGGTTTAATGGAGGATAAACCCCTAGTAGGTATGGACTGTGTCTTTCACAGCAGAATTTTAAGTCTATACACTCGAAATTCATAGTTTGGACCCCAAACTTACCTGGCAAGAGTGAAGGGAAGAAATCATCTACCGACAAACTCAAATGTTTTGAGTAATTTTCATGCAGAATTTTCTAAACCCTAATTAACTCTTTTCATGGGTCTTTGAAGTGGGGAAGTTTTGGGTTTGGACTACATAGGTTTATACAAAGTTTTGACAACTCAAAGCCCTCAGCACATCTGCTGATTTTCCAGTCCAGGATTCAGAGGCTAGGGTGGCACTAGTACCATGCTGGCTGCTGCATTTACTTCTGTCTTCTCTGTGTCTATATCTGGGAAACTCCCCCACACACTAGTCAGTCACAGCTCAAACCCCTAGCAGGTTCTCAAATACCACCATCCTCTTTGTCATCATCAAAAGCATTTTAAGAGCACTGATTGAATTCTGTGATAAGTAAATTATTGAATAAAATAAACCCAATGTTGTTTACCGACAGGCTGACTCTTCTCTCTGCACTTGACAGTTGATTGTCCTAGCTTTCAAAGGCAATGAAAATGTTCCTTTGGGAACATTTTGAAGACAGAAAGAGAACATATGTTATTTGTGAAATACAACATCATATTGCATAGAGTGCATTCATTCCCTGCCCTTTAAAACTTATTTGAGCTTCGCAATATTATACATATTTTCCAGGAATTTATCTAATTAATATCAATGTAGTAATAAAATTCTGGATACTATTTTGCAAAATTATCATAAAAGGTGTTTCCTCAAAACATTCTCCTGGTATAGAGTGTCCTCCTTCACTTACGTATTTGCTCACAATTTAGAACCAGAAGGGGTTGTAAACCCTTTGGAGACTATTTCCTCATAGGATGTTTCTCTGTCATTGTATGTGTGACCTAGGGGCAGCCGCCTAAGTTTTGAACCTCAGTTTCCTCACCTATAAAATAAAGCTAAGACTTATCTTTTCTACAGAGTTATTTTCGAGATTAAAGGGGAAAATATAGTCAAGATACATGGTCTAATGCACAGTTAAAATAATTCCCAAGGTTACTCATGGTGCTCACATCAAATCAAGTCTAGATCTGGAAAGCCTTACTCCTGGTCCAGTGTTCTTTAGACCATGTTTACAGAGCTGCTGAGCCAAGAAGAGGAAGTTCCTTATTATTCATTGCTCTATCTATTCATTCATCCGTCCATCAGTCTGTCTACCAATTAATCCATTCACAAATACTTATTGAATGTTCCTGCTTTCATGGAGTTTACCAAGTAAGCAAATATATCAATTTTAGAGAGTGATAAATGAAGATATAAAGATATGGAGAAAATAAATAGGGTGAAGAAGTACAGTGAGGTGTGTGTGCAATTTTAAATAGGAAAGCAGGGAAGGCCTGAGCGAATAGGTAGTATTTAGGCAATGGCTTGAAGGAGGTGAGGGAATAAGCCATGCATATGTCTGAAGGAAGAACATTCCATAGAGAAAAAAAGCATGTGCCAAGGCTGGGGGTGTACTTTGTGAAATGTAGGAATAGCAAGGAGGCCTAAGAGAGTAACTCCACTGGTCTGTCTAGGAGACTGGAAATCCCAATAGTTTTCCACATTGTGTTATTCTGGGTACCCCAGAAAACAGAGGCTGGAGCAAAGCTTAAATGCTAGTGCTATCATAGGAGGTATAATCCAGGGCAGCTGAAGTGAGGATAGAATTGAGTAAGGTGCAAATATAAGATGATGACTTGTAGCACTGGCCACTGCCTCCCATCAAGGTTTCCAACAAATTGCATGAGATACAGCTGACTCTCAAGTGCACCCACTTGGCCCCATGGCTAAGTGAAAGAACTGTGCCTCATACAGTCCATGAGAGTGAGAAAGGGTAGGGATCTTACCTGTTGACTCTCTACAATTACCCACCTCCCATTGGCCCAAGTTTGCCCCACAGACATTAAATTTCCTGTATTTCTACATATAAAAATATATAAAATCTGTGCATTTTATTATATATAAAAATAGAGTACTTTTCCACAAACAAATAAAAACAAAAAAGGAGTCTGTTCCTTCAGTCTAGGTCCCAAAGTGAAGATGATGTACAGCAGAACTGGTAAGGAATAAACCTTTGTTGATTTAAGCCACTGAAATTTTGGAGTCAATTTTTATTGCAGCATAACCTAGCTATCCTCACTGGTCCAGGCATTCACTACCACATTAGCACATTAAAGAAGATGAGAAGTTTTTAAGTAAAAAATTCTGCTTGATGTAATATAACACAGTATTTCTAACTGTTTTAACTATTGAATATTGTTTTTATAGAGCACATATTATGGAAGTAGTTCCACAAAAAAAACCTTTATAATTTTTTCAAGGAGATTGGGGAGCACAATCTTTTCTAATAATTAAAATATTACCAGATCTTAGCAGTTTGAGGTATAAATGATGTTACATTAATATTTATGCCCACATTATGACTACTAGCCCCCCACCCCAATCCTTTGTGGGACAACTGTCTTACAGGTATTCCAGAAAGTACTTGCTCACATTCCTCTGAGCCATCCTTGTTGTCAAGTACCTAGTTCCTGATGGTTGCCAGGTAGGCACCTGTTTCTCTTGTGTGAACTTCCATTCTCAATTAGTGGCTACTCCAAGGCCCTAGGGTTCCAATGCTACGTGGTGGTTTGTGGCAGAATACCGCTGTCAGAGTACTGCCCCTTCAGGAGTCCAGCATGTAAGAGAGTCTGGTGAATGAAGCACCTTCAGCCTTAGGCCCTGACCCCTCTCTTCTAGGGGTCCTTCCAGAGTCCTTATCAGATCAGGCACAAGGCAGACACTAGGCCAAGGATTTGTTTCTCCTTCCCCTGTCTCCAGAGGTCTTTCCTCCTCTTTTTGGCCCCAAATGAAAATGATCTCAAATCAACTCAAGCAAAACTGAGAGAGCAGGTACTCTCAGCTCAGTGGTTCTGCTGACACCCTGACTCCTCATCTGGGACTCAGCTGGGACACTTTTCTTCATGAGGACCCTTCATGCCTACTCTGTAGCTCTTCAGTAACTTCAGTCTGTAGTAAAATGGAAGTTGGAAGCCACAACTCTGCCGTTACAAGGACAGTAAAAAAGCTTTGAAACTTGGTGATTGTTTTCATATCCAATGTGGGGGGCACCAAACCACTGGGCTGAGGTGATGAATAATGTCCCCAGACAGTAGACCAGGGGAGAGCTGAAGCCTTTTTACAATATTTGAATATTCAGACTGATCTATGGGGAAATCTTCCCATCACTGAAGCCATGTTGGGATTCTCAGCTTCAGTCTCACTGAGTCATTATGGGAAAGAAAGATTTTAGGTGGGTAGTTGTAATGGAGAAAGAGGGAGATGGAAGGGAGACATGATGAGGAGAATGAGGGGGGAATAAATCTGATTCTGAAAATAGCTTGAGATATAAAATGCAACTGGAAATCAGGCCTAGAAGCAAATCCACTAAATGATTGGGTAAATTCAGTTAAGTATATCAAGTCATTTCCTTTTTAGTATGTTTTTTTCTTCTGAGGAAAAAAATCAGCAGAACTCTAAGTATTTGCTAAAGTTATCTTATATTTAATTATCCATAATTCTGTGCCATGCTCAGAGGAGGGGAAGGAAAACAGAGGTTGTAGATTCATAGCTTTACTTAAGGTAAGATGGCTGGACTCATGGGCTGGGACAATGAAAGAATAATGAAGGGAACCACTGTGATATAGAGGTAAATTTTATGGCTATCTTAATTATAAATTTTTATCTAGATTTAAAATTCTTCCTATGGAGCTAGGAACTTGGCTAAAGGTATCTGAAGTGGTGACAGTTTTTTATAGGCATGTTACTCAAGCAAACACAAGTAGTGATTTTCCTGCAAAGCTTTGCCTTTGTGACAGTTGATGAAGTCTTTTTCTTTCAAGGGCAGAAGTGGGATAAATGGGTCATTGTGGATGGGGCTGTACCTCTCAAATGTGTGGGGGTGGCTGACTGGTTGATCCATGGGGGTAAGAATTCTTAGGGAAGGCGCCCCACTCCCTTCCATTTAAGAGGTATTGACTTTCAGCAGAATATCATGCGAAGTTGCTTCTCACCCTACACCTTGATTTCCTCATTTTTGAAGATTTTTACAGAAGAAACCTGTCTCCTGCTTTCACTTGCTCTGCACACCCCCGCAAGCAGGTGCTCCAGAAGACACAAAAGCAAGCAAGCCAGGGGCACTTTTTTCTGATGCCTCCTACCAACTGCACTGTCCAACAGTTCTCATTAGTCACACTGCCTTTGAACCCCTGTCTAGACATGAGCACCAGCACAATGAACCCATTTTGTGTGCCTGATTGATTCGATAATTTTCTCTTATTATTGGCTCATCAGGTTGGCGTTTGTGATCAGAAGTAGGAACTCAGGGAAGAACTTAGAGATATCAGAAACTTCCTCTTTGATTTCCTGGAATGACTTTTTTTTAATATATGTTGTTTAGTTGAAAATATTTACCTAAATCTCTTAACGCTAGATAATATTTGATCACAGATAGTACCCTTCCAAAATTTTTATTGATATATAGTATGTATACAAAAAAGTGTATATAACCTAAACATGTAGCTCATTGCATTCTCAAAACTTAAACATAGGCTTGTGGTCAGTACCAACATCAAGAAAGAGGACTTTTCTGAGACCCAGAGCCCCCTTCCCCAAATACTTTTTCCAGTCACAACTCCTACCCCTAAGGGTAACCAACAATCAGATCCCTAAAAAAAAAGCAAGGACCCTTTTTACTTGCCTTTGAAATTCATATGAATAGCATCAGGCAGCATGTGCTCTTTTTTTCCTGACATCTTTCAGTTGACATTTTGTTTGTGAGATCCATCCTTATTACTGCATGTAGTTATAGATTGGCTATTCTTATTGCTGCATAGTGGTATAAAAATGCCAGAATTTCTGTTGATGAACATTTGGGTAGTTTCCAGTACAGTGTTTTATATAAACATTCAAATTCATGTCTTTTCACCAATATAAGTATACATTTTTGTTAGGTATAAACTCAGGAATTACTAAGTCACAGAGTAAGCATTTGTTCAGCTTTAGTAGATACTGCCAAACAATTTGTTGTACCAGTTTGCACTTCCACTAGCAGTGATGAGAGTACCAGTTGCTCTCCTAAAATATACCTACACAAATCCCCTATCTACTGGAGGATGTGATATATTCCAGTGGCTAAAAATCCAGATTCTGAAACTAAACTTTCAGGGTCCAAATTACAGCTTTGTCATATAATAAGTGTGTGATCTTGGGTACCTTAACTTTTCTGTGTCTCAGCTTTTTTCACCTGTAAAATAGGGCTAATATGATATTAGGTTAACGATTAAATGAATTAATGCACATAGAACATGAAGAACAGTACCTGGTACATAGAAAGTACTCCATAAATGTTAAATATTATTTTTATTCAAATGTATTGAAATTAATTGCCACAAGTGCAGTAAGGGAGTTATGTCTTATTGTAAAAGAAATAGAAAGTTTCCCATAGAACCTGGGGAGGCAATCAGATAGGTGCCACAAAGGGTCTCTGTATGCAGAAGCAAGTTAGCATACATAATCTCAATCTCAGACTATGCAAATCAAAACTGATTCTTGGGAACCTGAATGTGCAAATTAACCCAGAATGTAAGGGCTATGAAATAGTTATAAAAAATGAAAGAAAGTCAAGGAATTAGCCAAAGAACACATATGCATGACCCAAGGACACAGAGAACAATGTGGGGATTGCCTGAGGTGGGGCTGGGTGGAGGAAGGCAAAGGCAGGAAAAGTGGGGACAATCATAAAAGCATACACAATGAAATATAATAAAAAATAGTTATAGGAGAATGTGAATCATGTATAGAATCAATATGACAGTTTTAACTTTTCAAATTATTAATTAATTAATTAAATTTATTTCACTAGTAAGCCAGTGACATCACTCCTATTGTTAGTGGCCTCGGTCTTAGAGAATTCCTTTAAAACTCTATAGACCTTTATAGTCTAGCCCTTGGTAAACACTGTTTTAGGAATTGACACAGATATGGATTTCAGTAAATAAATATGGATTCAGTAAATGGTCAATGGAGGAAAGAGAAATGATAAAGAATAATAGTAGAGCACTGAGTAGTAAGTTCAAAGACATCCAAAAGTAAGCCTCACCCCAATCTCCAAGTATGGGGCATTGACTGGAATTGGTTTTTAACATTAAATGTCAGTAAATACACTTTCTGGGTCTCATCTTCTAGTTTAGTGGGGTGCAACTCTGGTTGCATATTAGAATCACCACAGAAACTTTTAAAAATACAGATGCCTAGCCTCTCACCCAGAAATTCTGATGGAGTTTGTTTGCAAGCAAGGCTCAGATATTTCTTTCTCTTAAGCTCCCTGAGTGATTCTAATGTATAGACAGAGTTGGAAATACTGCTCTATCTGAGAATTGATAGTGAAAATACTGGTGGCGCATTTTGAGTGCCTTCTGCTCCAGTGGGTCAGAGGGAGCGTCCTAAATAGTTTTTATGGGGTCCTGTCCACTTTGGTCAAAAAGCTCCAAACACTGGCTCAATTGGTTTATATCTAGTACATTTTACCTCATACCTATAACCTCAGAATATTCCAATGTATTTTAAGATGTGGTTTCTAAAGCAGAACACTTTCCTAACTGAAGACTTACCATTTCAAATCACACGGGTTGTGATCCAAGCAGAGCTAAACAAAACTAACTATCCCAATAGTAATTGGACATTTCCTTATTGATGAAAAAAGATACATGAAAGTGCATTGAACTGTAAAGCCCTTCATAAAAGAGTGAGATTACTTTTGTGTTGTTGTTGCTATCACCTGTGGTATAAACTGCCGTAAGGTGGGGGAAAACCATGAGATAATTACTGCATTTGGACACAGGCACATATGAATTTAAATTTCTGGCTCAGCCACTTATTACCTGTAGGCCTTTTCCCTTTCTGAGCAGATTTTTCATGAAAGATGGGAGCATTAATAGACCTCAAAAGGAAGTTTTGTAGATTAAAGGAGCTAATGTAAATGGTATTTGGCAAGGATTGGGTTCTGAGTAAATGGAGGTTACCCTTCTATATTAGTCAACTAATGTTATGATGCTGCTACATAACATCCCCTGTCAAAACGCTAGTGCAGGGGTATCCAACCTGCAGTCCATGGGCCATATGCAGCCCAGGATGGCTGTGAAAGCAGCCCAACACAAAATCATAAATTTACTTAAAACATTATGCGATTTTGTGTGTATGCGTGATTATGTGTCACAATGTATTTAATGTGTGGCCCAAGACAACTCTTCTTCTTCCAGTGTGATGCACAGACACCAACAGGTTGGATACTCCTGCATGGTTTACTAAAACAACATTTACAGTATTGTTCTCACTCATGTGTCTCTAGATCAGTTATGGCAGTTGTGCTTAAGGCTGTGCATCAGATTGAGACCTGTTCCACATGTATTCTCATTCTAGAATCAGCAGCCTCCTAACGCATGCTCTTCTCATGATAGATGACAGACATACAAGAAGAACCTGGCAGAAATTTTCAATGCCGTTGAACATCTCAGCTCAGAACTCATTCATGATCACTTCTGCCCACTCTCCCCTGGCAAGAGCAAGTCATATGGTCAAACTGAAAGTTAATGGGACAGAGAAGCATAATCTACCTAGTGAAGCTGTGACACAGTGAAGGCAATAGAAGAATTGTAAACAAATAATACATTCTGCCACACCTCCCTTCCCTTCTGCAGGATGCCAGCAGACGAGAAAAGAGGGGTAAAATGGGAGGAAGTAAACAGTTGCTCCCACAGCCAACTATTACTCTTGTTACTCGTTTGTGAGAGCTTACCTGGCTTCCTTTGCAGAGACTGTCCAGTCCTCATGCAGGGAGAGAAAAGCTTTCTCTGGTGTAGCGACTTCCTGACTGCTCCCTGCCTCCAGGTGTTTGTGATAAAGGACAGGCTACTCGGTGGCTAGAATTCACCAGAAGACTTCTCAAATCTCGCTTGCATCAACATATCTAAATTAATTTAGAAAGATAAACAGAAGGAATAGCTGGTGAAATTCAGCAAAATAGATGACACTGTATACCAATTGTAAAAATAACCAGGTGTTTGTCTAAATTCAACCCCTTCTTTTGACCCTTTCAATATCTTTTAAATGTGTAGGCACCATCTATGAGAATTTGCTCTATATGACATAATCATTTTTCTGATATAAAATGGTGATAGGCTAAGAGCCCTTTATTTGAATTCTAACATTTCACTTGGATTTCAAAACTAGGTGAATAGGCAGCCCCACCTCTGTTATCTAATCAGAATGTTCAGGCCAAACATGTATTATGACCATAGAGAGTTACCAGATATGTCCTTGCACACTCATTACTTGCAGGAGATTTTAGTGAATACATCAAAGGTGTTGAGCCAAAAATAACTCATAATTGACGGTAATTCAAAATGTGTTTCAAAATACCAAACTGCAATAAAGTCATCCCCCTGAAGATCTTTGTTGAAGAATATTCAGTAATAGCTGTGTGAGCAGAGAGTGGCAGGCAGCACTGGGTTGCACTGTTACCATGCCAAGAGGAGCTACAGAATCTCTTTCTCCAGGAATGGTCCTTGGACCACCAATATCAAAATCACCCACAGCAGTTTGTAAAAAGTACAGATTCCCAGGTGAACCTCCAGACTTAATGAACTGGCATCTTTGGGTGCAGGACTCAAGAATCTGCATTTTTGATGCACATCAAGGCTTTTGTATAATATCAAATGTAGACAGAGGTCCTGTACATCCTGGAGTGTTGGTTGTGGTTTTTATAATGCCAGATTAATCAGTCTCACTGATAAAACAAGCAAGAGAATTTTTCATTATTATTATTATTATTACTGAACTTTTTGAAAAAAAATCTAAATTTGTTAAATTTTCAACCAGGATGTTACTGTAATAAGATTTTTGTGCTTTAAAAAAACCACAACTTGAATATTAGAAACCACATTTTCATTAGGATCTCTATTTTGATATTAAAAGAACCATTTTCTCAAATACCAATGGCCTGCAAAACTTATATAGCTACTGTAAGAGACGCAATTATTGTGAAGGACAGGAGAAGGTTTTATTTGTATTTAAACTGAGCACTTTTTTGTAATAGGTAGATGATCAACTGCCTTTTTAAGGGTGTTTTAGGTACAAGAACTATCTATAATGAAGGTAGTGTTACCACTAGGTCAGAATTATCTTTCATGTTCCACTTAGTAAGCGCATTTTGGTATTTTTTATCTGTGCATGGGGAATAATAAAAAGCATTAACTGCTGAGAGTAATATAGAAAACAATAGCAAAGAACAAATCGATAAACTCCCTTTTCTACCTTCTTTCACCTCTTGTTTATTACATTTAAGGTTCAAGGCCTTCATTTTAATGTTTCCCACTTCCAACTATGCAGAAAATAAACTTGAGCCATTTAGAAGGTTCTGAAACCTTCTTACTGTAATCACTGAACCCACAAAGATGAAAAAAGGTATGGCAACATCTGTTTCCCAAGTTAAGAATGCTCCTAGGATATTAAAAAAAATCTCTTTTTATCTCCCCCTTAATCCAATTAACAAATACAAGTCATTCTAAAAGATTTTGGTAACCATTGCTCAGACAGGAAACAATCTAGAAAATAAATGCAAAAAGAACATTTTCAGCACCATGACATTTACGAATAAAGAGAACTACAGTAAGAAATACAATGATAAGACTCATGCATTTAAGGCTTTTATGTGCTTGGGCTCAGTTCTTTTTCTCACTTTATTTTATGACAAGTAAAAATATTTTTTTGAGCCCTGGCTGGGTTGCTTCGTGGATTGAGTGCTGGACTGAGAACCAAAGGGTCCCTGGTTCCATTCCCAGTCAGGGCACATGCCTGGGTTGTGGGCCAGGTCCCCAGTAGGGGACACATGAGAGGCAACTACATGTTGATGTTTCACTCCCTCTCTTTCTTCCTCCCTTCCCCTCTGTGTAAAATAAATACACAGATTTTCCTGAGTGGCAAGGAAAAAAATGATGTTACCTCCAAAGGGATTTCAAGGAAAAAAAAAAAAGATTTCCCTGTGAAAATAGCAAGATGTCTCCTGACCAACAGGACTGAAATGTCAAGGGTTCAGATATGTTTGTTCATCAAGCATTTATTTCCATTTTGAACTTTCCTAAACTATTTGCCTCAACATATCCTACAGCATTTTTCAGAGAAGTCAAAGGTTTAAGAGGCCCTGAGGTTTAAGCTAACATTTCTTGGTTCGTAAACAGATCTCATGTCAAAGGTTGAGTGTGATATAGCTGAACATAAGATGGCTCCATCTGTTCAGCTGCCTGCTGATTTTGCCTGCGGCATCCAGCAGATTGGGATATTATTACAGTGCACCTGAGCTAAAGGTATGATTCTAACTTGAGTCTATTTTCTTTTGGTAGCTATTAATACCCTAAAAATAAAATGATCATCAATGAAACAACATTCGAATAGTCAGACAGGCAACAACTCTCTGCTTTTACTGTAAGAGGCACTGAGAATCATTTCTGGTTTGAGTACACACCTATGCATAATTAGACTTTGGATTTCTCCACCAATGTCTTTATGCCTGTTTCTAAAACTAATCTGATACCTTAAAACTGGTCTATATGGATATTTTGCTTAATTGAAGAGTGACAGATTTTTACTCTAATTTATTCATTTTAGTAAAGGCTATGGCCTGAAGGATTCTAGACCCTTGTGTACAATTGTGACTAGAATAAGTAGGGAAAAATTTCTAGAGCACATAATATGCTCTTAATCAGTTATTCATTGAATGAATTAAAAAAGAAAAGAAAAATAGTGGCTTTAGACTGGACTAGGGCAGCAAATTTGCACACACAATTTTTTGGCCATTATAGGAGCAAGCCAGAATTCTTTAAGATGTAAAGCCAAGTTCTAAATAGGGTTGCTTCAGTTGATATTTCATTTTTATGACAACATTTCAAAAACCTCCATGAATATGTACTGTAGCACCTCTCTCCGTCTTTGTAGTGAATTGTAGACACTTGATCTTTCCGGTATAGATCACCAAACCTTTGAGGACAGAATCCTTGTCTTACATGATCTTTGATGTTCTCATAGTACCTAGTTTAGGGCAGTAGACCTAATACACACTTGAATATTGGTTGACCTGTACCATATAGGGTTTTAGAAAACTAGAAACTAAAAATGGAATGTAGGATTATAGTGTATTAATGTAGTTTATAGCAATTACTATTGTGGATGTGTTTTTTTTTCAGTGTGGGGCATTCAATTCTTCAAAACATTTTCATCACTTATGTTCTCATTCAAGCCCTCATGGATTGGAAAGAAACAATTACACTTGCTACCTGATGTTCTAGGCACACGTGGCTGCCTTGTCACACCACCAAATCATTGAATTCACCTTAGGTAAACAATTGACCAGCTGTTTTTAGAACCAGATGGACAAAATCTGGCAGTAAGTTATGTTGCAATAATCCACATTGGCCATTTTGCAGCTAATTGTGTTGAATTAGATTAAAATAATTGGTAACTTTTATTGAGCACTTTTATTGTGCCAGGTAGCATTCCTTCAAACTCTCTGTACAGGAAGTATTTTTTATTATCCCCATTTTCCAGATCAGAAAAATGGGGTTAAGTGACTTAAATAATGAAGTAGTAGTTTGAACCCAGATAGTATGGTTCCTGAGGCTCTTCTATCTAGGGTAATATAGCAGCAAGGTAGCTACTTCTTTCTTTCCCATAAAAGTAAAGGAAATGGTCAATCCTGAAATGACAATTCAAAGAAAGTCACCTATACATCTCCATTATTCGAGCAATCAAAAAACTAAATGCTCTAGGGCTGCCAAGACATTGGAGTAACTTAGAAACTGTGAAATTGCATTATTTGTGTCCTGGGTATTTGTTCTACAACATCCTGGCAAGTAAATCCAATCCAAGAGAGAGATTCAGTAGGAATCATTTGCTTTTCCCCCTCTGCAGACTCCACATACTTCAAGTACAAGAAAGACCTAAAAGGCAACATATTCTGCAAAATTAAATAGCGTATGAAATCGAGTGTGGCCAGTCCTCTGGAACTGTCTGAAACTCTCCAGTGACTAGCAAAGGAAATTTCATTCTAGCCCGATAGTCCTCTGACAGCTGAAGCCCCATCCCTAGTCTCTTTTGGTCAGTTTACTTCTTGGAGCTAGATGGAGCATCCTTAAAGAAATGGGGCTCCTCTATCTCACTACTTCTGATTATTACTATTAGTCAACTGGGATGCTTTCTAGAGTCTGTAGGATATGGGCCAACTACGAGAAAATAGAGAGAGATGAAATAACACTGTAAGTCTTTGAGAATGTATTGGCATTAGAGAGGCTTTTAAAAACCAATCACTAATTCAATATGATTAATTATCTTGAAGTAACTTGTAGAGTGTTTCCTGAGCAGCATTAGAGGTCACTTCAAACAAAGTAAATAAACCACAGCTAATGTGCTGACATTTTAAAGAAAAAAAGACAATTGCTAAAACTGTCCATACAATTTCCATTACTTACTACAGTCATTAGAATCAAGAAACGTGTCTATCGATTTGAAGTGGCTCAAACAATATTTTCTCTATTCAAACCCATGTAGCTGGGGGAACATTCAAGAGTTTGCCTTGCAACAGAGTAAGATCTCCTAGGTTTCTAAAAGCAAAGCATCTTTGCTTTTAATCACTATTGGTTTAGTTGTAGGCCCTCAAGACTCAAAGTAGGTCTTGAATTAGCAACATCAGCATAATCTGGACACTCATTAGAAACAGAGAATCTCAGGCCCCACCCCAGATCTAACTGAATCAGAACCTGTATTTTAACAAGATGTGTCATGATTCATACTCACTTTCACTAGTTTAAGCCCACATGAATTGTTATTTAAACATGTGATAGGAAAGAGAGCTGGTTGAGAAAAGGAGAAAATGCTACATGATAAAAGTACCTTTCTCAGAGATGGGTTAGTGTTGATAAACTTGCTCCTATCCACTAATCCAGCCTTGAAGTAAAAACTTAATAGGCCCTATCACCATGGGGCCAACATATGAGCACAAAAGCTGGGTATGAGTTTGTTAAGTGATATTGAAAATGCGAAGTAGAGGCAGACTTCAAAGGACAAACCTTAATCTAATTATCACAGAAATGATTTAAAAGCATTTTTATGGTTAAAGTTACCAGGCACACAAAGCTTGCCAAGGTGGTACAAAATTCTAAGGACTTAAGATGCTTTTGGTCTTGGAGGTACAGAGTTTAGGGAAATTCAGCCAGAGCAAACATTGAGCTTCTGCTGCCCTAAGAGAGGATGTGATCTGCAAAGACTGATGTGAAACATCTGGGCCAGATTTGGCAGCCACTGTGCAAAACTGTGGGTGGGGGAGGGCTGTGTGAAAATGTTCACACCCACAGCATATTTGGCAAAATTTCCTTTCTTTTGTGTGTTTGATAGTAAGTAGACAAGTTTCATTTCTCTGTTGGGATAGTTTGATTCAAATGTCCTGTAACAGGAAAATTGTTTTTTCCACTTTACCATGTGTCGTCCCCATTCAACTGTGTATTCTGAGGCTTTATCTGGAATTGGCATAAAAAGCCACATCCCACAGAATGAAGTTGCAGTTGCACAGGCACTGGCAGAGGCTGTAGAAATAATGGGATAAAAATAGATAAAGAGCCCATATCTCTAACCCATCAAAGGACCATATAGGTTTTTACCAGTTAGAAAATATTCATATGAGACCATGTTTACTTCTGGATAACTCAGCCAAAATCCCTGTTTAGTAAATTCATTAAGAAGCAAAGTATTTAGTTTTTCTTGCTTTGATTTTTTTTTTCATGAGAGAGAAAGTGTGCGTTTTAAAACCAAGAAATTTTTTTTTTCCTTTCCTGAAGCAAATCCACATTTTGTTCTTTGGAAAACACTGACCACTCACACAAAAATGCTTGATTATAATGATACTTATCTTCACAGGTCATCTTGGAACAAGGGTTTAAGTAAAATGAACTATCAGTCAATAGTTCTTTTTTATGGTCAAACTGATACCTAGTTTTGCTGGGTTGGTGGAGATGGGCTTGAGAAACCCAACCTAACTCTCTTTTTAGTTAAGGGAACAATCTTGTATTTCAAAGACACAAACAGAAACTGCCTCAAAGCCATTCATCGGAACCTCCCTGGAATCTTTGCAGTGCAAAGGTAGTTTTTATTATTGTTCATTTACCTGCGGGAGTACTTTTTGCATTTGAAGAGCAAAGAGGTGATAGTGTTCCTATGTTTGCAAAACTATGAGAGAAAGGATGATAGATAATTTATAACCACTTTCACAGCATTTGGACACTGCTATTTGTACAGTCATTTAACATTTAACTGTGGAGGTAGGTAGCCTCCAAAATAGTCCCTGATGATGCCCTGATATTATGTAATCCTTTCCCTGGACTGAGTTTAGGGGCTGTATATAGTAGTGATTTTTTAAATATGCAAATCCTATCCTGTTTTCATCTTACTTAGAATTGATTGATGGTTCTTAATTTTTTTTTGTATGGCTTTGTGACAGATCCCTGCCTAGATGTTTAACTGCCAATTTCTTAGTCTTATTTTATAAGTAATACAGATCTCTAGCAGAGAGAGTTATCTTTTGGGCTCTTTCAAACATCCCAACTCTAAACTGACCTTCCCCTGGCCCCTCTGAGAAGCCTTCTTTTGTAGACCTCTGAACTCCACATCTCTGTATCCCCAGCATTTAATACACAATGTGGCACATGGTGTGTGCTCAGTAAGTGTTTCATGAATGAGTCATTGTTAGCAGGACAAGCTCTTTGAGGGACTTTTTAGGAGTGTTGTTCAATCACTGTCACCTTATTAACAACCTACTTGAAATAACTGAGATAACTAGCTTCAGATGAGTCAGGTAAACACAAAGAATTTTTAGAAACAATGTCTCTTTCAACTTGAAGTTTGGTTGATTTAATATCTGTTGCTATATTTGTCTTTTCTGTTATTTATTGAGAATAGCAACTATGCTCTCTCACACATCTTCCAATTATTACTGGCTATGCAATCTTGGGCAAGTTATCATTTAACTTCTCTGCACTTTTGTTTCCTCATTGTAAAAGTGAGAATAATAATTATACCTACTTCATAGCGTAATGAGGATGAAATGAGCTAAAATATATCAAGTCCTGGGAATAGAGCCTGGGACAGAATAAAAATTCAAAAATGTTAGCTATAACTAGAAAACACTCATTCTAAAGGAAGGAGAAGCTTTATCAGATAAAATTAAAGTAAACTCTCTTCTAAGCAAGCTGGTAGGAGTTGTGATTTTAATCTTTCTCTGACTTGTCACTCTCTGTCCCAAACCACTTTCCCTTAGTTCCAGCTGAGCAAGAAAAGCTGTTTCATCCTTGGCAGTTCTTACAAATTCAGTAGACTGTGACTGGATCATTTAGAAAGTTAATGGACAATTCTTGGCTTATGTACAAAGGTACAAATCCTCATGTTTTTCCTGAGCCTTTGATATAAAGAACGACAGGTAGATGCTGTAATGTTCCCCATTAGAATGTACAAGGAGTCTTTTATTCACATGGTTTCAGAGGGTGACTGATATGTGCCCTTTGAAACGGGTAGAACTAACCTTCCAATACCTTACAAAATCCTGTGAATAGAAGCCCAAGGAGAAACCGGGGAAAGTACTTTTACTATTTATTAGACTGAAGAAGTATAAAAAGATAATTTGCTTTTTCAGTTTAATAAGACTCCACCACCTTAGTTTGGGTCAACTGGATATTCTGAGAGGGTCAAAGAGGGTACAATCTCTGCTCCCCTAATTTATTCCTAACTGCTCTGATGTAAAAAAAAAAAAAAAAGTCCCACTGTTTAAAAAGCACCCCTCTGTTTTCCCAATTGTCTTGAAATTTAAATATGACTGAATGATAGATGATATTTATGATTTGTTAATTTTATTTGAACTATGATAATAGCATTGTGGTTATATAAGAAAAATCTTTTTCCTTCCTTCCTTCCTTCCTTCCTTCCTTCCTTCCTTCCTTCCTTCCTTCCTTCCTTCCTTCCTTCCTCCTTTCCAGATGCATATTGAAAGGACATAGCAATTGAGATTTTCTTTAGAGAAAAAAAAAACTTCATGCACAAAAAAGTGTGGAGGGTACTTATAAAACAAGAATGGCAAAGTATTAGTGCTTGTTAAATCTGGGGGATAGTTCCAGAGTTCTCATATAGTTTTGCAAAATTCCCCAATAAAAATCCATTTTTCTGTTTGCAGGCACTGATTTTCAATCTTGTCTTTGCCTCCTGAATAAGAGTCTGGCTCCATCACACCATCAATGGTGTTAGGTAGTTTCCCCACCAGTGTGCCAGTGTGGATTACAGGTGTGGCTGAGACAAAGAACCCCTCAGACCTTAAAGCTGTCAGTGGGGCCTAAGGCAGAGGGTGAGACTCTAGAAGTGGCCAGAATTTCTACACTGGTACCCTATGGCCATGAGTAATTTCACCTGTCTACCTTAGGGTGCTATTCTGATAATCAACACTATCTTTGAGAACCAAGTGGCAAAAAAACTTGTATTTTCAAATGTGGTTCAAGATTGTTCTCATTAAGATGTAAATATCCCTTGGGAGGGGTTAACTCAGCCAGCTACTTCGAACTCTTAATCTCTCAGGTGTTTCAGCTATCAGCTCTTTTCACCCTAACAGCTCAGTGACAACTCCCTTGGATAATGGGCCAGTTTTCAACCTTGCCCAGGCAGGTGGGGTAAGACCCTGAGGAAGTCAGCAAGGTAGTTTCTGGACTCCAGAAGAAATAGGCCTAAGGTAAAGAGGGGAAGAAAGACACTGAGAAGTTAGAACATGATGGTGGTTTCCTGTGTGCAGAAATGTCCTAGGGAACCCCAGAAGGAAAAATTCATATTCTCTGATTCCCTTCAGAACCAAGCTTCCTCTAAGCTGTTGCAAAGCAGTGTGATAATCTCACACAGAGAAGTAACTAGTTGAAAATCTTCCTAGGGTTTCTGCCCTCCACAGATTTATGTACACTTGAAATTTAAACAAGTTGTTAAAGAACTGTGCTAATGGGAATTCTTATTTTGAATCAAAAGCCCCATGTGAATTTTTAGCCCTTTGTCTTAATTTGGGTTCCCTCAGAAACAGAGACTGAGACACGATGGGGAACCACACAAGCCCTGGACCAGTTTTCTTCGGAGATTTTTTTAACATTAGAAATGAATACACTTCCAGCCTATGTAAACCCGACTTATTTTGGCTTTCAGTAATTCACAAACCAAACTGGCTCCTGACTGGTTCAAAATACTAACAAGAATGGGAAGATCACAAGGATAAGTCCAACTCTAAGAACCTTGCTTTTATTGACTATGGTACCTGAATGTACTGCGCCTTAAAAGTAGGGAGGGCATAAAGGAGAAATTTAGAAGTTAGAATTGTTAAGATTTTGTGACCAATTAGACATTAGAAGTGAGGACAGGAAAGAGCTAAGGAAGGATAATCCCAGGTCTCTGGCTTTGGAACCTGGATGGGATGGCATTGCCATTTTGAGAGAGGGCACTCAGAGGAGAGAGATTTAGAGAAAAGATAAGGTTTAGAGAGGTAACTTGGACTCCTTGGGGTTAAGGGACCCACAGCAGACCCAAGTGGAGATATTCATTAAGCTGTTGGGTTTAAACTCCACAAAAGAGAGCAGGGCTAGAAATATCAATCTGGATCAGTCATGGTATAGATGGGCCTTGGTAGCAAGGATGTGTTGAGGTTGATGGGCAGATTGCATGAGATGAGAAGACAACAACTGGCTGATTACCAATACCTAAATACAAGGAAAAGACAAGGATGTTATTATGAAAAATGTGAAGAAGTGGCAAGAGAGGAAAGCAAAAACCAAGTGTGGTGGTGTGTTCCAGGAGCCAAGGGAAGGGAGAATTTCAAGAAGAGTCGTGAGCAATGTGCAACAACAGAGAAATGTCTATTAAAGCAAATTTTGTTGGTTCCAAGCTCATATTCTCTCACTCCTCATCCCTTCTCAGTTTATGTGGCTAGACTTCCAACTGCCAGAACCTGCATTTCTTTGATTCTGGACTTTCTCTGGCCTCCAGAATCTGCTCTGACCTTGAACATGGCAGGTTGGAAGTGCCAGGGAATTAAGGCACCCCACTCTCCCTCAAGCAGCCCTCAGTCAATGATTGAGAGATGTTGGTGTATAACTACTCCAGCTCCATTACCCTCTGAGTGACATAACTCTGAGATGCATGTTGTACAACATTTCCCAGAGTTCTCCAGCCGGATTAAGCTCTGGTTGCCCACAGCAGTAACTTGCTTGATAATGCACGCTGTGTTGACTTCTTTCCCTTTCCTTTTCATTTCTTTATCTTTACCTGTATTTCCTGGGATCACTTTCCAAATAAACTACTTAAACTTGGATTCTTGTCTTGGATTCTGCTTTTAGCAGAACCCAAACTATGATTATATGGAAAAATAAGACCTGAGAAACAACCACTGGATCTAATAGTTCAATTAGTGGCTTGAGTGAGAAAGTTGAAATGAAATAGAGGGGAAATATGCCACATTTCAGGGAGATAAGAAATTAGTAGGAGGGGAATGATGGAGAAGACACTTTAGAAGCAAAATTACCAAGAGAAGAGACATAGTAGTGACATCACATTTTAGTTCAATAGGATTTAATCCTTCTTCCTAACAGCATCTTAATAGTATTGGGAGCTCACTTTTCTCCCATTCTGTCTTGTCTTGGAGAGAGATGGTATCTGCCTCTCTCGGTGGAAGTTAATAGGCCAGCTCTGTCATCCTGATGCACACAGGTGACCCAGACTAGGCCATGGGACATGCTCTCCCAGCTCTTTGAAGCCTGAGTGATATAAGAATATGAAGACTAGTTGGAGGTCATTTATCATAGCACCCATGCTAACCAGGCTTTGCCAAGCCTTCTTTTTGTCTGCCAATTCCTTGTAACAAATTAACTTTTGCTAAAGATTGCCAGAGGCAGTTTCTTCAGTCAAGAATCCTGCTTAATAAAAAGAAGGCTATAACTAAAGATTTCACAGAGTAACCCTGGCTAGTATGGCTCAGTGGATTGAGCAACAGTCTGCAAATTGAAGGGTCACTGGTTCAATTCCAGGCCAGGGCACATGCTGCAGGCCGGGTCCGCGATTGGGGGCATGTGAGAGGCAACCAATCAATGTTTCTCTCCCTCTCTTTCTCTCTCCCTTCCCTTCTCTCTGAAAATAATAAATAAAACCTTAAAAAAAAAGAGTTCACAGAGTGAAAGCAATTTGTTTCTGTTCAGATATTTTTCTTTTTAAAATTCTTTTATAATCTAAAGCTACATTTATTGCACTTTTAGGGTTTTTCTTTTCTTATTCCAGCTTTGTGAGGTATAATTGACATATAACATTATGTAAGTTTGTGTACAACATGATGATTTGATACACACACACACACACACACATATATATATATACACACTGTGAAATGATTTATCACAGTAAGATTAATGAACACATCCTTCACCTCACATGATTATTTTTTGTGTGTATATATGGTGAGAACATTAAATATTTACTCTTTTCAGTTTTTTGCAACTTTCAAGTATATAATAGAGTATTAACTATAGTCATCCTGCTGTACATTAGATCCATAGAACTAATTCATCTTGTAACTGTAATTCTGTAACCTGTGACCAACACCTCCCTGTATCTCCCATCCCCCACCTCCCAGGCCTGGCAAGTACCATCCTACTCTCTGTTTCTATGAGTTTGGGTTTTTTAAAGATTCAACATACAAATGAGATTATACAGCATTTTTCTCTGCCTGACTTATTTCATTTAGTATAATGCCCTCAACATCCATTCATGTTGTCACAAGTAGCAGGATTTCCTTCTTTTTTATGGCTGAATAACACACACACACACACACACACACACACACACACATCATTTTCTTTATTCATTCATCTGGTGATAGACCCTCAGGTTGTTTCCATACCTTGCTTATTGTAAACACTGCTGCAATTAACATGAGGTTGCAGGTATCTCTTTGAGATACTTATTTCACATCCTTTAGATAGCTTCCTAGAAGTGGGATTGCTGGGTTGTACAGTACTTCTATTTTTAATTTTTTGAGGAATATCAATATTATTTTTCAAGTGGCTATACCAATTTTCATTCCTAGCAATAGTGCATTAGGGTTCCCTTTTCTCCATTTAGCTGACAGTGTTTGTTATTTCTTGACTTTCTTTTATAATGCCCATGGTAATAGGTATAAGGTTTTGATTTGCATTTTTCTGATGGTTAGTGATGTTAAATACCTTTTCATGTACCTGAGGGGTATTTGTTTGCCTTCTTCTGAAACATATCCATTTAGGTCCTCTGACCATTTAAAAATCAGATTATTTGGCTTTATGCTATTGAGTTGTTTGAGTTCCTTATGTATTTTGGATATTAACCCTTTATCTGATACATAGTTTGCAAATATTTTCTCCCATTCCATAGCTTTCTTTTAATTTTGTTTATGGCTTCTTTTGCTGTGCAGAGCTTTTTAGTTTGATGCTTGTGCTTTTGGTGTCATATCCAAAAAAATCATTGCCAAGAACAATGTCAAGGAGTGTTTTCTTCTAGGAGTTTTATGGTTTGGGGTCTTATATTCAAGTCTAATCCATTTCAAGTTCATTTTTGTGAGTGGTGTAAGATAGAGGTACAGTTTCATTCTTTCGCATGTGAATGTCCAATTTTTCCAACACCATTTATTAAAGAGACTACTCATATTTTTTTCTGATTTTAAAAGTAATCTGTGCTCTATGTAGAAAGTTGAGAAAGTACATTAAAGTATTCTGAAGCAGAAAAAAAAAACCCTTATAATCCCATTGCTCAAAGGCAAATGCTACTAATTAGATGGGATAATATCATGCAATTTAGTGTCCAGATTATAGAATATGGCATACCTTTTCTTTTTTACTTAACATTACCCTATAAATTATTTCTTTAGTAACAACTTCTCAAATATAATTTTGACAATCCAGAATATTCAGTCTTACATCAAAAGTATGAATATACCATACTTTTCTAAAAGTTTCCACCATCATTTAATATTCTGGCTCTCTCAAAGTTCTATCATAAAGAATATTTACCTTAACATCATTGTTTATAAATCCTGGTCTGGACATTCTGATTCTGACTGTAGGCTTGACTCCCAGAAGTGGAGTTGAACACTTTCAAAGCTCTGGAGAGCTAGTGCCAGAATCATCTTCAGATAATATCAATTTATATCTCCACCAGTGCTCTTGATGGGATTTTGAAAATGGTTAATGAGAGAGAAATAAGTTATCTCATTGCTAGTCTAATTTCTCTGATTTAGATTGATTCAGTTTTCTTCTTTTAGGATTATCTTTGCCTTAATATTTTTCTCATGGATCAAGAACTCTTTATATATTAAAGATATTTACCCTTTGTTACATTTGTTGAAAATATTTTTTCTGTTTGTTGTTTTCTTTTACAATGGATTGTGTTGCCTTTAGCATTCAAACACTTTACATTTTTACATAGTTAAGTCCAGTAAACTTTTTCCTTATGAAAAGATCTTTGAGAAGTTTTTTATTGTTTCAAGTCTGTAAAGTTCTCCTTCTTCTCAGTATTTAATAAATATTCATTTTGAATAGTGTTTTTGTCTTGAATACCCTTCTTAGTATTGATAATATTGCCACTGCTACTTCCTTTTGCTCACCTTTGATTGATATAGCTTTATTCATCCTTTCAATTTTAACCTTTCAGTGTAATTTTGTTTTAGGTTGTCTTTTATAAGCAGCACAAAATCATGTTTTGTTTGTTTTTAGCCCGAAGTTAATATTTTTGCTTTTTATTGTAGTATAAAATACAAGTAGTATAAGAACTGATGCATTTGTTTCTATTCCTAACATCTTTTTAATACTCTCTTTTAGGCTTATTTTCTATTTTCTTGCCTTTGTCATTTGCCCTGTGTTTTTGTTTTTCTTTTCTTCAGTAGTAATTTGTGAGGTGGTTTTTAATTCTAGTAGTGATTACATTTAACTTTAGTAAATGTAGCCCTAAACCTATAGTTCTCTATTGTCAAAATGAAGAGCAAAAGAGTAATTTTTTACATCATCCATTTAACAATTAAGTGGGTTTTATTTTTGTTTTGCTTTTACTTCCCAGAAATTCCTGTCTTTACTAATGTAATTTGGGGTAATAAAACTCAGACAATTATTGTCCTATAATTATTACACAAATGTTCTTTGGCTTTGGATTTGCACTCAATTTAGTAAACATATTTACAACAATTATTTTTATTTAACTAAATATTTAATTGACTTCCAAGTTCACTGCCAATCTTTTTATGGTGTGATACAATTTATTCCACTAGAGCATGCAAATGAGAATCCCCTAGAGAGGTGTGTTTTTTTTTAAATCACATCCCCTGGATTTTCATTTGGACTTAGAGATTCTAATTCGATGTGTCTGGGACAGCCTTTGCATGATCCCACTTTGGCCTCAGACCTTTTGCACTCTGAGAGTTGCAGATTCTCGGTGGGTACAACAAAGGGAATTGTAGGACAGAAGGTGGGGGATGATAAAAGAGAACTTTTGAAAGGGTTTCCTGGGACTAGGAAGTGTTCCTGGTTTTCCATTAAGTCCAAATGATACGTAAAGCTCCTTGTGACTACTGCCCTATCTCCAATGGAAAACTGCTGGTGTAATAGAGGGAGAATGAAGTTTGGAAACCAGCTTCAAATCCTTGTTTGGCTACGTCCTTCATCCATTCTTGACAAAGTTACTTACTCCTTGACCCTCAATTTTCCCATCTATAAAAATGGTTGATTCTTAATTTCTAGGGTTGTAATCACAGATAATCTATAAAGCACTTAGGGTGGTGCTTGACAACAGCAAGCTCTTAATAAAAATTATAATAATTACTGTTTTATATTGATATGCCTATTGTTGTAGAGTTCTATTTTTATGCAAGTCCAATTTTTACTTCCTTCTCTTGAAGTAAGTGAAGATCAAACTATAACCAACACACAGCATTTGCTAAAAATCAATTTCTTCCAAAGCAACTTGCTGTCTGGTGTTTTCACAAGCCACAGCTGCCCTCAAACCTTCTTTATCATCCTTCATTCAATAATACTCTATAGCAGTACTGTCCAGTAGAACTTTGTGTGATGATTGAAATGTTTTATAATATGGATCATGTAGCTACCGAGCAGTTGACATGTAGCTAGTGAGATGAAGAAACTGGATTTTTAATTTTAATTAATTTAAATTTAAGTAGCCACATGTGGCTAGAGGCTACCATTTTGGACAGAATAACTTTATAAGGTTTCTTTCTTGCCATAGAAGCCATTGTTAAATTAACAGTCCATCTTACAATTAATGACATCTTAGGAAAGAAGAAATGCAATGAAAAATCATGATTATGAAATTTGTGTTTGAGACATAATTTTCTAAGATACATTTCTAACCTTTCATACATAGTTTTAAATTTTGTTCTCTCCTTTGAAACTAAATACAAAGTTATTCTATATAAATCCAATGTAAGTCAAGATGAAGTAGAAGTTTTCATGCTTGGAGCACACCTAATGTCTATCCTTGCCACAGTTATATTATGTTAATGAGACTTGTGGTTTTTAATTTTGAATTGAGCAAAATGAACAGAACATTGGGAGGATATTTAGTGCATGGGAGACTTTGCTGACGATGGACTAGAATGACAGTGCTTTGGGAATTGAAGAGAGACAAAATATGGGGTCAAAGTAGGTCATTTGCTTCCACATTTATTTTTCCATGACCTACAGTATAAAATACAATTTACAGCATGGCCCGCTATACACATGTATACATATATGAATCATGGAAATAAAGATTACATAAGAGCAATACTTAACCTTCCCTACATGCAATGCATTCTGATATTTTCTACTTTATCCTATTCTCCTCTGTGCCATTCTGTTTACTAACTTCTATTTTATTCTATTTAATTTTCATATGTTGTTTGACATTCATTAAATTGACTTTATAACCCATTACTGGGATCCAATGTGCAGTCTGAAAATACTGGATTAGGAGATGTATGGAGCCACATGGGTTTGAATGTTGGAGTGAAGAGGGGTGCTGGGCTTCAGACGCAAACAGAGATGGGGGCTACATCAGTCTGCTTGGGCTGCTGTAACAAAGTACCACAGACTAGGTGGCTTCAGCTATAGGAACTTCTTTTCTCTTGGTTCTGAGGGCAAGAAGTCCAAGATCAAGACGCTGGCAGGGTTGGTTTCTCTTAAGGTGTCTCTCCTTGGTATGCAGATGGCCACCATCTTGATACCTCTTCACAGGGTTGCCCTTCCAGAGTCTCTTCCTCTTCTTATTGTATAAGGACACCAATCATACTGGAATAGGGCCCTACCTTATGGCATCAGTTTAACTTAATCACGTCTTTAAAGACCTTATCTCCAAATATAGAGTCACAGTCAATGGTGGAGTTGAGATTCAAATCCAAGAAGTTTGTCTTCAGAGCCCACACTATACTACCTACCACACAAGAATTTTTAAATTTTCAATTTTTCGTGTACACAACTGTTTCCCAGTTACTACAGAAAGCTCTAGGAGGTAGGAGACTTGCATTTTCATTTTCATTCTTATGTTCTAGCACTTGGCACAAAGACTGGTCCCAGGAAATTTTCAATAAATATTTATTGAATGAATGAACTTTGAAGCACAGGTGAGACTCTGCAGCTGTTTGGAGAATGTAAAAGTGGCATTTATTCACAGGCATTTGGGAAGGCTGCATGGAGGAGGTGGCATTCAGTCTCTTCCTTGACTGGTGGATAGGACCCACAAAGATGGAGGGACATTTTCAATTCGGTGCTGCAAATGTAAACCTTCAGTCACTTGGAGGTAACTGGTTGGTTGGAGGCCTACACATGGCAGGCCTGCTCACCAGGAAGAATGGGCATTTCATTGTCAAGTGCCTATAGTATATCTGCCTGCAGAGGTTAAGTGATTGCTGGAGACAGAGTGATGGAACAGACACCCCACAAATGGAAGACTGGACATTTGGGAAGCCAGGGAGTATGAGGCCCCATTACCTGGGTGTGCTGGGATGGGTCCCCCCTGGAGCCCTAGGATTCTGGATAACCAGAGCAGACACATGCTAGTTCTACAGAATGCATGTACAGGGGTAGTGTGGCCCCAGTTTCGAGGGGCTGCTGCTGGGAAGCACCTCCTAAAATGAATCTTATGGGTGGAAGTGGCCAGGGGCACCATACCCAGTAGAGCCCACCTGGTGGTGGTGGTGATGGGGTACATAGTAGCAAAGAAGAGTATGGGCTGGTTAAGAAAAGTCCAGACAGGATCCAGACCCCGGGAGGAATCACAAGGCTCTGAGAGAGCTCACATCAGTTGGGACTGGAAGAGCACTTGAGGAGCCTTACTTGGATTGGTAGCTTTGGAAATCAGACCTCAAGGGCACTTAATATCCTTGTAATGAAAGGACGCACTGACAAGGGCCTGTAGAGAATCCCGTCACAGTCTAAGGCTAGCCTAAAAGGACTCCAGGGGCTGGTAACTGGATTGTATAAAGTCAGTGGACAAAGAACACAAGCAGAAATGTTTCAGGACTCACAATGCGATAAGGTTGATGGGGGTAACTATTGGGTCTTTGCTTGGTTGTCTCCCTTCCTATCCTCAATTAGGATTGTGTGAATCACTGTAGAGAGGTGATTCTCAATTCTAAATGACTGGCAATGTCTAGGAAATAGCAGGGAATGGGACAGGAAAATCCCAGGCACAAAATATAGGCTACATAGTTTTAATCTCCTGTTTGATGATATCACAGCTTGACAATATCAGTAATGCCAGGGCAAGGTAGTTAGAGAGAAGTAGAGGCACTTATCCTGAATCTTAAAATCTTCAACGTAGTCCTACTTCCTGATCACATTCTCCCTCTCCCACTGTTCACAGCAACTCATTCAAACTTTCACAACACATTTTCCATTCTCTTTTTCCAGCATACGACCTCTTCACACAACAGAAAATATGGAAGTCAAAGAGAAAGCCCTCTCCTTCATGCTACCTCCATGAGTTGAACAGATTCTTTCTCTCTCCCATCCTATAATCTTCCCTCCATTTCTGTGAGGGGGTATCTACTTTACATCAACCTGAGCAGGGGCATTCTTCCATTTCCAGTATTTCAATTACCTTATTTTCCTGCATCTTCAACCCTCATATCTTCTCCACCTTTTATTCATCTAGAATGTAAACACTTTTAAATCAAACACCTTTTTTACTCTCTATCTCATCTTGCTACAACTGTTTTTCCTTCTCTTTCAATCCAGCTTCTTATGCTTTTCCCTTCTTACCTCCTATTCATTATTGAAACCACCTTGATTTTTCTTCAGGCCCTAGCAAGTTCCTGCAACTGCTCACATTAAAGCAGTTAAGGACCTCATTGCCAAATCCAGTCCACACCATAGTGCTGGTCACTGCCTCCTTCTCAGAACTCTTTTTTTAACTCCTCACTTGAGGACTTGCCCATTGATTTTAAAGAGAGAAGAAGGGAGGAGAGAGACAGGAAGAGGAACAAACATCGATATGAAAGAGAAACATCGATCTGTTGCCTCTTGTATGCACCCCAACTGGGACCAAACCCGCAACCCAGGCATGAGCCCTAGCAGGGAATTGAACCCGAATCCTTTCAGTTTAAGGGACAATGTTCCAGCCAGCTGAGACACACTGGCCGGGGCAGAACTCTTCTTGATTTAGGTGGCCCACACCCTCTCCTCATGTCCCTCGTGATCTTTGATTGGTCTTTCTTTGTCTTCTTCAAGGGCTTCTCACGGTTGCCTACTCTCTCCTTAAATGTAGCTTTTATCCATGGTCCTGTCCTCGATCTTTCCCTTATCTCTGCTTCTCTCATTTGTCCTCCCTTCTCCATACCTCTCCTTTAACTTCCTCCCTCCTCATTTCTACTTTTCTACTTTCCTTTCTCTCCCCATGCAGTCCTTTATCCATAGATAAGTCCATTCCCAAGATTTTAACTACCACCCATATTTAGATGATCCTACTCTATGAAATCTATATTAAGCTGCCTAGAACACTCTCCTGAATCCCAGAACCATGGAGTCAACCCATTTGGACACTTCCTTGGAGGTGCTAATGCTCATTACATCTGAAATAAAGTTTTATTAGAAAGCAGCCACACCCATTCATTCACATGTTGTCTGTGACTGTTTTCATGCTATGACAGCAAGCAGAGTTGAATAGTTACTACAGAAACCCTGTGTCCTGCAAAGCCTACAATATTTACCAGCTGGCCCATTACCAAAAAAGCTCAACAACCTCTGAAGTAAAATGTTTAAAATTATTTCTCCATAAATTGTATAATATACTACCATACAAAAAATAATAATCAGAAGCAAAACAGAAACAGAGACTGGAAATAAAGAACAAACTGTCAGTGACCAGAAGGGAGGGGGAGGGAGGTAATGGGGGAAAGAAGGAGAAGGGTCAAGTCAAGGAACATGTATATTAAGGACCCATGGACAGGGACAACGGCGGGAGGACTGAATGTGGGAGAGGGGTGAGTGGGCAGGGCAGGGAAGAGAAATGAGGGAAAATGGGGAAAACTGGAATTGAACAACAATTTAAAAAATTTTAAAAAGTGAAAGACAATATTTAATATCCCAAGAAGAACAATAAAAGAGATCCATGACTAAAAAAGAAAAGGAAAGAATTAAATAAAACATCTGAAAATCTAGAAATTGAAATAATGAAAATGAGAATATTTGAATCTCCTAGGCAATCTGAAGGTCTAGAAGCTACAAAAGTTTGGAGATGATATCTAGTCTAAAATATAATCACTTTAATAACAATTATTAAATGAAATTAGTTAAATATTTGGAAACAAATATTTTTAAAAGATTTGGTTTAAGTCAATGATATTCTAACTGAGGTGTCAGTAACTTCGGCAAGAAGAAACGTTTTTATATTGAAGCTGGCAGATTAATTAGATGAAAGGGAAAGATATTGAGTATACAAAATAAAATAAATCCAAGTATAAAAGAGAGGTGGATGATATTATTAGAGGCAAAGAATTAGGGCATACCCTTTGAAACTAAGCAAATACTAATTACAAGAAAACTATTCACTTGCCTTTAAAATTATTTAATAATTGATTTGTTGTTTAATGACACATATGAAAAAAAACACATATTGAAACCTGGAATTTGACTAAATGGTGTTTTGAATCTTTTTGAATTGTAAGAGAATAAAAAAAATTAAATTAAGACAACTATTTTTTTTATAAAATTCCGATAAATGATTTTCAGTACTTAGTCATAAAATGTCAGGAAAGTAAAAAAAGATCTTGTATCTACAAAATTCTCAACCAGAAGTATAGGAGCCAGGAAGTCTCCAAATGTTAGTACTATAAGTTCAGCAGCAGCTGAAAAGGGGTTAGCACCATGAACAAGGTGATATTAAGATGAATTATCTACGAGTTGAGACTACAAGTTACCTAATGACTATAAATTCAACAGTATAGTTGTTAGAAGAATTTGATGCTGTTCCCTACATCAGGTTACTGCACACTTGGGAGCATTATTCAAACAGAAGACCACATCAAGATTTTCTAAAAATCCACATATAGTTTAGAAATTATAAACTATTTGATGAGTGATTTAATAAGCAACTGTATAATATATGAGTATAAACATATAGAATTTAGAGAATAAAAGGATTTATATGTATTTAATATTTGATTAACATATGTATCAATATATTCAAATATGCCTCTATCTCCATCCACATATATTATATTTCCATATCTGCATCTCTATAATATTATACTTGTTCTTAAATATTTTGACAATCACCTTTAGGCACAGTTCACATTCCATATTAGTTTTCTGTCCTGGCCTCACCTTTGAAATGGAACACATGAAATTGACTTCACAGATCTGACCTTGGCTCCAAACAAGAACTATTCAGGTTCTCCCATGCATCTGGTGATACTGCCTCAGACTGCCTTGAATTACCACAGGAGACTCCCATCTATATGGTTATGGCAACAGTCGCCTGCCTTCGCAGCTACAGCTTCTATCAGTCATCCTTTCTCCATAGCTCTAGCTCTCACTGGGAGCTGAAAACACCATTTCTTCTTCTCCTCCTTTCCAGATCAAGGGTAGTTAAGAGCTGTCCATTGTTGATGGTCTCTGGGTGCCCTGACATCTTATGTTGGTTCGCTCAACCCTGCCCATACCTTCACAAAATAGTCTCTTCATTAAATTATCTCCACAGATCCTGGCTGAGTGTGCTTTCTGTTTCCTGCTGGAACTCTGACTAATAAGTTAATATTAGACCTCAGAACTACCTGCCCAAGGTCCCGTCCACTTCTTTACTTACCGCCCTCTTCTAAATGCTATATTCTTATTTGTTTGTTTTGAAATGTCCATTTGACTTTTTTGAAGAGAGTTGATCATATACATTGTTACCTATTTTGTAGGTGGGCACTGGTAATTCTGACCCTTGACTGTAGGAACCATCTTCTGTAGCTATATATACCTATTCATGGCTATCCATCCTCTCCTTGGCATTGCTACTTATTCATGAAAGTGTAATTAGAAAGTTTCAAGGGCTGCTGTTCAGTTTGACATAAGCACACATTATAATAACTGGCAAGCAATTTTTATCCCTTTAAACCAAAGTAAACATTTGGGGGCATTTCTGGAAAATATGATTAGGCAAATTTCAGCAAAATGATGTCCATGGCTTTAGAGAGGTTTGTGTGAAGGACTTTCTTTATTGGAACCTCAAGGGCTCAGCAGCTTAACTGCACTTCTTGGAAAACTTGAATATTTATGATATAATTTTATAGATGGATAAATGTTCTTGTGTTTCGGTAAATTAATATGCTTTTTAAAAATCAGAGCAGGGATTGGAAATAGAAGCTTACATATAGAACCATATATATGGACAAATAATTTTTGATAAAAGAGCCAAAAACACACAAAGGAGAAAAGAAAGTCTCTTCAATAAATGGTGCTGTGAGAATTGGAAAGCCACATGCAAAAGAATAAACTAGATTTCTATTTGTCACCATATACAAAAATAAGCTCAAAATGGATCAAAGACCTAAATAAAATATCTGAACCAATAAAGTACATTGAAAAAACATAGCTACTAAACTCATAGATCTTATTCTTAGAGAAGATTTTATGAATTTGATCCCAAAGGCAAGGGAAGTAAAGGCAAAAATAAATGAATGGGACTATATCAAACTTAAAAGCTTCTGGACATCAAAAGAAACTGCTAACAAAACAAAAAGGCATCCAACTGAATGGAAGATTATATTTGCAAACAACATCTCCAACAAGGGGCTCATATCCAAAATATTTAAAGAACTCACACAACTCAACACCAAATAAACAATCCAATTTAAAAATGGTCAGAGGACCTGAACAGACACTTCTCCCAAGAAAATATACAAATGGCCAACAGATATATGAAAAGATGTTCACCTTCACTAGCTATTAGGAAAATGCAAAACAGAACTATAGTGTGATACCACCTCACACATCTTAGAATGGCTATTATCAACAAGACAAGTAATAACAAGTGTTGGAGATCTTGTGGAGAAAAAGGAACACTCATTTACTGCTGGTGGGCATGTAAACTGGTACAGTCACTCTGAACAACAGTATGGTGGTTCCTCAAAAAATTAAAAACATAGTTATCACGTGACCAAGGAATCCTTCTTCTGGGAATCTACCCAAAAAACTTGAAAATATTTATTCAAGTAGATACATGTAACCCTATGTTCATTGCAGCATTACTCAAGGTGGCCGAGACATGGAGGCAACTGAAGTGTCCTTTGATAGATGACTGGATAAAGAAGATGTGGTACTTATATATCAAGGAATACCACTTAGCCATAAGAAAGGGTGAAATACTACCATTTGCAACATGGTGGACTATTATGCTAAGTGAAATAAGTCACTAACAAAAAGCTAAGAACCATATGATTTCACTCATGTGGGATGAAACTAAAACTTACACACAGACAACATGGTGGTTGTTTGTGGTATGGTGGTTACCAGAGAGGAAGGGGGTGGGGGGCAGTAAAAGGGTAAAGGGGGCCAAATATATGGTGACAAAACATGATTTGACTTTACGTTTTGGGCACACAGTGCAATATACAGATTATGTATCATAGAAGTGTACACTTGAAATCCATATAATCTTATTAACCCATGTCATCCTAATAAAATTTAATTTAAAAAATTTTTGAAAAGCATATTTAAAGGTTAAAAATAAATAAAAGAAAATAAAATCTGTACACAGGTAATTGATTTAGGTGTATGACGACCAGTTTACCAAGTTTGCAAAGAATATTAGAACATATGACAAGCTCTGGCTGGTGCAGCTCAGTGGATTGAGCATGGGCTGTGAACCAAAGGGTCACCAGTTCAATTCCCAGTCAGGGCATATGCTTGGGTTGTGGGCCAGGTCCCTAGTGGGGGCCATGTGAGAGGCAACCACACATTGATATTTCTCTTCCTCTCTCTCTCCCTCCTTTCCCCTCTCTTAAAAAATGAATAAATAAAATCTTTTTTAAAAAAGAGCACATGACAAAACTTATTAAGAAGTTCAACTTATTAAGTTTATTAGAATCAGTGACATTCTTGAGGAAATTGTTTGTTATAAAACAACTGATGTATTTAAACAGAAAATAAAATATGTTAGATGTATAAATTTGGTTCAAAACTACTTAAAATAACTCAATTGTAAAGTTCCTATAAAATTATTGTTAAAATGCACTTGTATTTATAAGTAAAATAAGATTTATAAGTTGACCTTAAAAGCTTAAGATTTCAACTTTTAGGTTTATTAATTTGTTAATTTAATTTGAATCGAATGTTATTTCCAAGAACCAAATTAGCCTCTGAATAATATTTTCTGTGTACAAAAGCCATCCTGAGGACACAAAAGAACTCCACATTGACAATGAGTTAGTTGCCTCATAAGGGGTGTGACCAATGGATTTACACATAGTCCCCAAGGGCTCTGAGGAACAAACAGTCTTACATCCTCTTATTTCATGGAATCTCTTTCTGGACTGATGAATAAAATGTATGACTAAAAATGAGAAAATCAAAGGGGATAATGTGGAGAAAAGTATTCCTTCAAAATGAGGGAAAACAGAATGTATTAACTTTTAAAAATTTATTTTGAAGAAAAAACTAGTCAGGATAAGTGTCAATATTCTAAATCAATTTTTAAAATATGGAATAGGAAGATATTGTGTAAAAGTATTAGAACAGCATTTCTTAAATATTAATGTGCATATGAATCACTTGGGAATCTTGTGAAAATACAAATTCTGGTATGTGACGTGATGGTGGTAGTAGCTAACACTATGGTGGTAAACATTTAACAATAGATAAATGTATCAAATCAACATGTAGTACATCTCAACTCACACAATGTTATGTGTTGATTATATCTTGATAAATGTGGGGGAAATTAGAAGTAGCACAACCAATATATTTATAATTAAATTTGCTTATTTTATTTTTAAAAATATGTCTATGTTGTACTATTGAAAAAACTAATTCTAATGTAGTAGATCTGGAGTGGTCCTGAGATTCTGCATTTCTACCCAGGTGATGATGCCAATACTTATCTCAGGACCACACTTGAAATTGCAAGAAGTCAGAGGATGAGGCATTGTAATTCTGTTCAATTAAAGACAGGGATATCCTTAACTTTCATAAGTAAAAGAACTTCAAACCAAAAGAGCTTCTGCCTTCATAAGAGCAGGGAAAGGTGTGAGGAGGGTCTTAGCTAGTGACCTTTCTTATTCACATAGGTGCCAATAGAAGCATAAATATCAGCAGCCAATATCAAGTCTCTTTTGTTGGGCCAGGGAAATATAGAATTTCTCTTTCCCAAAATCATCAAGGTCGCTTCATGTCAGTGTCTGACTTTTCTTCTTGGTCAAACCTTGAAAATGTAAAAGAAATGGGTCTGTGTCTGAAAATTCATGGTCAATAAAATATTTAATAATCTTCTAGGCAAAAAGAAAAGCAAAAAGTAAAAATGAAGAATCATAAAATAACCGTATAAATGGGACCAATTAGGTGAAGTCTCAGGTGACAAATACCATATTCAAAGAGCTTAGAGTTTAGCATCATGTTGATTTCTGAATCTGTTTCATAATATGGTAAATACTAAGTCCATAAAACACAATCTATTCTTCTTTCATCACAGTGTCAGTGGGTTTTTGGTTGTCAAATTTTACTTGCATACAGTTATCTTCAGAGTGAAGACATGACATTTGAAACAAAAATGTAAAAACAATGAAATGAATAATCATGTTCTTGCTATCTGAAAAAACTCTTGAGTAGAACATACCAAACATGGTAGTTTTAAAGAAAAATCCTAGTTATATGAAATACATTTATTTTTCTAAACTGGAAAAGAACTGTACAGCTGTTGAGGGCACTGAAGATAAGCAATGCAGAAATATATTTTATTTAATTTACAAAAATACTTGGAGGGAGGTGGGCGGGGCAGGGGAGAGCAACAGGGAAAAATTGGGACAGCTGTAACAGAACAACAATTTAAAACACTTGGTTATAGAGTATTTCCCTTTATAATGAAAACGCATTTGTATTTTACATCTTTAATAATGAGTAGCTTTGGGAATAAATGTTTTTAAAGAACAGTCCAAAGACTAAAATATTAATGTTGGGTCTAGAAAAATTTGAGAGGCAGGGATGGAAATAGAATAATTTACCTTAAGAGTTATTAGTATAAACAGTAATGACTAACATAGATTTGACATTTACTGTGTGCTAGATAGACTACTAAATCCACTGATGCTTCTCAGATTGTAATGTGCATAAGAATCATCTAGGGATCTTATTAAAATGCAGACTCTATTTCAGTAGGCCTGGGGACTTGAGATCCTGCATTTCTAAGAAGCACATAGTGATGCAGATATTGCTGGGATGTGAACCATCTTTTGAATAGCAAGGTTCTAGTTAGATCATAGCATGGAATTCTCATAATAACCTTATGTACTGTTAATGTCTCTATTTTACAGATAGAGAAACTGAGTCCTAGGGAAGTTATCTGATCTGTCTAAGTAATGGGGCTGGCATTTGGACTCTACTGGGAGGGGGGAAAAAGAACAGCAAACTGTACTTTGGTTGGGTATAGTAAAATTGTGTGAAAATCTGAAGAAATTTCACATCTACCCTCAGGGTGCTTAGGATCACGAATTTTGAAGAATTCTGTATTCACTAAGAAAAGTTTACATTTTCATGAAATGATTCATTTATTCATTCAGTAAATGTTTGTTAAGCACCTGCTGTGTGCTAGGCACTATATTCTGAAAATATGACAATGAACAGGACAGGCATAAAGGTTATAGTCTGAGAAGGCTGCTGTCAATCCTAATGTTCTAACCCCACTTTGAGAGGAAGCATGTAACTTAGTCTTAGCCAACCATAACACTACAACCTCCTTAACAAATGATGGTCAAAGTCAGGCAATGAGAGTCCATCCCTGGGATTACTATACACTGAACTACGGAACAGGAGTTGTATTTCTTTTCTGGGACTGCTACCTTGGCTAATATAAACTGGAGGTATCTACAACCATGCCTCATTCCCCTAAGTATGAAAGAAGCCCTGTGTAGAGGGAAAGGAACAGGGAGGGAAAGGAAGAGGGGAAGGGGATGAGAGGGAGAGAGAGAGAGATTTGATGACATAATTTCAATTTCTGTATCTAGAATCTACTCCCTCTCTGTCCTTTCCAGATTTGTGAGCTGATAAATTCCCTTTTTTAACTAGCTAGTTTGAATCAAGTTTGTGTCACTTATAACTAGAAGAGCTCTGACTTGGACTCTCTGAATGAACAAATGACATCAATGTCAGAGTTCATCTAATACAGTGGCTCTCACAGTGTGGTCCCTAAACCAGTAGCCTCACCTGGGAACTTGTTAGAGATGAAAATCCTGGACTCCTACTCCAAACCTACTGAATCAGTAAGTCTGGAGGGAGGACCAGCCATCAGTTTTAAAAAGCCTTGCAGGTAATTTTGATTCACACTAGAGTTTGAGAAACTCTGTTCTAATATATTCCTTTCCATATGTGAAACTAGAAGCCCAGAAAAGGGAGGTAACTTGCTGAGGATCACAACACTAGTTAGAGGTGGCCCCAGATCCTCTTAGTAATCCAAGGGCTGTGAGGTTTGGGAAAGAAGGGCTACTTGGAGTTTTGAGGGAAGTAACACATGGATTGGCAAATAGGAGGGGGAAAATATTTTGGGTCAAATAATACAGCATGGTTGGAAACACTTGCTGTGTGTTTCCACAGGAGTTTAGAGAATATTTTACTCATCTTGGCTCCCCAGCTGAGCCAACAACAATGTGTTAAAGCTCCATGGCCAATGGCAGGAATCCAGGAGAGTCCTTTTTATGTGCCAGCAAAGAGGAATTTCTTAGAAAAGCTACAGAAAGTATGCTACTATCACATTTCACTTCGTGGAGTGAAGGAATAAAGAGGATGAAACAAAAAGCAAGAGACTGCAGTTATTCCTGAGTTCCACCTCTCCAGTTGGGAGAAAGGGATTGTATTGTTGTTCTTGCCAGAGCAGAAGTTCCCCGGAGGGAAAATGGGCATCTAACCTGGTGACTTGGAGAGTAATTTGCGTTTTTTGGCCTTTTTTTTCAGGTGGAGGGAGAGAGCAGCAATATTCCAGAGTGTCCTTGGAAACTCTATTTAGTAGCCTGCTTTCTGATGATTTGCCCAGCTTGCCCTAGGGATGGGGTCCATCCAGGGGCAAACCTAAGAAAAGAAAGGCCCTGGCACCAACATTTCTGAAGCCTTCTCTTACTCTCTCCTACTCATACTCTTGAGTATACAGATGGGCATAGTAGGGAGCAGATCAAAGGATCAAGGGAAGTTGCTGACTTACCAATTTTAGAAAGTATAAGCTTTTAATAGTTAATACACCCTTTTTTTAAAAATACACACACCCAGGCAAGGACTACCTGGTTTAAAAAAAAGCATACCTCTTCTCATACAACTACATGATTAGTTAAGGTAACTAAGAGGACAATTGGATCATCCACAACTGAGGCATTTAATTAACTCATCAATTACTTATTAAATATCAGCTATGTGCCAGGAATTAGTCTAGGCATTAGTTTAGCAACATTATATAGTAAAAACCACTTTTAAAAAATTGCCCTTTTGGAACTTATTTTCTGTCTTTTCAGGGAGACAGGCAATAAGCAAAACAAGTAAATAAGCTGTTTGGAAATTTATGCTCTGGAGAGAAAATAATGCAGGGGGAAAGATTAGAGAGAGCTGGGGGTAGTCAAGGAGGGAATTTGTAAGTATAAATGAATAAGGTGGTCAGAGAAGCCTCCCCTGGAATCCAGTGTGGTCCTGGCCCTTAACACTCAAGAAAGATCTCTTGAATCTGAAAAAGACCCTGGAAAGAAATTCAAACTATTTATCAAGAAATATCTACTGATTCCTATTATGGTATAGATGAGTGCTCATTTAATATTCTATGTGCTTCCCTACATTTCCCAGCCTTCCCTGCAGTTAAATTGGAGCTGTAGCACTAATACTGGCCAATCAATTGTGAGTAGAAGTGACATGTATTACTTCTGGGCTGAGGCATTTAAAAGTCCAAGTGCCTCCTTCCCGCTTCTCTTCCCTGCCTCAGCCATCTTGTAGGCATATGTTCCTGATCGCTTCCCCTTAAGGTGGAGGAGGGTGTCCTGTCCCACCTCTGATTTCATATGAGTGATAAATACATCTTTGTGAAGCCAAGCCATTGAAATTTAGGGTTGCCCCTGTAGCCTAGCCTAACTTTATTTGACAAATACACCTTCTATACCAGGTACAGGGGTGAATACTGTAAGAAAGAAAAGAAGCAGCAGAGCTTGCCATCAAGAAACTTATATTCTAAATGAAGACTAAAACTGCCATTTAAATTCAACATTCAAGGCCTTAAGTAATCAGAGCTTAACAAGCAGTATAGACAATGTGGGTTTGGGGGATTCAGGGGAGAAAGGACATCTGAAGTTGCTCTGCACCTTGGGGCTGGCAAATAATTGTAGAATCCATTGAGGAGAGCGCAGAGGTATTGAAGACATCGATTTTTTAAAAAGATTTTATTATTTATTTTTAGAGAGGGGAAGGGAGGGAGAAAGAGAGGAAGAGAAACATCAGTGTATGGTTGCCTCTCATAGGCCCCCTACTGGGGATCTGGCCCATAACCCAGGCATGGGCCCTGACTAGGAATTGAACTGGTGACCCTTTGATTTGCAGGCCAGTGCTCAACCATTGAGCCACTCCAGCCGGGGCAAAGAAATAGATTTTTAATTTGCCTTTGAAAGAAGTATAAACTTCAGAGTCAAAGGATGGGGAAGGACTGTGTAGGTGAGGAATAGAGTAAATGCAAAGATGAATCTATGGGAATCAGCAAGGCGCATTATAAGCAGAGTGTGTAGGAATTCTGACTGGAATTGAGGATTCACACAGGGAACTCAATTGAGGACAGACCTGAAAGGGCATTGAATGCCAAATCAAGAGTCTGGGCTGGATTCTGTAGTTGACAGTGAGTGCTGTGGACTGGTCTAAGAGGACAATTGGACCATCCACAACTGAGATTCTGGGGACTCTGTTAGGAAGTTACTGCAGCATGTAGCAGTGGGGGAATGAAGGCCTGAACCAGGGAAAGGGGTAGGGTGTATGGGTCAGCAACATCAGCATTTCTTGGTAGAAATGCAGAATCTCAGCCTCCCCTCCAGACCTACTAAAAGAGAATCTACATCTTAACCAACTTCTCAAGCGATTCATGTACATTAAAGTTTGAGGAGCATTGGTTTGGCATTCGCCCCTCCTTCATGAAGTCCATGTGACTCAGGTTTCACTCCCATCTCCAAATGCAGAGTTATTCTAGTGGGTCTACCCAAGTGATTCACTGAGTGTGGTTCCCAGGCTAACACCATCAGTATCATTTGGGAACTTGTTAGGAATGTACAACAAAAATGTTAATTCTCAGGCTCCACTTAAGATTACTGAATCAGAAACTCTAGGACTGGGGCCCTGCAATCTATATGTTAATAAGCCTTCCTGTTGATTCTGATGCAGACTTATATTTGGGAACTACCTGTCTTCATCAATCATGTTAATCACATTTCCCTTTGTAGTGGTTGGTTCCTGAAACCGGGCTCAAGCCAATCAGTGCCTGGAATTTTCCAGACAGCTGAATTGGTTCAGATGTGGTCACGTGATCTAATTTGGCTCAATCAGACTGAAGAGAAGGCCATTTACTACACAGATGAAGAACGGGTTTTTTCTCCTCCTTCCTCTTCCATGACCTTGCTCCTTTCCTTACCCTTCTTGATGGGCACAACCAAGGTAATTTGTGCCTTCTTTACTGCTGACTGCCAACATATGCCCATAAAGGAAACCAGGCTGAAGGCAGAGCTGAAAGAATCACAGCAAAAAGGAGCCAAAATCCTTGCACTGTGCCTCTGGTGTTTCTGTTTCCTGAAATAACACATTTCATTTCCTTATGATTTAATCCAGTTGCATTTGTGGTTTCTTGTGCGTACAGCCAAAAATGTCATAACTACAGGTAAGACCAAGGAAGTATGAGGTCAATGGACATACCAAAAATGTTCTAGGATGATGAAGATACATTTAGTGAACAGGCTTTTTCCCCCCACCAAGTTTTCAAACACTAGTTCTAGGTAGAGTAACTTACAGCTTGAAAAAGGCAACTTAGGACAAATAAAATGGAGCATAACTTCATGCATTGGGTCCCCATTGGTGAATTAGCTAAAAATACAGAAACAATTTTTAAAGGGAGGGGCCTTAAAGTATCTTTTGTGGTGAAATTTTAAAAAATGGAGTAATATACAAGATAAGCCCTGAATATATTGTGGCTCTGGAAAGTAAGGAAATACTAACAAAAGGATGAGACACAGGAGCCAACCTGAAAGAGATCACAAAGACTGAAGCCAAGAAAATGTGACAACAAAATAAATATTGATAGAAAGAATGAGGGAAATGGAGGCATGATCCACCAATGGATGCTAAAATTAATGGGAGAATGTTTGAGGAGGAACAGAGTATTTGCATAGCCTCAAAATATCTTCTACAAAGGGGAAAATAGACATAAGACAAACTAGGGTGCTACAAAGATATGTCTATCCAGAATTTCTACCTTGAAATATGCCCTGTGGTTTCAGAGACAGGTAAACTAAGAAACTTGGTTTAAAATCACATGGTTGGGACTCCATGGGTCCCTCCAAGAAACAAAAAAGATCATCGCTGTTCAGAGACCTTCAATTAAGACTGAGTTGGATGTTAAGAAAGTTGCCCCCTGTTTCACTATTGAAGAGCCTAATGGGCTTGTTTTCCTTCCCAGTCTCTACCCTAGGATTGCTCCATGCAAGCAGGGTGGTGGTGAGTTGCACAAGCTAATGCCAGCATGCAGATCTACTGAGATGCATTTCGTTTCTTCTGGATCCTCGGGTTATTTGTGTTGGCACTTGGCCATGCTCAGCTATTCCCAACTTGGAACACATTCTCTGAAAGGGCTGGTCCCACCATCCTCATCTTGGTCGAGGCCAAAGTCTGGTTTCATTTTTCATTAAACTGTCATTTGTAACTTTCATCAACCAGAATGACAACATGCCCAACTGTCTTCATTCAGTATTTTCACAAGGAGAGTCTTTTTGCCTCCCAGGAGAATGTGTGATTTATTTATCTCCTCCATTGTGCAATAGGTTCGCCACCATTACAGCTAGCTCAATGTTCTGGAAAAAAATTTTGCTGTGTCACACCATGACTTCACTCACATTGGCAGTGATTGGTCTTTCACTAGATCCACGAAAGCCTACAACACAGGGGATGAAATCATGTCGCCATATACTTCTCTGGCTTGATTGTGAGTGCCTGGAGGGCTGGGACCACCTCTTGTCCATTTTCATCTGCCCAGGATCTGACACACAGTGAATTTGGTAGTCATCAGTGCTTTCGCCAATACTTCTATGTCTCCACCTCCTGGGTCCTTATAGAGCTGTATTTCCTCAGTCCTGTAGGCTGCATTTTCTGTGCCTGGGTGCAACTATGTGGACAATTACAGCTGAAGAGTTGGGAGCAGAAGTGTTACACATCACTTCTGGGCTGGAGCATTTAAATACTTGTGGTCCAGAGCTCTTTTCCTTCTCATTTAGCAACCAGCAACATTTGAGAAGATGGCTACTCAGTCAGCCTGGGTCCTTGGGTGACTGCAGTAAGTACAGACCCCTTCCGACCTACAATAAACATGTAGTGTAGGACATAAACCTTTGTTGCATTAATCATGGAGATTTTGAGAATTGCTTGTTACTGTGGCATAACCTGGGCTATCCTCACTGATACCATAGGCATAAAATAAATGTTCGATGAATGAATGAATGACTTCTGAGCAGTGACAGCTTTAGAATTTCCATAAAAGAAAATTCAGGCATGGTGATCTGATTATAATTGTGTGGGAAGTGGAGGCTATGTTGGCTAGGGGATTTTTCTTGTTTCGTTTGTTTAGTACTGTACATTACTTTTGTAAGATACCTTTTATTTTTGGTATTGGAAACCTGATGGAGATTTTAGGGGGCCTAAAATACCCCAATCCAATTGTTGGCACTACCACTGGAGTTTAGATTGACCTTGCCATCCCCTACTATATTACAAATGGGTAAACTGAGAGCCAGATTCAGTGTAGTCTTAGTAACTACATTGATAAGTTAGTGAAAAACCTGATAAACACCAAGCCCCTTGTTTCCTCATTCTTATCTGGTTCTTTAGCTATCCCAACATCCTACCTCTCATACCCAGTCATTAAGACAGCAAGAATTTGAAAGTCATACTCCCACTGATTCCAGTCCTGGCTCTGCCACTTACTGGCTGTGGGCCTTGGGAGATGCTACTTAACCTCTCTGTGCTTCAGTTTCCCAAGCTGAACAATCCTCAGTGGATTGCCATGAAGATTTAGTAACAAAGTATAAAGTATAAAAAAAGCTAACTTGCCTGGCACACAGTAACTATAATGTTAACAATTATCACTATCATCATCACCATCGTCATTCAAGTTCCTTATCTCATTGTCTTGACTTGCACCCAAATCTTGTATTCTCTTTTTGTTCATTTCCCTTGGAAAATAATGTTTGAGACCACTGTGTGACATAATTTTAGACTATTTGGCCACAGGTAAGGTTGCCTTTGAAGTTCTAAGGAGAAAGATGAGCCCTGAGCACTGGTGAGCTGTCCTCCTCTGCCACATCCCTTTGCTGAGAGCCCACACTTAGGGGTCCACCAGTAGGAGAGGGAAAGGAGACAAGGCCCTCTGCCCTCCCTACTGAGTCTCTGCCATGTTTCCTGACTTACCAATGCTTCAGGATCAAACTCTATCACCAGCTCAAAGACCCTGTGGGACAAGAGCCAAAGATGCTCCCTGTCCAGTTGCTGGGATATCAGCCCACAAGCTTTGGCTAAAATTTAGCTGCAAATCCTAAGCATTCACTGCCTTCCTTCATGTCACCACACAGTGCCTGTGTAGCAGGCATGTGACCAGGACTCCCTCTCATGGAAAATGCAGAAAGCCATGGCTCTTTTTTCTTCTGTGGATCCTGATGGCAGAGTTCTGTTGACCTGAGAGTGTGTGGCAAAGAGAATGAAAATTTGGCTGGAAGTACATCAAAATACAAAGTTTTAATTTTAAGCTAAGGAGTGTCTCCTTTTTGTTTTTTAGACATGTTTCCTTAAAGTGTCTTTTTTAAAAAACAACAAAGTTGTTTAAAGGAAAAGAATACTTATATTGGTATCACTCTTACTGTAGAAATTAAAACAACTTTTAATACAAGCTATACATATTTTAGCTTTTCATTGAAGTAAAACATAGATGGAGAAAAGAACACATATCATAGGTGACCAGATCATGAATTTTCACAAACTTAATAGATCCATGTGAGTAGCACTCAAGTTAAGAAACAGGACATTACTTGTGTCCCATAAACCCTTATCTCCCTTGTAACTCCCTCTAGTCACCCACCCCCAATGACCACCACTGTGACTTCTAATTTCATAGATCGATTTTGCCTGTTCTATATTTGGTATAAGCAGAATCACATAGTATGTATGCTTTCATGTCTGACTTCCATTGCTCAATATTGTTTATGAAGTTTGTTTATACTCAGCACAGAAGTGATTCATGTATTTTCATTGCTGTCTGGTTTTCCATTTTGTGACTGTACTACTGTAATCCATTCTACTGTTGATGGACATTTGAGTAGTTTCCAATCTGGAGTTAGTACAAATACACTGCTAGTAATATTCCCATATCCTTTGGTAAACACATACAGTTATTTGTATTGAGTGCGCTCCTAGAAGAGGAATTGCTGGATAGAGGGTAGTTGTATGCTCAATTTTAATAGATTCTGCCAAATAGTTTTCCAAAAGGCTTGAAGTAACTTACACTTCCAGTAGCAGTATATGAGAATTCTGGTGGCTGTACACAATATGAAGTTTATTTTGTAATAAGTCAAACATATGCAAGTGTTAGAAATTACTTTAAATGGTTAAATTTAACCCTTTGTAGTAACATCGAATCTGTTTATTAAAATAGTTTCCCCCTCATCATAATTGTGCCTTGAACTTGTTATGTAACATGCATGAGCTTCTTGATCTCCACTCTCCCTTAATCCAGCCAGTCAAAAGTTTCTCTGAAAACACTTTCCATTCATTTATCTCCTCCTTGTTGTGTCTAATATGGCAGAGTCAGCCAGGATGTGTTCTGCAGATCTGCACTTTATGAACATCCTCTCCAGAGCTGTGAATGCAATTCAGCATCTAGAATTTTGTTTTGGTGGTAAAGAAAAAATGGAATATTCTCTGCAGGTATTAACAGAAGAGAATGATGCTTTTAAAATGATAACGCATTTTGCAAATATACGAGTTATTTGACTATAAAGAGGAGGGTTGGAGAGGGTTGTGAGGGTGGTAAAAGGCACCAGAGAAGGAATTTATAGAGTTTATTATTTTTCTGGTCTCTGCAACTAATTGTATGCAGAACAGAGGTGGGCCTCTGGTTTTTTGTAACATGGGTTACTTTTACAAGCTAGTTAGGTAATCTGTAAATCCTATCCAGATGTAGTTTTTATTCTATGAAGGGGCAGAAGGAGGAGATGCTGACAGACAGAAAAGATAGAGGGGACCAGGAACAACTGACTTCACCTAGCAGGCAGTGTATTGGGGATCCCAGTTTCTAGGCATCCTTTGTAACGTGTCCTTCACCAGATAACCGTGAAGCTGAATCCTTTCCCAGGACGTTTTCCTTTTTACCGATCTTTCAGAATCTCCCTTCGAGTGGTATGACATCCGATCTCTGCATCAGAAATACTGTGGCATAGGAGCGACCTCAGGGTTACCAGCCACCCCAGTGCACGGTGCCGAAAGTGGTGGAACAGGCATTAGGGTATCAGGGCGACCCCTAAAGGAGAGAGGCTGGTTCTGGAGATTGGGGTCCCTAAGGCAGAGCTCCGGATCAGAAGCCAGCATCTGAGGATCTCACGGTCCATGGAGTCAAGAAGGGCCGCGGGCGCCTTGGCTGGGGTGGGGTGGGCCAACTGGCCCGTGTCGTACTTTTCTCCCCACCCCCAGCCCCGAGTCCCCTGCAGGGTTTCAGCCGGTCGTGCCACAGGCTCATACCCTCCTCCCTCCGCTCACCGTCTGCTCCCCACCTCCGCGTTCAGCCTCAGCACCCAGCTTCGAAGCCGCGGGTGCTTGAGGCGCCACGCCGCTGGGCAATTGGAGAGCGGGCGGGCTAGTGATCCAGAGCGGCGGGGGCGGCGCCCAGCCCCCGGGAGGCGGGAGGAGGGACGCGCAGAGAAGGAAAGGGGAAAAGGAGAGCAGGAGGGCGTCAGTAGCCAGCCCGTCTGTGGGACCAGCAGGTAAGCGCACAGCGCCGGGATGGGTCTATCCCCTCGGGTTCCTGAGACCCAGCCCAAGGAGCTGGCGACGGGCGCGGGCGCCTCCTGCTCAGCGCCTGGACTTGAAGGGCTACGGGACAGCGGGGTGAACGCTCCCTCCGCCCAGCTGCGGCTCTAAGCCGGGGCCCAAGGCCGCTGTGAAAGGCAGAGGCAAATGGCCTTGCTCCCGGGCAGAAACCCCGACAGTGGGAGAGTGGCACGGTGGGAAAGAGGGCTCCTGAGACGCGTTCTCTGAGGGGGTGAAAAGTGTACCCAAATCCTTCAAACAGCCTCAAACTCTCCCCACCCCTCCAGAAAACGGAACCACGAGTGTTGTTCTCGCGGTCGCTCTTCGAGACGCGACTCGCGGGCACTCAGTTTACCGTTCTGGTCAGTGGGCGCGGCGGAGCCTTCGGAGTGTGAAGGCGCTCGGGACCCTGGAAGGCTTGGCGCAACACCGCCTGGCGGGACCCAGAACAGGTGGCCGTGGGTGCGGCGGGATGGAGGGGCAGCCCGGAGTCTAGGGGTGAGCATGGGGGAAGGAAGAGGCTGGAGGTCTCAGGTGATCGCTTTTCGACGGGGACATGTCGTTTCGAGGCTCCGGGACTATAAAGGCGAGGAGGAGAAAGAAAGCTGATGGGCCTCCAGAGACCTAGATGAGGCAGGCAGCAGCGTCTTCTGAGGCTTCTTCGACAGCGACACTTCTTTGTATGTGTTGTCCACACAAATCCTTTGGGAGTCTCGTTAAAATGCAGATTCTGATTCGTAGGTCTGAGGTAGGGCCCTGACAGTCTGCGTTTGTAACAAGCTCCCACATGCTTCTGCTGCCGCTGCTGTTCCATGGACCACACTCACATGGCAGGCCCTGCAGAAGTACTTATTGTTCAACAGTTCGAAAGCCTTAGAAAAAGTGGGAGATTGGGAGAGTTGGTCCTAAGACTTTACAATCCCACCTCCACCCCAATCACACACATTAAAACGACTGCTACTCATTTAGTAGCGAAATGTACTTTTCTTACTACCACTTACTAGCCAAATACATCATCTAATAGTAGAACTCCCTTATGGGCTTGTGACCTGTATTTGTTTAATGCCTCGCTGTCACTGTCAAATATCTTAATATTTTTTAATAAGAAGCTGTGCATCTTTATTTTGCACTGGAACCCACAGATTATGTAGCTGATACTAAGTCATCAAGGCAGAAAAAAGGAACTATTTTTTCTAACAGGGTTCAGAGATGGTGGGTGGGTAATGGAGAGTGAAGGTTTATTAAGCACAGACTAGATGTTGCAGTTCCTCCCATCTTTCTCAACTTCTCTTGGACTATTTCAAGAGGTAAGCCCATGAGTATAACTTCAGTTATACACAGTATGCCAATATTTATCTTTTATTCATATTAACAATAAACAATTTATTAAGAGCTTAATTATTAACACTACAATTAAGTTTGATATCATAATAGTTTGTAAATTAAGTGACAAAATGTGTGTTATTTACAAAGAATTTGCAGAGTCCTTTTTAGTGTCTCAAAGTTTTGCTTAGTTAAGATCTAAAGTGAGCTGGACATTGCTTGGTCTGGCTGCTTTTATAGCTCAAATGCAAAGCTGGAAAACAAAAAGTGGCCAAATTTTGTAGTTGTTCCAGGGGTATTGTTTTACAAAGCCTCAGCTAGATGCCAGCCCCGGTCGGATTCCCTCTGCTCTTATCATTCCCACATCCCTGCAAGGTGACTTTCACTAAAAGAGGGATAGAGTAGCTTCTTGCTATTGAAAAACACTGAAGAAATGTAGGGCCAGCATCAGTGTTTTCTCCATGAACAATTCTTGCTCCAAACCCATGGACTCCAGGTGTGTATGCTTTTCTGGGGCGGGGGGCGGGGAACACAGAAAAGAAAAAAAATGGACTTCAATTATGGATATCATTTTGTTCCATAGAGGGAGAATAAGTCTGAGAAATGGAATTTCATTGGAGGGTTTAGCAGGGAAAGGAGAGCCGCTATGTTTTTGGTACCATGAACAGCCTTCCAGAAATGGCAAAGTGAGTTTGCTCTAGTGTTAGAGAGAGCCAGTGAAGAAGCTGCTTTTCCACAGCCAACGCATTCACTCTAGGGGCTCTGGTGTGGCTGTGGTATGGCAGTACCCGGTTTAGGACTCAGAAACGGGACGTAACTACAGGTCCTGGTGCCTTCACTACTCACACGAAACTGACAAATACATTTTTCCATTTTGCTCTCTGAGAGTGCTAAGTCACTTTTCAAATACTTGCTACAAACTAGGAAGAACATCATTCAATTAAAAAGGGGGGATGTGTTTCTGTGACATTAATAACTTTGAACATAGAAAGGAGAGATTCTGCCTTTAGTAAAAAACTTGGGAGCTAGTTTTTATGCCTGATGGAGAAAGGCCTTCACTACCTCAAGAGAGAGAAAAACATTTATCTTTTAGATCTTTTAAAAATGTTTATGGTTTTAAAGATATGTGGGTTTTTAATTCACATGGAACTTATTTTGGGGTCATGGTATGAGATGGAGGATACTGGAAGTTAAGAAATAGGCTAAACGTTTGGGGGAAATTATCACAAAATAAATTCCTTCAATCAAGTAAGATTCTATGAACACTGTTCCATTTTATATATCTACCTAATTAATTCATGAGTCAATTCCATGTTTTTAAAATTGAGGTATAATTTATTTATAATAATATTCACTCCTTTTACAAGGTAGAGAAGAATTCCATCACTCCAAAAAAATTCCTTACTGACCCTTTGTAGTCAGTCAGTCCCTCTCATAACTCTCAGTCCCTGACAACCACTGATTTGTTTTCTTTCCCTATAAATTTGTCTTTTTCAGAATGTCCTGTGAATAGATTCATACAGGATAAATCTTTCCAAGTCTGGCTTCTTTCATCTTGCACAATGCATCTGAGATTCATCCCTGTTGTTGGGTGAATCAATAATTTGTTCATTTTTCATTGCTGAATAATATTTCATGGTTTGTTTATCATTTACCAATTTTCAGTGATTATGAATAGGACCAGTTTAAACATTCACATACAGGTTTTTTTGTGAACATAATTTTCATTTTACTCAGGTAAATAACCAGAAGTAGGATTGTTATATTGTGTGGTACATTTAACTTTATAAGAACTGCCAAACGTTTCCCAGGTGACTGCACTACTTTTATTTGACTTATACAAAGTAGAATTAGTGATTTTTGAAAAGCAGATGTTTTACATTTTTATAGTCTAATTTATCAGGTTATTTTTCTTCTATTGATAAACCTGTTTAAGTTACCTGTTAGATAAATCTTTGTTTACCTCACATTTTTCTGAGATATTCTCCTGTACTTCCTTTTTGGCATTTTATATTGGGTTGGCCAAAAAGTTCATTTAGTTTTTTCCATAAAATAAAAGACACATTTTTCATTTTCTAGAATAATTGTATTGATTTGGATATTTTGAGTATGTCAGCTATCTCTCGCATGGTATAACATTGATTTTCTCAATTAACATCTTGATTTGATTGCTATCAACTTCAAGTGGTCTTCCCAACTGAGGAGCATTATCCAGTGAGAAATCTCCAGCATGAAACTTCACAAACCACTTTGGACAGGTTCAATTAGCCACAGCACCTTCTCCACACACTGCACAAATCTTCTTTTGAATTTCAGTTACATTTTTACCTTTCTTAAAATAATACAGCATAATATGCCAAAAAAGTTGTATATTTTCTTCTACCTTCAATATTAAAATGGCTACACAAAAATTCACCAATTTTGATACTTTTTTTAATGCACACTATGACAACTGTCACAATACAGTCTCACAAAATTGTTTCAAATGAAGTTAAAGCCAACTAAGTGCTACTAGAGTCATCTTACAGAAAAAAAACAAATGGTCTTTTTGGCCAACCCAATAGTTTCATCATTATGTGGGTTTATGACTTCATTTCGAGTTAATTTTTATAGGTCAAAATTCACTTTTGTTCTATATAGATAACCACTTTTTCCAACACTATTTGTTGAAAAGACTGTACTTTCTCCCTATTGTATCCTCTTGGCCCTTTTGTCAAAAATTAATAGACTGTATAAGCATGGGTTTACTTTTGAACTCTATTCTGTTCTATTGATCTGTATGTTTAGTGTATGTCCATCCTTATGCTAATACCACATTTTAGGTGTTACTGCATTCTTGCGATGTGAATTCCTAGATTGCTTTATGTATATAAGTTTTATTGCTTTCAGAAATTGTACCCTTTTTTCCCATTTCATTTCATAGTTACTATACTACTGTATAGAAAGGCTAACCTTTTTGTAGATTTATTATATTCAAGGCATGTTGCCGAAATTTTGTTAGCTCTCATAATTTTTCAGTTGATTTTCTTAGATTTTCAAGGTAGACATTCAAACTGTTTGCAAATGGCAATAACTTAGGAACCCCCTCCCTCAAATGATTTTTCCTCATTTTGTTTACTTGTCTTAGTGGCTAGGTTTCCCTCTAGGGGAGTTATTTGGGTGGGAATGCTTCTAATAGTGTACTACTAGGTATTAATTATGCTTGCTGTAGAATTGGTAGTTTCCCTTATTACCTCCAGGAGGTTTCTTTCCATTTTTAGCTTCAAATGTCTAAAGTTTCATTTTAAAATTTCTGGTTCTGCTTGGGATTTTTTTTCTGATTGAAAAGTCTAACAGTTTAGAGGCGAGCCAGTCTTTTCAGCTTTGGATGGTCATATTTTGATCTTCCTTGGGAAGAAGATAGTGTAGCATACGTCAATTCATTTTATGTAGACTATGAAGAAACTACCCTTAGAACTCCTTAATAATATTTTAAATTTGGGCCCTGGCTGGTGTGGCTCAGTGGATTGGGTGCCAGACTGTGAAGCAAAGGGTCACTGGTTCAATTCCCGGTCCGGGCATATGCCTGGGTTGCCAGCCCGGTGGGGGGGGGGTGCAAGAGGTAACTACACATTGATGTTTCTCTCCTTTTTTCCCCTCCATTCCCTTCTCTCAAAAGAAAAATAAATAAAATCTTTAGATTTGGGGGGATGCCAGGTACAATAAGGATGAAAAAGAATAAAGAGACAGTTTATAACCTACTTATCCATAAGTAAGATAGCTTTTCATAGCATTTTTTTCAAACTTTCTGGTCCCACTATTCATAATGAAAAGTATATTTTAAATCTCAATCCAGTATGAACATAGGTAGATATAATTGAAACAGCACTTCACAAACTGTTATGAATCTCACAAAGTATGTACTTTTTCTTTGTGCAGTGTATGCTAATATTTGCAATTCTCTTCCATCTGTTCTATTTCATTTTCAAATGATAATTATAACCCTTTAAATTGATTTGACCACTCCTTCATAAAACATTGTTTTATAAGAACTGTTGATTTAGTTTTTAGGACCAAACTACTGAACTATGTCCAGGACAAATTCATTTTCCATCACATCTTGTTGTGATGCAAAAGAGTTCAATTATAAGACCCTCAGATAATTATGCTATCCACATTTTTCTCTTAAACTGCTGTATAGCCTCTAAATCAGTCTGCCAGCATCCACCCTTGACCCCAAGAATAACCAGTAAATGTAGTCTTGTAAACTCACAGCTCAAAACCCATAAATAATCTCTACCACACTTAGAATAAATCCCCAGATCTCCACTGTAGCCTCTGAGGCACTACAAGGCCTTTATGCCTAGTCTTCTCACACCTCCTCAAACACACCAGTCTCCTTGTTCTTCCTCACCCAAGCCAAGCATTTGCTTCCCAGCCTTTGCACCATTTCACCAGGTGTTCATATATCCTGTTCCCTCATTTAATTTGGGCCTTCTCTAGCCCTCATTCTAAAATGGCATTAGTCACCTACCACTATAAATGTCCATCCTCTCATCCAACTTTTGTATTCTTTGTACCACTATTATCTGTGGTTATATATTGTTTATTTGTTTACTGATTCCATGTCTTCCCTGTCTCCCCCATTGCTAGACTATAAGTTCCAAGAAGGCAAAGACTTTGTGTATCATAGTCAATATTTGTTGTATTCTCAGTATCAACAACAGTGGGACATAGTAGGTGATCAATAAATATTTGTTGAATGCATGAATGGTGCACATAGAATCTAGACAAATCAGGCACTAGCCTTAAGACAAATCCAATGCACTCTGCCTTTCTGTTCAATTTTAATGTTAAAACTTCTTTAGATTTAGCGTGGAGTATATTTTAATGTAAGCAGTTCATTAATCAATAGACATCTGGTATCCACTATGTTTCTTACTCTGTGATAATGTGATAAAGATAGCTAATAGCTAATATTTATTAAGCAGGCACTGCTCTTATTGCTTTGTATATGAACTCATTTAATCCTCTCAACCTCTTGAGACACATTTTACAGATGAGCAAACTGAGGCACAGATAGGTTAAGTAGCTTGTCTAAGGTCGTACAAAAGGTAAGTAGGTGATCTGGGGTTTAAACACAGACCACCTGATTTCATAGTCTGTGTTCTTAACCACAATGTTCATAGCAACAAACAGTATACACAATTTCTGACCTTTATAAACATGTAATGTTTATAGCCTTTGTTAGCTTAGCATAGCGGTTCTCAACCAGGACTGATTTTGCCCACTACCCAACCTCGAGGAATATTTGGCAATGTTTGGAGATATTTTTGGTTATCATGACTGGCAGGGGCGAGGGTGCTACTGGTATCTATTTGGTAGAAACCAAGGATGTTGCTATACATCTTATAATGCAGAGGACTTCCTCTCTCGCCCCTTTATTCCCCAACAAATAATTATCTGACTCTAAGGTCCATATTGCTGAGGTTGAGAAACTCTGCCTTAGCACAGCAGTTCTGAAAGCTCATTCAAATCACTTGGGGAGTTTTCGAAATAAATACTGATATCTAGGTCCAGTTCCTGACCTTAATAAATCTCAAGTGGGCCTTCAGCATTACCTACCATGCTTGCACAGTGAGTTTGCATTTCTACTCTCCAAAACAGCTGTTTTACACCTTTCTTTATTTCCTCTGTCACTCCTACATCAGCTGCTCATTAGACAGCAATCTCTTCATAGTCTTACCACCCAAGCCCCTAAAATATGTGTATTTGTACAAATACTCATGATACCCCCCACTGTTACTGTGAAATTGTGAATGATCCATCTCCAATGTGTCAAAGACTGGCTTCTTTTCTAGGCTCTGAACTTACTCTTTTTAAATCATTGCTTAAAACTTTGTATTTGGAAATTTCAAGCTTTAAAAATAAGTTGCAAAAATAGAAATGGTACAGAGAATAGCCATATACCCTTTTATACAGATTCACCTATTGCTAACATTTTATCCTATTTGCTTTATCATTTGCACTGATGGACACACATAATTTTTTTCTGAACCATTTGAGGATAAGGTTACATGCATCATGGCTTTTACTCCTAAGCACTTCAGTATGGATTTCCTAAGAATAAGAATATTCTCACATAACCACAGTACTATTATCAATTATAGTAACTTATCTAATCTGCTATTTGTATTCCAATTTTGACAGTAAATGTGATAGCATCCTTTACAATAGTTTTACTTTTAGCACAGGATCTGGTCTAGGGTTGTTATGGCATTTAGTTGTCAGGTCTCTTAGCCTCTTTTGGTCTGCAACATTTCCATAGCCTTTATTTGTCTTGTATGACATTGACGTTGTGGAGGAGGAAACGATTTCCCCTCTATTCTTCTAGGGTCTTGGTTGAGACCTCTTTGTTATAAAAGATGGATGAAGGGGAGAAAAATAAGAAGTTTAATAACATGAATACCTCCTGTATACATGGAGGAGACTCAGAAAAACTGAATAACTCCCCAAAATGGCTCAAGCCACCACCTTAAATAGCATCCCCAGGTAAAGACAAAAGAAGATGTCGGCGGGTAGTTATGGGGGGTGATAAAGGTAAGGTTGTTATTACATTTAGGCCAGTGCCTTATCCATTGATAGGAGTTTCTAGAGATTTAGAGTCACACTCTTACAAATGGAGATTTCTCTTATTAATGTAAATGTGTCTTACAAGAGGGTAACTTCTCAGTTTTTAGAGCTTCTCCTAGGTCTTAACTTCTTAAAAAGAATCAACCTCAAGGTAATCCTTATGCCACATAGGTATATTTTGTGATGCCATATTCTGCTCCCCCTAATAGAATGCTTTAAATATATTCCTAATTGTTTTCAAAGTTGCGATCATTTTCTCCTCTGAATGCAATTAGGATTAGTAGCCAACTTTGGACATGCACATCTGTCTCTATAAACAGTGTTCAGGCTTTTTATTCATAACTTCAATTAATTTTTAGCATCAGTTGTTTTTCTATCTTTTTCCCTAAGAATCTGTTTCTATGCTCATTTATTCCTTTAACAACTACATATATAAAAATGTCATTCTAAAATATCTTAAGAGTTTTAGCAAGGGGGGAAAAAGGAGGGGAACAAAATCAATGGAGGTTTTTGAAAAACTCAAGTACACTTTATTTTGCTGTGATTAAACCCAGGTAGACACGTTGACACTATCATTAACTTACTCCATTCGGCAAATCTGAAGTTAATTTGACAAACTGGTTAGAGCAAATAGCCTAAAATCAAGCAAATACCTACCATTTGGTTTTGGTAGGAGACATTTGCTGAATGTACTCTGTGCTGAGAGCCCCTAAAGTATCTGGCAGTGCCTTTAAAATATACAAATCAAATAGATAACACAGGGAATTTTGTTAAAATAAAGATGCGGACTCTGTAGCTCTTGGGTGAGGGAGGAGATTTCTGCTGTTTGGGGGCCACACCTTGAATAGGGAGGTTTGAGAGAGCAGCTGGGGATTACCTGAAATCTTTGTCAGTTACCCATTTACTGATGATAAACATCTCTGCCCAAGTGCCTCTCTGGGCTTGTCCTCCCAGCCCTAGCCTGAAGAAAAGAGTGGGGCAGGGCAGGCATGAAACCACCCTCTTCTTGCCTGGCTTCGATATTTCATACTTCCTTATTCATTCCAGAGAGACTGGGTATTCATTTCAACAGCTCTGACCCTGACCACTTGAGTACACACCAGCCCCCTTCCAGCCACTCGCTGTGCATTTCTCTGCCAGAGAGTCTGCTCTGTCTGCCCATGTGGTAGACTAGGAGTGCCAGGGATTTAACACTCCCCTCCCTTCCCTACCCAACTTGGGCAACAGCCTTACTGAAAGTTGCCCTAATGAAAGTTGGTAGATAAACAGCTGAGTTCCCCTACCCTCGAGTGAGCAGGATAACTCTGAGATGGAGTGATGGGTTTCTACATACAGTCCCAGGACTGACCTTCAGTTGCCCCAATTGGTAACTGGCTTGATAACACATCTGTGTGTATTAGCTGCCTTCCTGCCCCTGTCTCATTTCCCCATTCTCCTGTTCCCTGGGATCACATCCTAAGTAAACCTTTTGCTTTTGAATCCTTGCCTAAGAGTTACCTTCTGGAGGAACCAAAGCTGTAGCTGTTTGAAGCCAACAGTCAGGAAGTACTTTTGTTTCTTTTAATAAAAGCCCATTGCAAGAAAACAACAGGGAGCTCCACAGGGGTTTGTTGCAGGGTGGGGGTGGGGGGAGGGTGGGGGAATTGTCTAGTTATTTTGTTGGCATGACACCAACCATTTGGATGGCTGGAAATAAGCCCGATAATGGAGAGCATGCTTCCGTGTTCCTGGGTATCTGGGGATCATGTCAACAGAGTTGATACTCTGGGCTCCCCAGCAGAGCTGATTCTGGTTGTTCTGACTCCAGCCTGGGGGCATAAATGGGGGAGCATATCTCTTGAGTTCTGCCTCAGAGCCCTTGACCTCATCTTGTGGCCTCTGTGAACTTCATCCTGGCTGTATCCTACTTCCACGCTCCTCTCTTTATGCCTCCCTCCTTGGGGGGTCTCTATTGTGGGCTGTCTGCCCATCCCCTTGGGACAAGTAGTCTTTTCACAGACCTTTATTGTATGGAGGCTCCTGACATTAAGTTTCCAGAATGTGCCCACACATGTTTTCCAAACTTTCCATAAATGGTCAATGCTCTTCCTCGCTATGTCTTCAACTTGTCCCCTTCCTCCTGCATTCTGCACCAGACTGGAAGTGGACCCAAACCTTCACATAATTTAAGTCTCTCAGGGTATTTTAGAACTGTATGCATCCAGATGGGGACGCTTAGACCTTCTGTATGCTCAGAAGTATGCGATAATCCAATCTCCTCTCCTTAAGACCTTGTATACAGAATTCTCCTTTCTGTGGTTCCTCACATATTTGGAACCCACACTAGGCAGTGATGTTTGGGAAGGTGGCCTGAACTGGAATTGTGGACTGAATTTCTCACAATTGTGCTATACCTCTGCCAGGGTGTCCTGTCCACTGGGCTGAACACCCATGACTTTGTTTGGGTCTCTTGGGGTTCCTAATTAGAGACCCTTGGTCCTTTGGATTTCATATTTTAAAGGCACATGCTATATTAACCAGGTTAACTTTAATGTAAACATCTGTGAAAACATTAAGGATGGATGGCTAGGTGACTGCTTCCCTGTGACTTCAGGCTCTCTTCCTGGCTTGCACGTTGCCACCTTCTTACTGTGTCCTCAAATGGTAGAGAGAGCGGGGAGAGAGAGAGGCAGTGATGGATGGAGGCAGGGAGGGAGAGAGAGATCTTTCTCTTCTTACAAGGCCATCATCCTATTGGATTAGAGCCCCACCCTTATTGCCTCATGTAACCTTAACTACCCACTAAAACCCTTTCTTCAGAGATAGTCACATGGGAGGTTAGGGCTTCATCATATGAATTTTGAACCCACACCAGGCAGCGTTTGTTCATAACAATAACTTTGCCCAGCTTCCATCCCCTCCCACAACCCCCAAGCATTTCAACAATTCATGTAGCTGAATACTGAAAATCCACAATTAGAGATCCATTTATTTGGTTAAAGGAGTTGTTAAAACGTAAATGGGTACAGATTTTGGTTGATGCACCTCTATGTGAGGTCTTCTGAGAGCAGGTAAGGGTTCAAAAAGTATGAGGTCACTGGGCACCTATAGATTGAGAATGGGCCCCACCTAGGGGAGAGAAAGGATACTTAAATGGAAGTCATTTTTCTGCAAGCAATGTCTGTTTGTCAACTTTGCCAAGACCTGTTCAAGTCCTTAGAATCATTTTCTTATCATTTTTTGCAAAAGTAACCCTTAAAATTAAAGAATTAAGTACTTAATTTTGTTTTCTTGGATCTATGAACAATTTAAGATAAGACATTGTCTTTTAATGGGGGAGTCTAATTGACTCTATACAAGGGGAAGGTAGAAGTACAACTTCTCATTGGTTTATCCAGCCTTCTATCAGCATAAACTTTTTATTAGCCAGCAAATTAGGTATGACAACAGATGTTTGTAGTGAAGATTCTTATGTGTTGTTGAAGCCTAAAGTAGTTTTCAAATCATCAAATACTAAACTACATATGGGGTAATTTTCATATTAACTGTGATTTTGACAAAGTCTTGGTTACTGTTTGTTGCTAAAGGTAATCCTTTATCAATGAGGATTTGTCCACTTCAACATTTTATCTTCTCCTTTGCTAGCATCAGAATGGTAAAGTGAGCTCTTTTTGTGGCTAGTTATTGCTGGGATCAGATTCTTGTGGATGATTGGTTCAGGTAATCAAAACACTATCAGTCAGGCACATGGCTTTGGCCCTTATGCGACCTTTGCTCCTAGGGGGACCCACTTAGGGTGGGTCAGTGATGATTCAGTTCTGCTGAGGAAAGTGCATGGAATTCCATCTCCTTTGAACTTGTTCCATCAATGGTGTCATCTAGAGGCCCTCAATCCTGGCCATACATTAGCTTAAAAAGGTGCAGAGGTAAACACTATCCTGAAATTAGTGTTTACATTTTCAGACATTTCTTTATACTTATTCTACATATGAATATATCCCTAAGCAAGAGAGAATGCTACTTGCATGCTTTTAAACTTCATATAATTGTTCTTTTACTCTCATATTGTTTTGCAACTTTCATTTTCAGTTACTTTTCTGAGATTTATCCTTGTTGCTACATGTAGCTCTGGCTCAATTCTTTTTCTTTGCTCTGTAGTATTTCATTACATAAATATATAACATACTTATACATTCTTCTATTGGTGGTCATTTAAGTTGTTTCAGATTTTGGTATTCAAAATGCAGCTGCTATGAACAGCCTTGAATACGTTTCCTTGTACAAATATATGAATGTTTCTCTAGGGATTATATCTAGGAATAGAGGTTTTGTGTAGCAGGATATATGCCTCTTCAACTGTACTAGGTGTTGCTGGATTACTTTCCTAAGGAACAGTATAAGGCAATTCCTGCTGCTCAGCATCCTTGCCAACACTTAGCATAGTCAGACTTTTGAATATGGCTATGATAACAGGTATGATATTGTATGTCTTTCATTTTGACTTGCATTTCTGAGTATCAGTATTCATTGGCTATTTAAATTTCATCTTTGTAAAATTTTAGTTTGAGTTTTTTTGCCCATTTTTCTATCAGATTGTCTATTTTTTATTGATTTGTAGATGTTCTTTATATGCTCTAGATACTAAGTTTTAGTGATATATGTTGTAGATAATGTCTCTCAGTTTGTGGCTTATTTTTCCCCTTTTTATGGTATCTTCTGATAAAGTTCTTACTTTAAATGTAGTCAAATTTCTTTTTTTCTTTTATGTTTTGTACTTTTTATATTTATCTTCTAAAGATACTCTTCTATATTTTCTCCTAAAGTTTTAAATGTTGGCTTTTGAAATAATTTTAGTCTAATTGGAATTGAGGGAGGAATCTGTGTGTAGATTATTTTTCTATGTAGAAAATCAGTTGTCCCAGCATCATCTGTTGAAGAGTTGATTGTTGCCCTCCTAAACTGTATCTACTCTGGCACCTCCTTTGCTATATGTGCTCACATATGTATGAATGTGCCTCCAGGCTCACTCAAATGTGGCTTCCTGGCATATTTGCCTAACCCTGAGTGAATACTACACTTGATTGCTATAGCTTTCTAATGAGTCTTGGTGCTGGTAGGTCAAGCCATCACTTCTTATTCTTTGTCAAATTGTCTTGGCCACTTGCTTTTATATACATACTATAGAATTAGCATAAATTTCCATGAAGAACCTCATTAATATTTTGAATGAGACTGCCTTGAATTTGTAGCATCATAAATTTTTTCCAAAATTACTTATATATAGATATCTCATTTGTGTCTCACTAACAAAATGGGAGTTAGGTTAAATGCCTTACCCACAGCTCACAAAGCTAGACAGTCAATAGCAGAGTCAGATCTTTTATTTTTCAAACCTTTTTTATCCTGTTTTCTTTGCTTGAGAAATAATTCACATACTGTAAAATTCACCTTTCTAAAGTATACAAGTCAATGGTTTTTAGTATATTTACAGGGTTGTATAACCATCACCACTATCTAATTCCAGAACATTTTCATCACCCCAAAGAGAACCCCTGTACTCCTTAGCAGTCACTGCCTATGTCTCCCACTTTACCTCTCCTCCAGCCCCTTGCAACCGCTAGTCTACTTTCTGTATCTATAGATTTGCCTATTCTTTACATTTTATATAAATGGAATCATGTGACATGTGGCTTTCTGTGTCTGGCTTCTTTCACTTAGCATCATGTTTTCAAGTGTATTCCATGTGATGATCCAAAAATTCATTCCTTTTTCTTTTCTTCATTTTCATTTGATTTCTTTTCCTTTAGTCCTTCAGTCCTTTAGCCAAGTCTTTTGACTCTAAGTCCAGTGGTCTTTTCACAGTTACATATTAAATCAATCAGTAAGTAGATATTTATTTCTTCAAAAAGCTAAGGATGAAATGAAATTATTACTCATGAGCCTAATGATAAAGTTCTCCAGCCTCACTTGCTGTTGGCATGCAGTAGGCACTTGAACAGTGAGCTGAGTGTACCACATTAGAGGATCAGCATCTGAGTTCTTCAAAAGAATCTTGTCAAACTTTCGCTAAGCACTGTGTCTGAAAAGCTGAATATTGTTTAGGTTGTCAAGTGTGCATTAGATGTGCACACTTGCTTTTGTAGAATGAAGTAGTGTTTTCTTCTGTGAAAATCAGGTAACATCAGTTAAATGTGATACATAGATCTTGGTTTGAAAGAGTTATATAAAGAACCTCTCTATCTTTTTAATCCTTACCTAAGACATGCTTACTGACTTCAGAGAGAGGGAAAGGGAGGGGGAGGGAGAGAAACATTTGGTGTTCGAGAGAGACATCAATTGGTTGGCTCTTATACATGCCTAGCTGGGGACAAAACCTGCATCCTAGGCATGTGCCCTGACTGGGAATTGAACCTGCAACCGTTTGGTTTATGGGACAATGCCCAGCCCACTGAGCCACACTGGCCAGGGCAAAAACCTTTGTCTCTTTAGGAAAGTTCCTATTCAGTTAAGCCAGCCATTTTCAACTGATGTGCTGCAAGAACTTTTAAAACATGCAATACCTAACTACTTAGTAAGGGGCACTGACCTCTTTTCCCTTGGATGGTAAAATTAAAAAAATAACAACAGCCAACACCACTGTAGCTGTCCAGTATGAATGAATCAAAATTATACCTATTTTTGTCAAATCAGCAAAAAATATATTTTTTGGTGTGTAATAGAATTTTAGTAATTAGTTTATGTGTGCCTGCCATGAGAAGAAAAAGGTAGAAAATCACCAAGTTAAGAAATATTGTGCTGTTAATTTTAACCATGAGCTTTAATTGAACTATGCAGAAAAATGGAATGATTGACACTATGATTTACCAAGCCCTGAACTAAATTAGACACAAATATGTGTGTGTGTGTGTGTGTGTGTGTGTGTATCTCCCTGTAAAGCCTGCTGAATCCACTTCAATCCACTTCCCAGACCATTCCTAGTGAACAACTGAACCCACATTTGCTGGGGTTGGGATGAGGAAGGATTAAACACACACACACACACACAGAGTCAAAATTAGTCGAACTGGAACAAACCTCAAGCTATTTTGTTAACTAAACCTAAATCAAGCCATTAATTCCTTTAGATTTTAACTGGCTATTTTGGAAATTGTTTTGTAAGGCTTTAGTTCACAACCCACAAAATTGGTTTTGGAAATAATCCTTTTCCCTTTGCCTATAAGGAACCACAAAGCTGAATATGAGTTCATTTGCAGTAGTTTTTCCTCCCCTAGGTTTTCAGATATCATTCTGTTTCTGTTCCCCTTCTCCCGGTTTTTTTTTTTACTTGCCATGGATTTGCCCTTCTTTCCCAATAGTATGTCCAACTTTTTCAAAAATTTTCCATTCATTTATCCACATATTCTTTCAACAAATATTTATAAAGTCCCTACTATGTGCCAGGCACTCTTCTATGCACTGGGGAATAAGCAGTGAAACAAACAGACAAGCTTATTGTCTAGTAGAGGAAGCAAATAATAAATAAGTAAAATATGCATTATGTTAGGTGGTGATTAGTGCTATCTGTGGAGGAAAATGAATCAGAAAAGAAACACAGGAAGCATGAGGGGTTCCAATTTTAAATAGCATTTCTCTAGGTCAGTGATTGGTCTTGTGGCCCTCCACCTGTTTCTGTAAATAAAGTTTTATCAGCACACAGCTACACTCATTCATTTACAGATTGTCTGTGACTGCTTTCATTCTACAACAGAAGAGTTGAGTAATTGTGACAGAGACCATATGGTCTGCAAAACCTAAAACATTTACTATTTGGCCTTTTACAGAAAATACTACTTTTGTTGCTGTGCAGAGAAAATGCAGGTTTTTACATATGATATTCTTTTTATAGAATTAATATTCATGTTGTGCTTTTCAGCTTCCAAAGCATTTTCAGAAACACTGCTTCATCTGAGTGGTGCAGCAGTGCTGTAAGGTCTCAGTTGCTTTGTTTTTCTGGTGATTGACCTGAGCCTTGGAGAGGTTGTCCAGGGCTGCTGACCTGGTGTTTAACTCTAGAAGCTGGTGTGTTTTCCAGCCTAATCTATTCTTGATGACAAATACAATCCAGGTTTTTAGCACCAGGAGCTTCCTAATATATGAAACACAGAAAGGTAATACTGTGTAGGCATCAAGAGTGTGGGCTCTGAAGCTTGGCTAAGTTCAAATCTTTGCTCTGCCACTTACCTCTGTGACCTCGGGCAAGTTATTTAACCTCTCTGTGCTACTCCTTGGTGTCCTTTTCTATAAAGCAGTTATAATAGTATGCCTTCTACATAGAGCAATGATATATTTTAGTTTGCTTGAGGCAGCTCTGATTTATTCCTGTTTTCTCTGCATTAATAGTGTCTCATTTAACTTTTGGATATGCCAATCTGGACACTAAATATGTGCCCTAGCTTGGGTTGTTGCAGGGTTCGAGTTAGTACAGATAAAACACTAAGAGTCCTGACCAACCATAGCCTGCATTTACTAGACATCGGCTGTCATTTCTTATCTTAAAGTCATGTCAATCTATCACTTAATTTTCTTCTGACTTGTTTCTTGGTTTCATTAAGTCCAGACTGATTCCTGCCTGAAGTGATTTTTTTTTTGTGTCTGGGTAAACAGACCATCAAAGATCCTTCTTCCAGGGAGCAGTGTCTTCTGCCTGCAGTTCTTATCCTCTAGAGAACCTCCTGGTTCACTCCCTGATCTCCTTCAGCAGGTCTTGGCTCAAATGTCATCTTTTCATAATGATTTCACAGGTCATTTCTCAAAAATCACCACCCTCTCCCATGCACAGTCTATATCCACTTCCTTGCTTTAGTTTTGTACTCAATACTTGTTACTAATAACACAGGTTCTATTGTACAGCTAATAATGTTTTTATTTTTATTTATTTTTCTAATGTTTTAGTATAGTTTTGTTTTGCTGTTACTTAGATAGATAAAAACCACAAAATTCACTATGCCTGTAAGATTTATTTTTCTCATCCTAAAAATAATGTGTTTTATTGTTAAAATTGTAGAAATTATAGACAACCACAATGAAATAAATATAATTCACCCATAGTCCCACCCATGCCTCCAGAGTTGGCATTTTGAGGTGTATTAAGAAAGCAACTTTACACCAGCTCTAGAGGGAATGTATTTTCTGGTTTAATCATGTAAGTCTAACTCAAAAGCTTATAAGCAAATGAAGGTTTACTCTGTTCTCTAAGTATTATAATTTTAATTCCACTTTTTTCCTCCATATTTTCATCTGAAATTGGTCTGACAGGAAATATTAAAGCACTGGTTCAGCCTAGTCTCATCTTTAGAAGTAAAGAAAAATCGTGGAAGAGCAGCTGAGTAAAAAGGAATGCTACCCAACTTGGAGTTAAGGTTTCCTGGCATGTTCACAAAGCCTGACTCCTGAACATCTTAACATGAAATAGAAATCTTAGTAGAAATGATTGTGTAGTGAGACTTCCTATTTTCTGATTTTCTTTATAATATAGAGGAAATTGCACATTCTTTTTGTGTCACTGTCTTGCTAAAGAATATAATTCAGCTCCTTACGTGTTTGTTTCCCATGCCTCTTTAAAACTTATAATTATTTCATATATTTGACCATTTACATTTGTATTTGTTTGAGTGCCCCACTGGTATGTATGTTCCAGAAGGGCACAGTTGTATCTGTCTTGCTCACCAATGTGTTCCTAACTCCTCACATAGTGCCTGGTACCTGGTATTTACTTATCAAATATTTGTTGAATGGGAAGGTGCCTGAGCATGGCAGGCACCTTCATCCTCCGTGCAGTGGGGCTGCCCCTCCATCTGGGCCAGGGTGGGGATGACCAGTGTGCAAGGTTCTTGGCTATAAGAGAATTAATGCTCAAAAGGGGGCTAAAAGGGGGTGCTCAAACATCATCCTCACTTTCTCCCCTAGGTCTCATATTCCTTTAATAAATAACCAAGTCATTAATTCAATCATCCAGTTGGTTTAAAATGCCAATGCGTTTTGAGACAGGAAGCTCATTAGGACTTTCACACTCAGGGATCAAGAGTAGATAGTAGCTACATTTTGGGGGGCATTTGTGATAGGGTGGGAATGAAGAGAAGAACACAGGGAAGGGAGGCAGAAGAGGGGATGGGAAAAAGGGGATGACCAGTGAGGAAAGGGTGCAGAAAGGGCAGTGGGCCCACCACCTACATACACAGTCTCTTCCAAAAAAGCACATTCAATTTCACTCACAACCCAGACATGTGAAGCAAATAGCAGAGCACCTGACACACTTAAGCAGTTAATGATAGTGATAACACTCATAGCTAATACTTTTCTGAGCATGTACTATGAGCCAAACTCTATGCTGAGAACTTTCCCTGTATTTACTACTCCTTCAAAAGAATTTTAGGATACAAATATATGATTATTCCCATTTTATGGATAAGGAATCTTGAGGTAGAGAGGCATTAAATGCCTGTGACCACTTCATCCTGCAATTTGTGATAGGCTAAAATTAAATATTGGTTATTCTTATCATGACTCAGAAAAATATCTCGCTACCTTGCTACACCTCCCTTTTTTCTGCAATATCTTATGTGTAAGAATGCTTTGCCAATTTTGTCAATGATTTGGCATTATTACAGTAGAATAACTAAAGGTACTTTATAATACTTCTGGAATGTGAGTTTTAAAGCAAAGACTTGGAGATAATTATATATTCATTTTTACTTGTATGAGCACACTACATCTTTATTCAGGCAGGATTATTTTTACATTAAATGCTATTTTTCAATCTATATTTCTAACTATAATACTAATGATTACTATTTATTGAGCACTTTCTATGTACCAGGAATTGTTTTAGGCATATTATATATATTGATATATTTATGTGTCTCAATAACTGAGAGATGGACACTACTGATATTATCTCCATTTTACAAATGAAGAAACTGAGACAAAAGATAGACTGAGTTACTTGCCCGAGGTTTTAGGAGCAAATGGCAAAGCCAGAATTCAAAGGCAGAGACTTATGCCCGTTGAAACCTTCTGCCATTTGCTCCATGAATGGGCACAGTAAGCTTTCTTTCCTATGGTTTATATTTATCAACAATTCATAAATTAGGAAGTTACAGAATATTCCTTTCTGAGGAACCCCACTAGCTGTAACCCAACTTTCCCATTTTGGTCCATTTCTTTTCAACCCAACCCTTTCCAATGAGAAGCCAGGAAACCAGTTAAAAGATTCTGTTTTATATTCACCCTGCACTTTTTTTCTATAAAAATGTTCATAGTCCCTGAGATTAATCCATGTGACTGTTATACTTGAGATGAGAGAAATAATGTTACTATTTTCCCACACTAGTTGGAACACCTCCGTTTTGGAAAAATCATTTAAAAAATACTGCGAAGCCACCCATGCTGCATCAGTGCTGGAGGGAGTCATTTGGGAAAAGGCAGAATCCAGACACTTGTGGGAGGTACGATTTTTGTGGGCTGTTTGTGTGACCAGTTTTGCAGTCTTCAGAGGACTCCTTTGGGGCTGTCAATGAAAACCATTGAATCTGTCAAGTTGTTGTTTGCCAGGTATCCTGGAAAAACACACTGACAAATCTCAGCACTGGGCGGGTCAAAGAGGATAGTTCTAAAAAAAGAAAATGGATGGTCCTGCTCTGGTGAGGCCAGAACTCGGTGCTGCAGCCAAGTTCCCTGGTGAGAGAGGAGTTTCCACCGCCAGAGGCTTTCCCCACCCTATCTCACACCATCCAGTCTGCAAAAATAACTCTACTTCCGGTGGAGCCAAGTAGTCATTTGAAGGCGATATTAGCAAAAGGGAAACGCAATGCTGATGCTTTAAGAGAACATCCTTATGAGGGAGGGAAAAAAGAATAAAACGAGAAGGCCAGTCAACAATTGGGAGATTTTCCTGGATATAGGAGAGCTGCTTGGAATAACATTGCCTTTTGGTTTCTAAGGACAAGCCGAGCAAACCCATAATGTAGAAAGAGTCCCTCCTTAGGAGTCTCTTCCCCATCCCTCCCCCTTTGCCCACTCTAGCTCACTGCAGGAACCCATGTCAATGTTCCTGTGTTGTTCAGGCCTGACTCCATTGGGCCCTCCTCAGTCATCCATGCCTCCTCACTATCAAAGCTGGCCTGATCAATTAAGTCAAACTCATCTGTTAATGACCACAGTACTGCAATTTGCACTCTTTAATAGGTTCCAATGCCTTAGCAAAATATAAGCCTTGAGAAATGGTCTTTTAGACATCTATCAAAAATTAAGAACTTCTAGAATGGGAGAGGAGTCCTACTCTACACAACCTTAACAGGCTTTCTAGGTCACCATTATCTCCTTCTGTCCCTCTGATGTAGAGCATGTTTCTATGTCCTCTGCCTCCTAACCACACAAAAGTCAGAATCAGTCACTCCTATCTTTGTGTCATTATAGCAGTGTTCTCATGACCATGAGCACATTTGATAACCCCATTCATCCACATGTAGGAGTTGACCAGAGATATTTTTTGCCTTCCCAGACCATATCCCTTTATCCTTTCCCTGTCTAAATTGGACTGGCCTCCATTTAGAAAAGGGTCTTTAGGGGCTACAACTTCCTGTAGATAATGTGACCATTGGGTTCGGTGAACTGAAAGTCACTGGAGATAGCCTGATTGAAATCAGTTCAAGAGAAGCTGGGAAGAGAGAAGTAGAGATGCTGAGTATGGCTAACCCCTGAGCATATTTATTTAAGGACTAGTTGCAAGGAAAAAAACTTTGCTTCTTTAAAGGATTATTATGGTTTCTCCTCTTCATGGATAAGAGTTCAGAGTGGAACATGGTATCATTTTCTATTTGGGCACCAAAGAGCAGTGTTCGTGGTTTAATAATACAAGTGTGAAGAGCATAGGACCAGGTTATTTGTTTTCTAGTTCTCCTCTTTGGTTTTATCTCCTCTAATTTATATTCTTCCTGAATCTGCTTTTCATCTTGGGAGGAGAAGAATACAGAGCATCATATTGTCATCTCTGGTCTTGGTTTTTAATTATCTCCTGGCCTCCGTGGAACAAGCAGGGTCTCTAAATGAAAGTATTGCTAAAAATTCTAAGACACAAGGCCAATATGAAATTTCTCCACCTTTCCAGACACCTCCTGGGCTAGAGCATAGTTCAGGATAGGTTTGTGTAGCCCCCAAGGACAGGTGCGGGACAGAATTTTAAGATGCTGAGGAGTAGGGGGCAAGGCTAGAAGGCTAGAGCAGAAAAGAAGGGCCTATGCACCCACCAATGAAGCTCCAGGACTGGTTTCCTCCTCTTTCTATACCAGTCTATGTACCTTCTCTGGAAGCCTCAGAAGTATTTGTCCTCACATTTGGCCTTGGCCTTCTCCTTCCTCCTCCTACCTTTGACCCTCCTCATCCTCTCCAGGCACTTGGCTCAGAGATCATATTTTTAAAGCTGGCCTCTTAATTTTACACCCCCTTTCTGGTTTCTTCATTCTGCACCCCTCTGAAATTAGGCCTTCACCATCTACTATACTGTTCTTTACTGTTGTTTTTGATACCTGACTCATTTTCAAGTTGTCTCTTATGGACTGATGTGAGGGGGGAAAGCTAGAAATTGATGTTAACACTGTGGAAACTATGTGACATGATGGCCAAAAGCATTTTAAGGAAGTATCCCATATACTTGTAACCTAGCAAAAGTGAAATGCTGGGACTCTGCCGGGGCTGGGATGGGGAGCTGTAGATTGGACTACTAGGGAAGCTGTAGCTGTGGTGGGAAGGTATGCTAGACCAGGTGTGGAGAAGTGAGATGGACTGGATTCTAGGCCACACCCAGCCACTTACCAGCTCTGAGCTTCACTTGCCTCAGCTAAAATCTAGGTACTGCCTGTCACTCTCTCACTCGTAATATCCAGTCTAGACACAAGACCCAAATCTTCCTTCCAGATACTTCTCAGATATGTCTATCACATCACTACCGCCACCATCCTCATCCAAGCTTTTGATTTCACCTCAAGTACATCATCACTTCCTCACTAATATAGAGCAGAACAAACTATTGACCACAGGCCAAATCCCACCAGCCCAGCTTTTGTTTTTGCAAATAAAGTTGGATTGGCACACAACCATGCCCATTCACTTACATTTTTGTCTATGGCTATTTTCTTGCTAGTGGCAGAAATGGGTAGTTGCAGCAGAGATCCTACACCCTCAAAGCTAGAAATATTTATTATCTGACCCTTTACAGAAAAAGTTTGCTGACTCTTGGTGTAAAGGAAAAGCTGATTTGTATAATTATTTTGAATCTTCCACCTTTTCTGGACTGTATTCCCATTATATTTCAGTAGATCTTCATGTGTGTTAACATGACATAAACAAATTTATAGTCACCCTTTTCTTGATTACACCTCTTACTTTGGATTTTTATTTTAATGAATTGCTAACACCTTTAGAACAATGTTTGAGAACTGAGAGCAAAAATTCCAAGCTGGAACCCCACTTCTTCTCTGTCCTCCTCCAATCCATTTTCCACTCAACTAACAGAACAATCTTGTCAAAATGTGAACACATCACCCTTTTTAAAGATACTTTTGGTAACTCTTCATTGCTCTCAGAACAAGACACAAATCCTCACCTTGACCACCAAGCCCCAGTGTGAGCTGAGCTTTGCTTGCTCCTCCAGCCTCATCTCTCAGAGTGTTTCCGCTACCCTTCTTTGTCCTGCCCATTCTGGCCTTTTTTTAGTTCCTCACATGGGGCTGGACTCCCTCCTGCCACCGTGCCTTTGCACATACTGCTTCTTTTATTTGGTGTGGTCTTTTCCTGCCTCTGCTGTGACCCCCTAGGTCAAATCCCATTACCCTCACCCAGAGGTCCACATGCTTTTCTTGCTGGCATTTATCACAGTTGCAGTTTTGCATTTATTGCTGTTAATTTTCATATCACATCTTTGTTTCCCCAGTAGACAAGAAGCTCCTTGAAGGCAGAACTTATTTCAATTTCCAGTGTATCCCCAGTACCTAGCATAGGGCTAAGAATTTGCCTGGCAGCTACTCTGGTAAACATTTGTGTGTCAATTGGGATAATGTGTGAAAAAGCATGTTGTTTACCATGAATCACTGTTCAAGTAGAAGGTTCTTAAGAACAGATGAAAAGGAAGAAAAGTAATTCTCTTAAACACGGAGGTTCTAGAGATAGTTTTAGAACACAGAAAGATGTTAGAAGATGTTTCAGGGAAAGGAAGGAAGGAAGGAGTCTTCCTCTTCTCTGCTAGAAGACTGCCTAGAGAAAGTGACAAAAATCTTAGAAATGTGTTCCAGGTGGTATCCTTCTGATTTACACTTGCTTTTTTAAAAGAGATTTTATTTACTTATTTTTAGAGAGAGGGGAAGGAAGGGAGAAAGAAAGAGAGAAGCATCAATGTGTGGTTGCCTCTCAGATGCCCCCTATGGGGGACCTCTTCCACAACCCAGGCATATGCCCCAACTGGGAATTGAACCAGTGACCCTTTGGTTCACAGGCCTGCACTAAAGCCACTGAGCTACACCAGCTGCAGCTGACTTATACTTGTTAATAGAAGCCATTAAAATCTCTGTCCACCTGACATTTTGGTATTCAGTTTCAAAATATATTCACACATTCACCTACAGAAGAAGAGAATTTCTCCAGGGAATTCTAAGGGAGAAAGTGTCTCATTTAAAAATCATTTACAAAATGAACATTTATTCAACCCTGACACCTAAATTGACCTTTGTAAACATCAATGTTGTAACTACAGATGGCAGGTTCCAGGATATGAGGTAAAAGTGAGCTTTTTAAAACTCTGAAAAATTTGCCTTGGCTGGTGTAGCTCAGTGGATTGAGTGCGGGCTGCGACTCAAAGCATCGCAGGTTCAATTCCCAGTCAGGGCACATGCCTGGGTTGCAGGTCATGGCCCCCAGCAACCACACATTGATGTTTCTCTCTCACTCTCTCTCTTTCTCCCTCCCTTCTCTAAAAATAAATAAATAAAATATTAAAAAAAAACTCTGAAAAAATAGCCCTGGCTGCTGTGGCTCAGTAGTTGAGTGCCAGCCTCTGAACCAAAGGGTCACCAGTTTGATTCCCAGTCAGGGCACATGCTTGGGTTATGGGCCAGGTCCCCAGTGCGGGAAGGCATGCAAGAGGTAACCACACATTAATGTTTCTCTCCCTCTCTTCCTCCCTCCCTTCTGTTCTCTAAAAAATAAATAAAATCTTTTAAAGTCTGAAATAACATCATTCAGGGGAAAAGTAATACTTTATTGTATTCAGGGGAATAAAGTACACTCTATATATGGGAGAGGAAGAAAAGCATTTTAAGAAATGAACCTCTTTCTGGCTCCTGAGTCATACTGAGTGATTTGAGGTCATTAGCAAGATGGTCCTATTGATTTTCTTTTATTCATGTAGTAAACAAATTGAAATCTAAGCATTTTATCACTCACAGTGGGTTGTTTCCTGTGGTTATAAATATAATTTCTGCTCAAATAGCCTGGGCAGGCAGGGCAGTTGTATAAGAGAAGGGGTGTACCCCTTAACCTTTGGGCATTTGGCTTGAAAGGTCCATTTTCTTATTATGCTTCCCCTTTGGTGGCAAGGAGCAATGGGTAGAGGGCTTGACTAGAATACACCTCAATAGTCCATTCAACAGGTCACAGTGTCAAATGACTCTCCCAAGGAGATAATCACCAGCAAATGCCTAGAGATGAGGTGCAAACTGCCAAGTGTCCACAACGTGGCCCTGCTGGTCCCCTGAAACATCTTGCTGAATTATTTTTTTTTTAGTGGGACTCATAGACCATGTAAGGTCTGTAGTCTGCTTATGCAGGCAGAGAGTGTGGGCTAGAAGAAAATGAGGCAGGCTTTGAATTAGAACTAGCCTGGGCCAGTGTCTGATGCCCAATGTGTACTTATACTTCTCGTTAGAAGGATTTCTTCAAGAGGTATGGGGGGAGCAAAAGGTAGATGGAGAGGAAGAGTAAGAATGAAGAAGGAAGAAAGAAAGAAGCTACATAAGTTAGCTTTTTGTGTGAAACAAATCCCCCCAAATTTGGGAATTTAAATAAAGCCACAGCTATTCATTAGTCCCCAATTCTGGAGCCTGCAAATTCTGGCCTGTGCTCAGCTGGATGGTCCTGATGGTCTCACTTGGGCTCACTCAGGTACCTATATTCAGCTGCCAATCAGCTAGATGACTGCCTTTGGGGGATGGTGCAATGATGGTGACTGGACATGTGCCTTTCACCATCTGGCAGACCAGCTCAGTCTTGTTTACATGCTTACATGGTGGTTTGGGGTTCCAGCAGCAGCAAAGGAGAGCAAACTTTCATGCTTAAGCATTTTGTAAGATAGTGCTAGTATCACATTTGCTAATGTCCCACTGGGCAAAGCAAGGTGCAAGGCTGGCTCACAGTCAAGAGGCGTAGAAAAGGACCATCTTTTGATAAGTAGAGCTGCAGCCACATTGCATATGAATAGGCATACTGGGCGAGGGAGGATTTGTGGCCAGTTTTGCAATCTACCACAGAAAAGAAAGGGCTAGAAATTTCTTATGCTGGCAAAGTTGGCAGACACAGCAGTGTAGAGGTTGAGTATGAAACTTTCACATTGAATTAAAAAATGATATTAATAGGGTGGTAATGGGAGGGAGGAGTGGGTGGGCTGGACTGGGAGTAAAGGGGAGAAAACTGTACTTGAACAATGATTAAAATAAAATTTAAAAAAGAAAAAAATGATATTAATAAATCACCAAGCTCCTATCTCCCATAGTTTATCTGCCAAATAGGGTTAGATAATAATGTAACTTCTTACACATTTCCAGTGGGAACAATGAAAACTTTATGGGCAAAAGCTTCCTCATTTTTTACTCCATGGATTGGACTGAGGAGCAGTTAAGTGTTTAGTATATCTCAAGTAGCAAATAAATTTGGAAACAAAAAAAACCTTAGTGCACCAACCTTAATTGGTAGCCCAAGTGTCAAATATACAACAAAAACTTAAAGGAAAAATTGATATGGTGGTTGTCTTCAGTACTTGGTGGGACCCATCCTACATATACAATTGTTTGTTTCTTCCTCATCTGTGTATTTTTTAGTCATATTATTTTTCATTATTCAAAATACAATGTCAAAACATAGTTTAAATAGAGGAAAATGCTCAGCATTTGTTGCTACCCAGTGGAAAGAGAAGTTAAGAGTTAATTAGAAAAATGTTGGGCATGGAAATTGAGGTTGATTTAAGGTTGCAGTAATTATCTAAATTCAGTTTTCCCGGTGAAGTGTTTACAAATGGAAGAAAGTTCAACTTGGTATGAATACAGCTTAATGAAAATCAAGCATGTGGATTTTTTTGGTGACATAGCACATTAATATTCTGAGAAATAATTAATTGGTATGTCCTTGCATACGCATTTACTTTTAAGGTAGCAGTTATTTATACCCTAAAGAAAGTCATGCCATTCTGAAACACATTTAGTTCCACCATGTTGGGTGAGGAGCTGTGGTTGCCTCACCAAGAGGGTTGGGTCTAGTGATTAAGGAGTCATTTGAAGGTGGGTTTTTCACCATGTGATCTTTAATGTTGTTCCCTTTTCGTCAGCTCTGGGCAGAGGAAACCAGCAACATTCTAGCCCCTGGAATACATTTGGCAAGTCTCAAGCTAAATAAAGAGAGGGAAGGAGGAAATGGAGAGTGTAGGATGAAGGAGAGTAGAGGAAGAAAAGAGAAAGAGAAGACAGGAGAAAGGGGAGGAGAGGAAAGAAAGCACTTAGTGCTACAGAAAAATAGCATGGTACCAACAAATGGAAGAGGTCTACCAGCTGCTTTTCCTGGCCTGGTTCATTCCACCTCGGCATGAAACCTCACCAGTGACTAAGAGGTCATCTTTTTAGGGGTTTCAGAAAGCAATTACAAAAGCTCTCTTGGTCACTTCTACAATATAACAATGATCAATACCAGCACATTCTTCCTGCTGTTTAGTAAATCCCTTGGGTTATAGTTTAAACCACCTTTTAGATAGCATCTCTGCTCATGGTAGAGATGGAGAACATCTATTTGCCATCTTCTTTCTGTGAGTGATTTCTATAGTGGATATTATTCATAAACCATCACAACCTCCATCTGGGCATGAAATGTGGATTTTTCCCAGTCTGTTCACAGACTATATTTTTAATGTGTTCCATCAGGTTTCTGCTTCATATCTTCAAAGTCCTTCCTGGCCAGTCTGTTTTGCTCTTTATGCTTCAGCAGCATCAAATTGATTCTAAGTCATGCCCACTTAATGCCAGTCTTGGGCTGTCTGTCTTGGTTTAGGCTGTTTCTTCTCTCTGGAATGCTCTTTCCCATTTCTTCACACAAAGGGGGTTGTACATCATTTAGGAGATAGCATGACTGTTATCTCCTTGGGGAAAGTTTCCTAGATCCATTTCCCTACACCGAATTAGGTGCTCTTCCTCAGAGCTCTTGTTATACCTGTGACAGAGCTTGCAGCTGGTTCATATGGCACTTTCAGAAAGCCTGGCATTCTGAATTCAGACTCTTATGGTTATCTTGGCCCAGTGCCCTTTTGTAGGCACAACCTGCACAATTATACAGAATGGCCCTTCTTTTTTTTGTATATTAGACATTCAGTAAATGTTTGTTGAATGAATTAGCTTTAGAGTTTTCCAGAGCCATCTCACAACTTAACTCCTCCTCAATGGTGGCATCCAGAACAAAACAAACCAATCTGCGCAGGTAAAGGTTCTGTTAGGCAGGTTCTCATCAGTAATGGGGCCACCACAAGGTTCTAGAGCCACTCTTATTTGTTCCTCAGTGGTATACCCACCATTCTATAGTCAAGAATCTGCCTATCCCCAACCATCTCCTATATATGCCTACAAGTCTAACCTCCACCATTACTTCTATCTGTGCAATTTGCTTTTCCTACTAATGTGGGGAAGCTTCTCTTTGCTGATTTCTGTCCCCATTCCCAATTTCTCAAGGCCTTTTTGTTGATGTTATTATCAGGAACTAGCAGTGCCTCTGCTCCTCAATCTAGATCACTAATTCATCATTAGGTTCTAAATGAAGTTGCTGAGCCCTCCAGGATGCTGGATGCCACTGGGTCTGTTTCATTTTGTTTTGTTTTTGGTTCATCCTGGGACCAGCATTTTATTACCTCAAGACAGTAGGGACACCCGCCTGGGGCTTTAGTTACCTGTGTATTTTGCTCATTGTTTTGTTTATTATTCCCAGGATGTGTGGGCCCTGTGGAGGACACCCAGGGCCCCTGAGAAGCATATAGGTGCAGTTCTGATTCTTGGATGCAACCTTTCTAAGAGCTTCCTCTGCACTGGAGAAAGCTCTAAGTACATACAGATTTAATTTCCTTCTCACTCAAACCACTTGGACAGTCAGCTTCTCTCTCTCTTGCTCTCTCTCTCTTTTTTTTTTTTCTAGTCACATTGGTATTGCCCTGGGTTTTAGCCAGCTTGGTAAATAGAGGAAATTGAATGAATTTCCAGCCTCCATGATTTCATGGTTTGGGGCAGTCAGCAACTGTGGGAGGTTTCAGTTAATCCTAGCAATTGGTGAGTTTGCCATTCTTCTCTGAGAAGCTTCTCTGTTCCGTGCCATGTCTTACATAAGTCAATATGGTTCTTTTTTTGACTTGCCCTTTTCTTTCAATGATGTAAGAAGTCCAAACATTGGCAGCCACTATGTTTTGTTACTGGAGTGCTGGTGCTGATCACATCCTGATTCTTGTTTAGTTTTTCTAGGAGATACAGGATGGTGGGTATGTGGCAGTGATAGTGGAAAGGAGGCATCTGGAGGCTGAAGGATGTGCACTTCTTTAATTAAGTTTAGGCTTCTGTACCCACCACACATTTTCACATCATTGCTTTTGACATTCTTTTTCACAGCTTGCTCAAGTAAGTTCCTACTCCCTGGATGGGAAATTTGTTTCTTGGCTCTGACACCAGAAATCATTGGTCTTTCAATGGGGTCTTTCTGATTGGGTTAGAGCAGGGCCAGGGGAGATGGCACCCTGCTGAGCAATAATGGCATTATCTCTTAGTTAGTCTCCCTCTGAGCTTGATTTAGGAGCTCTGTTTGGAGAATCTAAATGGCCTGGACCTCCCCTTGTTCTGCTTTTCTTCGCTAGAAGAAATATGTTTAATTTTATAAGTAATACATGAATACATGTCTGTGTTCCATGGAGTAAAAATTGGGCTTCATCCTTTCCCCCCATTACACTTCTATCTGGAGGCTTGACAGGTTTCCTTTAAGGCTTTTTTTTTTTATGCATTCACACTTGTCATCATGTAAATAAGCCTACAAATATATAGCATTGCTTAACATATCCTTGTACATATTTTTTAAATTTTGACTTTTTCACTTGACTTATATGTATTAACAATCTCTGTCAATGTGTGGATACTTAGGCTTTCCCCCTCACAGACAATTGCAATGACTGTGTTTATATATTTTTGTGTATATGCATCATTATTACTATTGAGACAATCTCTGGAATTACAATTCTGGATCAAAAGGCATGCAAATTTAAAACTTCAAAACATAGCTAAACTATTCTCTCAAAGTTTATGTTTATAACAATAGCATATGCAAGGGTTTGTTTCCCCACTTGCTCTCCACCTTTGGATATTATTAGGCCTTTTGAACTTATTCATCAAGTGGGCAAAACACTTCACTGTTGCTTGCCCTCTTTTTCTCCTTGAAAGGGTTCCAAGGGAGCAAAGAGAGCCTTGTGTTGTTTATTAATAAACTGGATTACCAGAAACCATTGTGTGCTTTTGTGTGTGTGTGTGTGGTTATCAATAAGGTTTTTGGAAGAGGCTATGTGCTTGAGTTGTGAAACTTCATCAAAAATCCGTAGTAGAAAATCCTTATCCACACATATAAAGTGAAATTATTTCAGTACTCAAGTCACAATCAATTTATTTCTTTATTTGATTATTTTAGTGTTTTTAGTTGTTAATTCTACATTCATTCCATGTTGAGCACTGGGACATGTGTTTGTAATTTGTTCATCCTAGGACAGGACAATATGCTTGGCCTTCATTTTTATCTTCTTTAAACATTGCTTAATTAAGTTTCTCTGACAAATTGGGCTTCAATTAAGAACTCCTTTTTTTTTCCCTCTTAAAGAACACATTGTGATCAATAGAAACTCACCATGACTCTTTATTTCTTCTTTGAATTCATATTCTGGATTCTTTCTTGAACATTAAACTTCTGTTGTAACAGTCTACTGACTAAAGCCAGGTCTGTTGGTGCCGAGATCACCCTATTGATTGTTTCTCCTTGCAAATCTATTTGTTTTGCTTTGTTTAAATTTATTTATTTATTGTATTGTATTTTTCCATTACCATTTGTCCCCTTTATGCCCCCTTCCCCTGCAATCACCACACTGTTGCCATGTCCATGAGTCCTTTCTCCTTTTTCTTCAACCCCTCCACCCCCTACCTCCTCCTTAGCTGTCATCTGCTCTCTATCTATGAGTGTGTCTCTATTTTGCTTGTTAGTTCAGTTTGTTCATTAGATTCCACATATGAGTGAAATCATATGATATTTGTCTTTCTCTGACTGGCTTATTTCACTTAGCATAATGTTCTCCAGGTCCATCCATGCTGTTGCAAAGTGTAAAATTTTTCTTCTTTTCTATGGCCGAGGAGTATTCCATTGTGTAAATGTCCCATAGTTGTTTTATCTACTCACCTACTGATGGACACTTGGGCTGCTTCCATATCTTGGTGACTGTAAATAACGGTAGAAAATCATTAGATGTATATTTCACATGATAGGATACCATTGTATGAAGTGATTATCGTCTTTAAGCTAATATCTGTACCAGTGTTTTGGTTTTCAAGTAAAGCATGATGAAAGATACAAATAACATTGTTAGCAATGCTCTCTGCTGTGGATAGGCACACTATTTTCTTTCCTGAGCATGCATCTTTCTTGTCCCTCACTCTTGTCACTGCTAGTGCCCCTGCCTTAACTCTGAGCCAAACTTAACAACCAATAGAGGGTTATTTATTTAGTCCCTTTGTGGAGAAAGAATTTTGCCCTGGCTTTGGAAGTACAACAGACATAAATGACCCAATCCTTAAAATCAAGGAGTTGAGGTTCTAGGGAAGTTAAATCACAAAAACACAAAGAAATACCTAACAAAGCATGGTCTCTATAAGGGACCATCCCTCCCCAGATCCAATCACTTCATTGTCCCGTGTCCCTATGATGCTGTTAATGAAGCCTGAGACTACGCAGTAATACAATGCTACTAAAATATTAGCGAAATCAGCCCCCAAACTGGCTTTGGCTTGTTTTCCAATTTATAATATGCTCCTTAAGAACAGGGTTTGCATCCCCCATTACTTTTGAAACTCTGCTGCCAAGTTCAAGCCTTGGTATATAGTGAGGAGGGGGTGGTCTCTACGGCCTCTGCTGAATGGGCTGACTGTAGTCCTGAAGTATTATGGTGCCAACAAAGTCCACTTTCCATTGATCTATTTTTTTTTCTTTTCTTTTTTCATTTTCAGATCTGTGCAGTTTTTCGGTCTTTTCTTCTGAACTTCCTGTCAGGTGAGTGAGGCTATTTCTAAGTGATGATGTAGAAATAATGAACATTTAGTTGTTTCTTTTTTCCTTTCAGATTAACCCCCTTCATTCTAAATCCCCATCCTTTTAACTGCTGTATTCTTTTTTTGTTTGTTTTGTTTCAAACTCCTCACTCCCACCCACTTGAAGCCTTCCTTTCTTCAGACATTTTCTTTTCCTTGGGGATTCTACTGTTGACCCACTTCTTCTCTATAATCCATTTTTAAGAAGATTTTATTTTTTAGAGAGGGGAAGGGAGAAAGAGAAGGGGAGAGAAACACCAATGTGCAGTTGCCTCTCATGTGCCCCCTACTGGGGACCTGGCCCACAACCCAGGCATGTGCCCTATACTGGGAACTGAACTGACAACCCTTTGATTCACAGGCTGGCACTCAACCACTGAGCCACACCAGCCAGGCCCGTTTTTTTTTAAGTAACTTTCAATAATGGGTACAGATTTTGAAATGACATGGTGCAGTAAAATCTGGGGAAGGAGAATGATCATTCACAAAGAACGTTTTGGGATTTTGTTTAACTATTTCCCTTTTCTTTTTCCCTGGACTGGCTTCCTTATTTTCAACAGCTCTTCTCCTGTTTTGAAACAGACCATTGAAGTGTTTTTTGTCTCTTAAAGTATTGTGTGCATGTAGCTTCCAAAGGCTCCTCCCAACCAGATTTTTGCTACCAACTCCCTTCTATATAGAAATTCTGAAGCTACTACTGACTTAACTTCCTGTTTCCTTTGAGACTCAACAGTAGAGGTACCCTGGACAGGTAGCTCATTTGGTTAGAGCATTGTCCCAAAATGCAAAGGTTTTGAGTTTGATCCACAGTCAGGGCATGTACAAGAAACAACCAATGAACACATAAATACATGGAACAACAAATCAATGTCTGTCTGTCTCTCTCTGTGTGTTTCTCCCTCTCTTTCCCCCTTTTTTTCTCCCTGTGAAATTAATAAATTAAAAAATTTGAAAAAGATGGTTATTTCTGGGACTTCACTGGTATAAATAATAGAAATCTTAGAACTAATGCAAATACTTATTAATTGTAAATTATAATTATCCTATTATTTAGATTACAAAAACATACATAGTTATTATAATATGTGCTAATAAGTTATTGTTATAAACAATGTTAAAATACCTGTGCAGGGTCACACAGCTAGTAAGTGTCCAAGCTAGGATTTGAAGCAGGAGTTGGCATGGTGTGATGACAAAAGCAAGAAAGGGCACAGATATTGGTAGGTGGTTTGCTTTCCTTAGTACCTCACTTCCTCTCAAATGTAATCTCCTGATGGTTTAAACCATGTGCTTCTGCCCCATCCCTGCCTCCATTCCCCCAGTGCAGATCAACACCTTGAAGATGCTTTCAAGGAGAGTCTCTTATTTTTCTTCTCTACATATTGATCATATTTTTGTGCAGCAACAGATTCTGGACCAAATCAATTAAAAAAATCTTTTTTGAGTGCCTGCTGTGGGTGGAGTTGCATGCTGTGGGAGTCAGGGTGAGGTGGAGACCAAGTCTATACAGGAGAGGATATTGTGTTCTGGTGCCTTGTTTTGTTTTTAGGCCAAGATGAGTTTCATGGACCATGAAAAGAAAGTGTCTTTTAAGTTTTTTTAAATCACTATTTATTTGGCCACACCAATGGCCAATTAATTTAAGTAGCAGCTGTAAACTATTACACGCAGGAGAGGTATCTGTCTTATTTATTATATCTTGAGTCTGGAGCATAGTACCTTTCATGTAATAGAACCTCAATAAATATTTGTAAAATAGATGGATGAATGCAGAAAATAATTCCAAAATTTATTTACATTTACCCCAGGAGTGTACTATAAAGTTGCCTTCTAATTATGCTTGTTTTAATAGCTAACAATTCTTAACTATAATAAGAACTTCATTATGTTTCCCTGTTTCATCTCTACAAGAACTTTATGAGTAGATTCAAGTAGTACCTCCATTTATTCAGATGAAGAATTTAGGTCCAGAGAAGTTAAGGAACAAGCCAGGGTTACACTGTAAGTAGTGCAGCTTGAATTTGAAGGTAGGCATATGGCTCTACCATGTATGCTCTTGTACCATATGCTATTGTGCTTGTTTGTGTTGTTGGACATATTTACCATGAACGTTGGGAGAGGATCCTGAAGAGTAAGAGGAGAGAGATAAAGTAGGCTTTCATTTTGCCTTGGGTAATTCACACATGGGTAATCAAGAGGATGGTAGATTGCAGGTAGGGCACTGGAGAAATTTGGGGATGAGTGAGGGAATTGAAAAATATAACAATTTTCACAAAGTTTTATGAATATTTCTTTAAGTGCATAATTTATTTCTAATCTTGCACACCTGATATTGATTCACTTATTTTATTTATTAAAACTACTTTTCTATTAGAAAGCACTTAATGTTTATTAAGAAAATCATTTTGCACTGTAAAGACCAAACAAATCATTTTCCTTGTATTTGTTTCTAGAGATGTGAAAGCTTCATATTACAATCATGCTGTCCAGTCCAGCATTGACTTTACTTTGTGCTATGACAAATGACACACAGAGCTGCCATTTGGAAGGTCACACTCAGCACTTACCAGTTAACCCAGTTCCTATCATCTTTAGGACATTGTTTTGTGGTTTTCTTTGTTTGTTTTTGTAGGGTTTCTTTTGCATATGAGATGCCATTTATCTTACCACAGCATTGCTGGCTTTAGTTCTTGGTGACTTTATCTTAAAGAAATGTTGTTGCTGAAGTTTGGAATAATTCCTTTTGTCCTATATTTATTCCAATTACCACAATTTACAAGATTCAGAATTGCTGCTAGACATTTTTGTGAACATTCCAGAGAATTTTGTAAATAGTCTCATTTGATTTATAAAATGGGTAAAACTGTAAGGACTTTCCTTGTCAGGTTTTGGCACCAGGGTTATGCTAGCCTGGTAAAAATGGGTTAAGCTATGCTTTTTCTCTAGTCTTTGAGTTCTTATGAGATTGGAATTCTTACTCTTTAATTATTTGATAGAATTACCAGTGAAAATGTCTGGGTCTGAAGTTTTCTTTCTGGGAAAAGTTTTGAGACTTTTGATGGTTATATGTCTATTCAAGTTTATTATTTCTTCTTTTTACTTTCATTTTTTTATATTTTTTCAGTTTTCCAGATTTTTAAATTGAATTTATTTGGGCGACATTGGTTAATAAAATTACATAGGTTTCAGGTGTACAGTTCTATAATACCTCAGCTGTATATTGTACTGTATGTTCACCACCCTTCTGGTGGTGATAAAATGGTCATGGCTCCATCACTATTTATTCCCTTTACCCTCTTCTACTTTCCCCTACTCCCATCCCTCTCTGGTAATCACCATGCTGTTGTCCATTTCTACGAGATGGTTTTTTTTTTTCTTAATCTCTTTACCTTTTATTACCCAGTATTATTTCTTCTTCATAAGTTATATTTTTCTTTTAAGAATTCACCTACTTCTATCTCAATTTTCAGAATTAATAATTAAGGTTGTCCCTAAGATCCTTTTATCATTTTTATGTTTATAGCATCTTCAGTTATGCTGCTTTTTAAATTCTTTCTTTTGGCTATCTGTTTATACTCCTCTTCTTCCCACACTTTTCCTCCTTCCTTCTTCCCCTTCTGTTAATTTTGTCAGAATGTCTTTACAAAGAACAACTTGGGTTTGTTAATAACCTTTTTTTATGTTTTTAATCTATATCATTATATCATGTTTTTATTTTATTTCCATTTTTTCTCCTCCTTTAGGTTTATTTTGCTATTCTTTTCCAAACTTCTTGAGAAGGAGCTCTAAGTATTAATTTTAAGCCTTTCTCTTTTTCTAATATGTGCATTTAAAATACAAATTTTACTTTAAAGATCTTTAGCTCTATCCTCAGATCTCGATATATGGTAGTGTTATTATTGACCAAGTCACATATTTTGTAATATATGTTATGACTTCTTTAATCCATAACTTATTTGTTAAATAACAATTTAACTTTTTGCTATGACAACTTAATTGTGTTGTGGTCAGAGAATTTTCTATTTTCCTTTTTCTAACTCTGTAAAATGTTTTTGAGCCTTCTTTTTGGCCTATTGGCTTTCATAATAGTCCATATGCACTTGAAATGATTATGTACTCTATGGTCTTTAAGTCAAATTGGTTAAATATTGAAATAGTCTGTATCCTTAGTGACTTTCTTATTTGAATTTTATCTATTGTTGATACAGATATGTGGCTATCTCTCAATATGATTGTGAATTTGTTCTATTTCTTCTCATGTCCTGTCAAAAATACTGCTTTGTGTATTTGAGGCTGTATTATTAGTTGTACTCACATGTAAATTTGTTCAGTCTTCCTATTGAATTGAACCTTTTATGGATAAACCATTTGATTGATAGGTAATGATTTTTGCTTTAAAGTATAATTTGTCTGATATTAGTATCAACACATTAATTTTCTTTTCATTAGCACTGGCATCACATGTCTTTTCTATTGTTTCACTTTCAAACTTTCTGTGGCATTATGTTCTAGTTGTGTCCTTGTAAACAGTATATAGGTGGATTTTGTATTTTTTCCTGTCTGATAATCTTTGCTTTTTAATGGAATCATTTCATCCATTTATATTTAATGAATCATTAATTAGTATTGTGTTTACATTTACCATCCTGTTTTTCTAACCATTCTTTATTTCTTTTTCTTCCCTTTCTTGCCTTCTTTCAGATTGACTAAATATTCTAAAAAAAATTTCCCCCCTCTACTATTAGGAAGTTATATATTTCACCTCTAATTTTTAGTAGGTACTATAGAAATTACTATGTCTACTGAACTTTTTAATACCTAAAGATAATTAATACCTTTAGCTTCCTCTAAGATAATACAAGGACCTTGGAAGGCTTTAATTTTATTTTGTTCATATCCTAATTTATATATATTATTTCCCATGTTATAGAATATATATGTAATACAGTTGTCATATTTTATTATATCATGTTTCACTTACCCCTGCAAGATATTATTAATGTTTCATATAGTCAGTTCATTTGGATTTACCAATATATAGTGCCACCCTTAGCTCTGGGCAGCTGGGATCTACTGGGATCTCTGAACTATGTCTCATGCTTGACAGGTACTCTTTCTGGCCCTTCCCTAGTCATAACCCTCTGCAAAGGGCAAGAAGTCTGTGACACAAAGAAGACATTCCCACCTGAAGCCTGCCTCCCTCCTCTCCTAACCCTTGCTTCTAACTAATGCTATAGGAACCCCAAATTCTGTAATTCTCTATCCAAACATTCTGTGCCTATTTCCAGGATCTGTATAGGCCTCTTCCCCGGGGCAAGCTATGCTGTCACATGTACATAACTCTGAACCTAAAAGATGACAAAGGGGTAGCTTTTTGCAGGAGGGAGAGGGGTTTGGACATGTGGGCTGGGGTGTCCATACATGTGCATGAGGCCTCTTGTAGTTTGAGATGGAGCCTCAGTGGAAGGATAAGAGCAAACTGGATCTCCTTTTAAATTTTTGACCTGTATATTACAAATGTTAGGAATGGACCTAGTCACATAGTAACCACTTTCTTTGTTCTTTATTCCTTGTTACATCTCTGATCTTACATCTTTTGCCTGAAAATATCTTTCAGGATTTATTTCAATGAGTATTTGCAGATAATGAACAATATAACAGTTTTTGTTTATATATTTTCTGGCATCCATTGTTGTTTCTGAGGAAACAGTTGTCAGTCTAACATCTGTTCCTTTTGAGGTTAACTGTCTTGTTTTCTCTGGCTACTTTCAAGATTTTCTCTTTGTCTTTGATTGTCTTCAATGTCACTGTTTTGTGTCTAGATATAGATATCTTTTATTTATTGTAGAGATTCTTTGGGCTTCCTGAATCTATAGATAGGTGTTTTTACCAATTTGAGGTCATTCAGTTATTATCATCTCATACATTATCTCTGCCCCATTCTTTCCTCTTTGAATTTTATTTAAGTATATGTTAGACCACTATTTCTTTTCTCCATATCTTTGAACTTTTCTTTTGTGTTTCATAACTTGAGGAAGTTTACCTCAGTAGGCCCATACCCTCAGGCAAAAGCATCTCCTTTGCATTTGAGGGGGGGACCCAAAAACCCTGGAATTTATTTATAAAAAATGTGTATTTGTTGTTACTTGATTAAACTTCAGTCACCTTCAAAGTACTCTCCATTTGATGCAATACACTAATTGAGACTTTTTTCCTACTGCTTAAAACAGTTTTTGAACTCATCTACTTTGATGCCTTTTAGTGCTTCTGCCATTTTTTGTTTCACCTCTTCCACATTGGCAAAATGTTTCCCTTTGAGGACATTTTTTCATCTGGGGAAACAAAAAAACGTCACTCAGAGTGAGATTGAGTGACTAGGGAGGGTGGGACACGGGGATCATGCTGTTTTCAGTCAAAAATTGCTGAACACTCAGCACAGTGTTGGCAGGTGAGCTCATAAATCACCTATCATGAAATGGGCAAATGTGTCGAGTCTTCAAAAAAAATTTCCCTGAAGCAGAACACAGCCTCTCACGCCAGTTGGTACACTGATACAGATGGGTTCCTAGAACATTAACCTAACAGGGGAAGCCTGTACTACAAGGGGCCTGCCCTCCAGAAGATAATTCTGGTTTTTTTGCCCCCCTTCATATATTACCTTCCTGAGTTCCTGCTTTGGTTTCACATTTGGTCTGGTAATTCTTTTCTGTCTTGTCAACTCTTTGATATGATTAAGAAAATGTTTTTTTAAATATTTTATTGCCTTAGCAGAAGATTTAGTGTAAATAATCTAATCCAACATTTTCCTGGAACACTGAAGACTTTTTTTTCTGAGATATTTGTTGTATCTGGGTCTTAAGAGTCCAGTCAAAATTTAATCATGCTTTTACAAAGTTTCCTGATTCTTTTTTTTAAAGTAATTAAATATACAATGGAGACTCAATAAAACAAAACAGAATTAAAATGAAAAGAGAGCCAACCGTATATAAAAACGTATTTGCCAATGACACCTTGGATAAGGGCTTGATCTCCAAAATATATAAAGAACTCACATGACCCCACTCCAGGAAAATGAAAAAACCCAATTAAAAAATGGGCAAAAGATCTGAACAAACACTTCTCCAAGGAGGACATACCGAGGGCCCAGAGACACATGAAAAGATGCTCAGCATCACTAGCCATCAGAGAAATGCAAATTAAAACCACAATGAGATACCACTTCACACTGGTCAGAATGGCCAACATAAACAAATAAACAAACAAGTGTTGGAGAGGATGCAGAGAAAAGGGAACCCTAGTGCACTGTTGGTAGGAATACATACCCACTGTGGAAAACAGTGTGGAATTTCCTCAGAAAACTAAAAAATTGAATTGCCTTTTGATCCAGCAATTCCACTGCTGGGATTACACCCTAAGAGCCCTGAAACACCAAACCAAAAGAACCTATGCACCCCAATGTCATAGCAGCATAATTTACAATAGCCAAGTGCTAGAAGCAACCTAAGTGCCCATCCGCAAATGGATAGATAAAAAAACTATGGTACATTTACACAATGGAATTCTATGCAGCAGAGAGAAAGAAGCAACTTATACCCTTTGGGACAGCATGGATGGAACTGGAGAGCATTATGCTAAGTGAATTAAGCCAGGTGGCAAGGGACAAATACCATATGATCTCACCTTTAACTAGAACCTAATCAACAAAAGAAAAAAGCAAACAAAATATAACCAGAGTCATTGAAAATAAGAACAATCTAACAATAGCCAGAGGGGAGGGGGAGGGGACAGAGGGGAGAAGGGTTTTCAGGAGCTACTATAAAGGACACATGGACAAAACCAAGGGGGAGCATGGAAGCAAGGGAGGGAGGTGGGTTTGGAGGGGGTGGGGGGAATGGTGGGGAGAAAATGCAGACAACTGTAGTTGAACAACAATAAAATAAAATAAAAAAATAAAAACAACCCTGAGTTTCTCTGATTCCTTTGACAGTAGAATGATCCCAGTCAATTGCTTTTTTGCCTTTTAGTTCTTGCTTTATCAGAACTGAGAACTGCTTCAGCACCTTCCTTCTTAATTTCCCCTTGTACTAGTCTTGTTCGCCAACACTTAGGACTCAATGTAATGTAAACATCTCAAGAGCATAAAGAGTCTCTAGAAAACTTAGGGAACAATTATATGTCTTGTTACTCAAGTCAAAAATACTGATCATTGCTTATATCATAGCAGCCATGATATAATGAAAGTATGCCAGTTAACCAGAAGTAACATAGAATAAATCTCATCCAGACTTGTCCTATAGTGGTATCAAGCTGTTTCCCCTTTTAATCTTACTCTTTTTTCTATATCTAGGTGAAGATAGATTTGTCACTTATTGCCATTCAAACTTGCACTGATGATATAGATTTTTAAAAATATGATAGTGATAGTATTTAAAATAAAATTGAAGAGATCTAGAACAACTTCTCAGAGTGGTCCACGCAGGGCCATGGCATTCATTCATGTAGCTTGTGCATTATACGACCCCAGCGGTTGCCATTTATATCAGAGTCCACAACCATAAAAGGGTCCTGGGACCAAGATGAATCTGGGATAATCTTTAATGAGAAGTTGTCAAGTGTCAATGTCTAGATTTTACTGTTTAAATGCTAGCAAACTGTTTTCTTTGTAATTGATACTATCTCACCAGACTCCTTAGCACCATGAAAACTTGCTAAGAACCAGTAACTATTCAAATTATCTTCATTGATGACTTAGATAGCATTGAAGTTAATCCAACTTGCACTAGAAGGTGAAGAAAAGTTCCAGTTGAAAAATATTAAAATGAATAAGCGCTTAAAAATCTACAGATTTCCCTCTTTGATCAAAGATTCTAGTAACCTTATGACCTAACAGGATGCTCTCTAGTTTATGCAAAAAGGTGACAGGAGCTATATTACTTCAAATACCATAAAACTTCTCTTATTAGGAATATATATATTCAGCTTTGAGGAAACATATTCCAGCCTTAACAACTGAAAACAGTCTTTTCAAAGATGCCTGGTCTTTATGAGGTTCTTCTTGATCCACATTCTCTTTTCAGGATGATTGCTGGAATCACCACTCTTTCTGGCCTTTCCTGTCCTCATTTGGGAGTTGAGTACAAGCTCACTCCAGTGAAAGGCATGGTTTATATTTATTCAAATTATCGCTAGCCCATAATAACTAGTCACCATGTAGCATGACTAATTTAACTGGTCATATTTTATGTACCACTTAGGTCCTACACTAGAAGCTTGCAGAAATTTTGAAATTGTATAAATAGCATTTTGAATTAATTTTCTCCACCTGCTGGACACAAAACAATTTACTTCCAAGGAGACAAATTCTCAGGAGGCTGGCATCGTGGCCTGGTAGAAAGGGTAGGAGTCCCACCAAACAGTCAAATGACCTTAACCCATCCCCTAGAGCATGTTGGGCCTCTTTCTTCATCTGTAGAATGTGGGTTTGAGGCAAGATGATTTCGGAGTCTGAGTTCCTTTCCAGAAATAAACTGCTCTGATACTTTTTCCAGAACTAAAATTAGATAGGTGTGCAGTAAATCTAAGTCAGCTTTATGAATTCCAGGTAGCTTTGAGTCTAAGGCATTTGTACAGGAGAGAGGGTATTTTTTTTTAAATAGAGGTTTAGTTCACTAAATAGAGTTTTCAAAAAGAGAAATGCTTTTGGCAGGGAACTGAGTTCAGGAATAAAATATAGATTAATTATTAAACTTTAAGTGAAACTTTTTATGACATATATGTAAGTGTACAAGTCAGTGAATTTCAGGGACTGAACACACCCATGTAACAGAAGCCACCTTGTGCCCACTCCTAATTATTACACCTTCTTCCCCCTTTCAAGGACAACTACTCTCCTGACTTTTTATTCCGTAGATTAGTTTTGCCTGCTTTTTGTTCCTTGGATGAATGGAATCATGTACAATATGCATTCTTTTATGTCTCGCTCCTTTATCTAACATTATATTTCTGAGATTCATCAGTATTGTGTGTAGCTGACACTTAAATTTTCCTCCAGGGAGATGTTGCTACATTTTTGCACAACTATATTAGCATTCTCTTTTGAGTGACTCATTTGGGAGGGTCAATAACATGCAATTATGAACAGAGAGAGGATAAATGCACTGAAGAGGAGGGACAAACCAGAGGCAGTTTATAATATATTAATATAGTATAATATTAACATATATACAGTTTATTGATTTTAAAAATGTAAGCCCTCTTTGGAAGAAGGATTTACCTTCCAGTCTAAAACCAGGAAAGAATCACCCCTTGGTACTGGTGATAGCTACTAAATTACAAGACTCTTAAAAATTGCCAGCTTCTTTCTGTGACTGAGAAATTGTGATTTATCCCCATCTTTCCCTGACCTCATCCCTGTAACCCATTATTTGACTGAATGAGGGGAGGATACAGCTAGCATTTATAGTGCCTTCATGGTACCAGGCATTGTGTGAAGATCTCGTTTACTCAACACAGCAACACTATCCAGGTAGGTTGGTACTCTCATCACAATTTGCTAAATGGGGAATCTTGTCCATTAAACACAATCTCTCCAATGTCACTCAGACATACCATGGCTAGGACCTATGAACTCATCTCTTTAGTCTTCACTACTGCACACACACTCTGTCTTAGGTTGGCAGAAGTTGTAGTGGTGGCTGGGTTCATGAGTGCCCTGTGGCTAGGGGGTCTATCAGCTGAGAGCACGGACCCCGGTCTATCCCAGCCACTTCATCTGTGGCCTTATAGAGGAAGCCTACTCATTGGGCTCTCATTGCTCCCCAGCTATGAGAAGAACAGACACAGTGTTAGCATGTGCAATTCTAACTCTGTGTGCTGAGCTCTCCCAAACTGCTGTCCCACCTCCACCACATGTGTCTCGTCTAGTTAACTTATATTCAACCCTCACATCTCATCTGATGTATGTTGGCCTTCAATAAATATTTGTTGAATGAATAAATAAATTAATGGTAAATGAGGTTTTAAAATTTGGTTCTGATATAAATTTTGCTTTTTAAAAAATGTTGACTCTGCCCTCCTGACTACTAAAAATGCAAGCAATGATAATAAACTAACATATAATTAAGAGTAAATGCAGTGTACCCATCCTTATAAGACAATAAACAAGAGTAGATTATTTATAAGATTCTGTCAGCCCTTCTGATTCTTAGCATAGATTTAAACTAGCTTAGTGGTAATAGTTATATAAGATGTATTTTTAGTTTCTTCTTGATATTTTGCATATGTTGATGATTTCCTCAAATCCACATAGATGACCTTGCTTGTCATTTTTGACATAACATAATATCCCACTGAGTAGTCCTCCCATAATAAACATGGGTTTTGCTTTTTGTAGCCAATGTCCACCTGTTATTGCCAATTCTCCCCAGCTACAGTGATTTAAAGGAAGTAGGATTGCAGTTTACCTTGGTTGAGGAACTGACCTTTTGGGTATTGCTATATTGTGATTATGGCAAGCTGTGATGATGTTTTCCCCTTATTTTATTCCAGGATGTTGTTCTCTGGTGGGCAGTGTGGCCATGTTGGCAGACCTGAAGAACATTTACTGATGTTGAAGATATTACTTCTCATTTGTCTTCATGTTGTTCTGGTTACATCCCGGGAAGGTAAGGTACCTGTTTTCCTTCATTGTGTGTGTATGTATATGTGTGTGTTCATTTAGGAATTTCTTACTGTGGTAAAATAGACATAACATAAAACTTACCATTTTAACAATCGTTAAGTGTACAATTTACTGGTATTAAATATATTCACAATTTTCTGCTACCATCACCACTGTTCATTTCCAGAACATTTTCATCATTTCAAATAGAAATTCTGTTCCCGTTGAACAATAACTTTCCAATACCCAACTCCCTCATGTCCCTAATAACCTCTATTCTTTCTGTTGCTATGAATTTGCCATATAAGTGGAATCATACAATATTTGTTCTTTCATGTCTCACTTCTTTCACTTAGTATAATGTTTCTGAGGTTCATCGTATTATAGCATGTATCAAAATTCCGTTCCTTTTTAAGGCTGCGTAATACTCCACATCTTGTTTATCCATTCATTGTTCATAGACATTTGAGTTATTTCTACCTTTTGGCTATTGTAAATAATGCTGTGAACATTGGCATACAAGAATCTGTTTGAGTCCCTGCTTTCAATTTCTGTGGGTATATATACCTAGCAGTGGAATTGCTGGGTCATATGGTAGTTCTAACTATTACTTTCTGAGGATCTGCCAAAGTGTTTCCCACAGTGGCTTTACCATGTTACATTCCTACCAGCAAGGCACAAGGATTCCAGGTCTCTATATCTTTTCCATCACTTGTTATTTTCTGTTGTTTTGATTATGGGTGTGAAATGGTATTTCATTGTGGTTTTGACTTGCATTTCCTTAATGATTAGTGATATTGAGCATCTTTCATGTGCTTATTAGCCATTTGTATATCTTCTTTGCAAAAATATCTTTAACTCTTTGGCCCAGTTTTGAATTGGGTTGTTGGGATTTTTTTGTTGTTGAATTTTAGGAGTTCTTTACATATTCTGGATATCAATCCTTTATCAGATATATAATTTACAAATGTTTTCTCCTATTCTGTGGGTTGTCTTTCGCCCTCTTAACAGTGTCCTTTGAGGCACAATAGTTTTAAACTTTGATAAAGCCCAATTTATCTATTTTTATTTTTATTTTCTGTGCTTTTGCTGTCATATCTAAGAAATCATTGCCAAATCCAATGTCATGAAGATTTTACCTTATGTTTTCTTCTAAGAGTTTTATAGCTTTAGCTCTTATCTTTAGGTCCTTTAATCTATTTTGAGTTCATTTTTGTATATGGTATAAGGTGAGGGTCCAACTTCATTCTTTGCCATGTGTATATCTACTTTTCCCAGCACCATTTGTTGAAGAGACTGGTTTCCCCCATTGAGTGGAATTGGCAGCTTTGTCAAAAATCATATTTCTGTATATGTGAGGGTCTATTTCTGGTATTTATTTGTTTTTAAAAGTATGTACTTGAAGACATTTCTGCATGGGAATTTAGGGGAGGTAGAGAATCAGCCAAATGAAGTAGCGCGATTATCAGAAAATAGGATCTTAGAAGCTTATGAAAGAAGGAGAAAAGGTATCTGAAGAAGGCAGTAAAAAGGCTAGAAATCTTGGGGGTGCAGTATCTATGGGTACAACTGCCAAAATAATACAGTGCTATGCAAATGTAAATGTTAATGTTATTTAAGAAGACATTATGAAGGACACACAGAGAAATATCTTTCTTATTCAAAAGAGTAGAAGAACCAAGGAATCTTCATTGGCTAAAGCAAATATCTACTAGGAGCAAATAACAATAACATAAACAAAACATATACACAACACACATACATGAACACAAAATCCATGGAAAACATCCCAATGTGCTAAAACACAATAGACAGTCCTTCAAAAAGAAGACACTGGGGCATTTTGTCAAGAGGCCACAATAGTTTACAAAAGAGAGAGAGAGAGAGCGAGCACTTAACATAAACTGACTGCTCATAATGTGCCAGGTCCTTGTGTGCTTTACATTCACTCTCTTAAGCTTCTCAACCAAACCTGTGAAAAGGAGATTGTAGTATCCTCACTTCTTAGATCAAGAAACCGAGGCTCAGAGAGAGAAATAATTCACTCAAAGAAGTGGGTGGGCTGGGATTTGTACTGAGCTCTGAATTTTGTATTCTAAACCATAAAATCAGAGTTCTTAAACTTGAATATGCATCAGAAACATCTGGAGGGCTTGTTAAAATACAGATTTCTGGGTCCTTTCTCCAGAGTTTCTGATTCAGTAGGGCTGGGGTGGGGCCTGAGAACTGACATTTCTAACAAGCTCTCAGGTAATGTTGTTGTTACTGGTTCAGAGAGTATACTTTGAGAACCACTGCCTACACAACTGGGAGAAGTAGGGAGAAGAAACTCCTCCAGATATATATCATGGGATATGAATTCTGCTGTGGCCATGTGACATTCATGTTAACTATGCCCACACACATCATCTCACTGTGGGATCAGCTGAGAAAAAGTCAAATGTCCCTACATTACTGATGAGTAAATGTCCCCAGAGACATCATTGGTTAGGAAGTGGTGGAGCCAGACTAGATACTAGATCTTCAGTCTAATGTTTCAGTGCTTTTCCACCACAAGGGTAGATGAGGAAAGGAAAGTGGAACACATGAAACATCATCAAAATAAAAGCTGCTTAGTAGAAATAAGTCTTTTTTTAAGTATATGTAAAATGATGAAACAGAGCAGGTAAACCAGAAAGTGCATAGCTCTGAAACAAACCTTAGTAGGGAAAACTTAGGTGGATGCTTATGGCCACTGAATATATTTCTTGCTCTGACTCTCATATGAATTGATTTCTGAAAGCAGTGCTTTCCAAAGTCTGGCTCCAGACAAGTAGCATCAGAATCACCTGGGAGCTTTTTAGAAGTATAGATTGTCAGGCCCGCCCTAGACCTGCTGAATTGGAAACTCTGAGGGTGGGACCCAGCAGTCTGTGTTTTAATCAGTGCTCCAGGTGATGCTGATGCATGTTCAAAGTGTAGAACCACTGTCATAAAGAATTGGTTAAAACATTACTGTTGACAGCCTGATATAGTAGAAAGGTAGTAAGATCTAGGGTTAGAGCCCTCCCTATGCCTGTCATCTACTATTTGTGTGATCTTGATTTGCCACTAGACCAACAGGGACCTCCATTCCCTCATCTTCAAAATGGGTGCAATCATGAGCTCTCCCAATGGGCTCTTGTAAGGCTCAATATACAAGGCCTGTCCAGACGGTATCCAGCCATATAATATGAAAAATAGAGACATTTATTGAAGAAGATACAAGATTGGATGGTCAGTTGAGTGGTAATGAGGGCCTGCTATGTGCCCAGCAGAGAACATCATCTCTGATTCCAGGGAATTTACATGCCAGTTGAAGGGACATGATTATGACATATGAGAACAATACAAAGTATAATTAAGTCATAAAAATGTGAGTCAGTGCTATTAGGGTTCCAGCATATGGCCTTTCGCCAAATCTTTGGATTAGTCCAGTTAAATGTTAAGCCACCAGTAGCAGATGCTATTAGTGCCCTGTCCATATTCCCTGGTCTACTCCAGAGGTCAACTACAGACAGATCCTGTGAATGCTGATGGCTCCCATGTCTCTCTGACTGAGAATGATCTGAGCCCATAGGACCATGCTTTGCCTGTGCATGGAAAAAGCCAGAAGGGTCAGGCAGTTAATACCCTACAACAGTGAGAGATGGGAGCTGGTGTTTACCTATGCCAGCTTCCTCATCCCTTGGTGAGGCAAGCTGTAGTGCGGCCCAGTGACCCATAGTAGTAACCTGCTCATTAATGTACCCATTACTGACTTTACTCCCTTTCCTATCTCACTTCCCTACTCCTTCCCTCTGTTTCATGGAGTAATCCCAGTTTGGAAATGCACTCATCTTCCAAGGCCCTGCCAAATATAAATACCTCTATAAAACCTGCCCTGACCTCTTCAGAAGAATTAAATATCTCTCCCCAGTGCTCTTTTTTCTTTTCACCCATATCTTTTTATACTTGTTGCTTTGTATCATGTCATTGCTTCCTTCACATCATTAATCCTTTCAGTGCACTGTCAGTGCCAGGTGAGAAGGGAGAATGGAGATTTAGTGAGGCAGGTGGGAAACTATTAGGAGGAAAACTAATGAGCATGGAAGGCCTTTTAGGTACTTTATGTATATCATCTCAATTAAGCTTCACAAAAACTCTTCATGGTAGATATTTTTAGTCTCAGTTTGCTGATGAAGAAACTGAGTGTTAAAAAGATGAGGTAATTTGCCCAGAGTCACACAGCTGGGAGGATACCCTGTCAGAATCTATAGACTATTGTTCATACTATACCAGGCTACTCAGTATCTGAAGATTGAATGAACACATCACTGAGGCATGAGAAGATGGAGAGGGAGCCTGAGGTAAGCTTCCAGAGAGCAACCACTCTTCCTGGCTCCGGGGAAGCTGGACTGCAAATATGGTAGCTTCACCCTGGAAGCCCAAGAGATGATTCAATAGCTTTTGACAGCAAAGAAAGGTAGGTCTGACATTCTTATTAGGACACTGGTCAACAGAATCCTTAGGCCTTAACACTTCCAGTTATATGATTTGGCAATGTTTAAAGGAGTCATTTTTTATTTATCAGAAGCCCAAATGGGCAGGTAACCATACTTACATCTAGCCTCTAGCTCTCCCAGACCATACCAATGTCTTTTTTCCTTTTCTTTCCTTTCTTTCTTTAAAAAAAACCTTCAAAGGAGTTCTTCTTTTAGGTACAGCTAGTTTCCAGAGGATGAGATGACATAATAATAGTGGAAGATGGTTATAATTTCATTCTTGCAGAGTTATCTTTCCCATTTGGAAACAATAACATATTTGAGCTAGTTTGGTGATCTCATGAGCTATAATTCCCAACATAATCTTTCTCTGGGTTAGGCCTAGATCTTTTTGTGCTGCAGGCATTTCCAGTATTAGATTCTTCTATAGTTCCCCTTCTCCAAGGCCTCACTGTCTTGTTTCCTCTTACCCTCTCATGTTTTGTCCATCCAAGTCTTGGTTTTTCTTTGTGCAGCACATTAGAGCTTAGGAGGTAGAGTATATGCTCCTGAAAGGCAGGACACCTGCCTTTTTAAAACATTTATTTTCTGATTACAGTGGGCACACAATATTAAATTAGTTTTAGGTCTACACCATAGTGATTAGACATTTCTATACTTTAGGATGTGATTCCCCCAATATTTCCAGTACCTACCTGGCACCATATGTAGTTATTACAATATCATTGACTATATACCCTATGCTGTACTTTACATCCCCACAACTATTTTTACAACTGGCAACTTGTATTTCTTGATCCCTTTTACCTTTTTCACCCACCTTCCCACCTTCCCAATCTGCCTCCCATTTGGCAGCAGGGTGCCTGTCTTGTTTGACTTTGTCCTCTAATACTAAAACCAGTGCTGGTCCCTTTCTCTCTCAATTCCATATCCGTAAAGATGAAATCATAAACACCATGGCATTGATCTGATCCTCAGACAATCTCACAACCCCCCCCACCAAACTCCACTCCCCACACATAGGCATGAGGCCAATTCTGTTGGGTCCTGACCCTTGTTCCCTGGCAGGTAGAAGTGGTGACAAGGAATGATAGAGACTCTAGATAGGTTGAGGAGGGAATGGAAAACAGAGGACATTGTGTTCCACTTTCCACTTAAAACTGGTAGGAACTCACAGGGACCTGTACATCAACACAGGGCAATGGTAGAGATGAGAAACAGTGGTACAGCGTGTTTAGGCAAAGAGGAGGAAGGAAATGGCATTCTCTCTAAGTCTTTTTCATCTCTTGTGTGGCAGGGTAGGGATTCTAAATTGTCCTCATGCCCCTGATGGCTAGATGCGTTGAGAGCCAGGAACAGGGACAGAGCTGAAAAGATGATACTGTGGACAACTTAAACCAGGGACCAGATACAGGATGTGACAGACAGTAGTGAAAGCTTACATCTAGGTCAATAAGAGAGGGGTCCCAGGCCATGGTAGGATTCTAAGAGAATAGACCATGGGGTCCACTGGACACAGCCTTTGGTAGTAAATACCCAGAGACCCTGAAGGGTAGGGGGATCTCTGGAGAGGCCATTGAGAATCCAGGGCTCAGCACAGCAGGAGCTCACAGATTCAGGCCCCTTCACCATGTTGTCAGAAGGACACTAGCACCCCAATTCACAACCTGGAAGCCAGAATAACTACCAGAAGGAATAGGAGGGAAAACAAAGATTATGCATTTATCCAAAAGACATTGCTATAGACCACTTTAGAGCAAAAGAGAGAGCTACCTTAAATCATTGGGTTTAAGGATCCTTTTCCTATAACTCTGGAATTGAAGGCTTCAAAATAAGATGGGGCCAACCTAGACATCCAAGGAAACTCAGGGATTTTTTTACTTATTTTTTATTTTTTTTCTTATTTGTTTATTATTGCTATTGTTTGTATGTCTAAATTATGTTTATAAGTTTTAAACCAACTCTAGACCTGGCTGGTGTGGCTCAGTGGATTGAGCACTGGCCTGTGAACAACACAGTCGCCGGTTTGATTCCCAGTCAGGGCACATGCCTGGGTTGTGGGCCAGGTCCCCAGTAAGGGACACGTGAGAGGCAACCACACATTGACATTTCTCTTCCTCTCTTTCTCTCTCCCTTCCCCTCTGTCTAAAAATAAATAAATAAATAAAATACTTAAGAAAATTTTAAAACCAACTCTAAAGGGAACACATATTGAGCACACAATATGTCAGGACACTCTGCAAGGAATTATTGAAGGCCATCATCATATCCTGAATTCTGCTCCTCCTCCTGGTTTATCTTTTCTGGTATGAAAAAAACACCCAGTCAGATCCCTGAGAGTAAGGATGACACCTTTTTCATCTCTGTACTCTCCATAGTAAGTGCTCAATAAAGCAGACCTCTCCCCTCAGCTTATATCACTAGCATTATCCTCATCTGAACCCAAAGAGTTCTAATATAACATACATTACTCCTCTAAACATTCACATAGACTACAGTGAAGTGGCTGTACATTGGCTAGAATTATCCTTGAAGAATGTATTTCTCCTCTTCCATATGATAAAAAGGGCTCAGATGATTGCCTGTTAAGATTTCTAACATTTACATTCTGTGAGTTTAGTTACCCAGTAAGGACAGTTTTCAGATTCCTAATTTTGTTCAGAGATACCAGGGATTCTTGGGGTCTGCTTTGAACTCTGAACCACTCATCTTTGCAATTCCATTTTAAGGCTGCTCTTCATTCAGTTCCTAATGTGAAATTGGAAACAATTGATAAGTCATATTTTTTCAAGCTACATTTTTTTATATGAGGCAATTTCAAAGGCTCCTAAAGTTACAACGAAGCCAATGAATCTTTTAACTTCTAAGGTGATAAAAGCTCCAGAAGTGGCTTTTGCTGGCTAGTAAGTCTCCCAGTTGCTAGTGTTATTGGTGCCTTGGTCTTTAGGAAGACGTCTCAAAGTCTCTTGTTAGGATCCAGTAGCAACAGCTCAGAGTACTGAACATTAACCACAGCAGCAGCAACTCAACCAGACATTTCTATAGGTCTTCCTGATTTACAAAACACCTTGGCATTCATGGCACACCACATCCTTTTGAGGTAGGCAGAGAAGTCTGTATTATCCTCGCTTTGTTGGTGAGAAGACTGAAGTTAAAATAGTATAGTAACTTTCTAGGTTACCCAGCAAGGAGTAGTATCAAGATCCTGAAAGCTTCTCTCTAGAATTCTCTCCTCTACACCAGCCTGCCCAGAGTGCTTGTATTTAGCCGAGACCTTTAACAACGGTGACTTTAACCATAGACATGTCCTTCTAGACCAGTCATTGGCAAACCTTTTCTGTAAAGAACCAAATAATAAATATTTTGGGTTTTGTGGGCCATATGGTCTCTATGGCACCACTCTGCCAGCATAGCTTGAAAGCAGTCATAGGTAATATGAAAACACATAGGAATGGCTTTGCACTAATAAAACTTTATTTACAAACACAGATAGTGGCCTGGATTTGGCCCATAGTTATAGTTTACAGACTCCTGATCTAGACAGAGCAAAGGTGGTGCAGCACATGCCACTGATCATTTATATGACAACCACCCCTTGATTTGTTTCTTGCTGGCTGAGCTCTGGCTTCATCAAAGGGTGCTCACCCCTTCCCACATGACTCAGGAATAAATCCTGATTATTCTAAGCCAACTGTGGGAATGCTGTTCCTTGCCAGTGTTCAATATAGGAGTGGGCACATGACCCACTTTTGACTAACAGGACAAGTGAGAAAATCTTGATAGGAGACATCTAAGAAAAATTTCCTCATTCTTATGATGAGTATAAGGAAAAACAGTTCCTCTTCTTCCTTGGTCTCATTAGTTACATTTCAAGTACTCAATAGTCACATGAGGCTAGTGGCTATCATATTTGACAGTGCACATGTAGAATATTTCCATCACTGCAGAAACTTCTATTAGAAAATGCTGTATCTGGAGAATTTTGTGTCTGGATTTGATGCCTTCAATGGTGGTAGCCATCTTAAAAACATTAAGAGGAGCTAGCAAGTGCAAGTAAAAAATGGAGATAACCTGAGTTTTTGAAGATGTAGAGTCTCTCAATTAATGGTATCCTGAGGATGAAAGAACAGAGGATGGAAAGGACCTGGGTCCTCGTTGCTATCCCTGAGCTGTGGGAGCAACCTTAGAACTGTCTGCTTTTGGATTTCTTATTAAGTGGGATAAATGAATGTCCTTAATGTTTACGGTAACTTCACAATATGGCATGTAACTCTGACTGTAACAAGGTCATTATGCTTCAGTTTCCTTATCTCTCATAGTTATATGCAGATTAAATGCATTCATGCATGTAAAACAGATGTGCATAATGTATCTGAGACATTGTATACATTCAGAAAACATTGGAGATGATCACTAAAGGCCATCATTGTCTAATATAAATTTTTGCAATAATGGAAGTGCTCGATATCTATACTTCCCAATACAGTAGCCACCAACCACATGTAACTGTTGAGCACTTGAAAGGTGACTGAGGGACTGAATTTTAAATTTCATTTAACTTTAATTAATTTAAATTTAGTCACCTGTGGTTAGTAGCTGCTGTATCGATCAGTGCAGCTATAGACTATTTGTTCTAATTACTTCAGAACTTTTCTATTTGATACTATATAAGTTAGGGTTCAATCACAGGAGAATCACTAGGGCTATGCACACACACAAGATCTGTCAAGGGGATTTGACCTTACACAACCCTAGAAGCTGGCTAGGCAGTCTCTGTAAAGCTGTTGTCTTCATATTTGATGCTAGAACTGACATCTATGAAAGGCAGGCAGTAGGGAAGAGCGGATGGATATAAGATGGGGAGAGCAAGAACAACCTGGAAACCACAAGCATGATTTATAGCCACAAAACACACTGGAACCCATGTTAATTCTTGTTGCCTGTGATCTTGGTGGTATGGATGTCTGCAGAAGCTGAGCCCTTCAGCACAAAATTAAATACATAGTTGGCCTAGGAGTCAGAGAAGTCAAAAGAGATCTGAGGGGAAGGCTGGCAGCTCCCTCATATTAATGATGTGTGACACTTAATAATTGCCAACATGTGGGAGCTTTACAATGGCTGCTACTCCACTTCTACCCAAATCTCCCACAAAAAATTTTCTGGATAGTGGAACCACACTATCCAGAAACATACAGAAAAAGGGATTCTGGAAAACACAGCTCAAGCTACCAATGATGGTACATTACAAAGTCATCACACATACTAGAAAGCTAATGAGCTCAATTTAGTATCTGTTAATACCTCTAAATGAAGCATGATACAAACATCTCCCAAGGCTGTATCTAGTTATTTCTGTTCCGCAGCTTGCCCAAAGATATTCTGAAGAACTTTGCAACCAGCCACCATTATGTTTTTAAGTTTTTCTTTACATTTTTCTGTGGTTTAGAATTTTCTCCACATAAACTCACATTATCATTATAATCAGAAAAGAAATTAATGTTCATTTTTATAAACCAGCCTATGACCTCTAGGGAGACTGTACACCCAACCAGAGGACAACTTGATAACATCATGATTAACTGTGCTTTCCAATTTTTCCCTGAAACTTTGCTGAGTCATGGCTTTGTGCAAGAACTTAGGAAACATAAGGTATGGTCACCAGATCTGAAATCATTTGACTTCTGCCTCTTTCTTCACATGTTTCCAAGGTGATCCCAAGGGCATTTTGAAGACCCCAAAGCCAATTTGAAACAAATAATATAAAGAGGAAAGAAACTGAAGTGAAAGTCTTGCTCAATAGAAGGGAGAAATCATTTTTAGAAAAGTCACTAGGAAAATGAGGAATAGAATGGGAGTAATGGGAGTAAGGGGGTGAAAACTGTACTTGAACATTCATTTAAATAAAAAAAAAAGAAAATGAGGAATAGAGAGAACATCACTGTATTAATTACTGACATGAGCAGTATTTACTGGGTATTCTTCTCAATGCTGTAATAATAGTTGTACCTATGAAGTATGTCCTCTTATGATTATCTTTACCCCTATTTTCCAGATAGGACACTGAAGTGCCAAATGGCTTATGTGAGTTATCCAAAGTTAAATAGTGGCAGATTACAAAAGTTGTACAAAATTAAAAAGTGGTGGATTTGGAACTGGGCTGTCTGACTTTCAAAGTCTAGGTTCTTAACCTTCCTTCCACACTTCAGGGATTCAGGGCAATGCCACATGGACTGCTGGGGTCCATTAGGTTAACCATTGGCAGACCAACTCCTGCTTCTCCCTCACCTCCACATCCCAGTGACCCTACCCCAAATCCTTTCATCTTACCTTAGAAGTATCTGTTGAACCTCTCTTTTTATACCAGCTTTCCAAGCATGGGTTCAAATCCTCGTCGTGTCTTGCCCAATCTATTGCAATAGTCTGCTCTGGCCTTCTCATTTCAGATCATGCTCCTTGTTTATTTCATAGCTATATTAAAAAAAAATACTGTTCTGTGCCAGGGGCTGGGGAGAGAGGAGAATGGAGAAGAGCTGGGGAGAGGGGACAATGGGGAGTACTTTTAGTACTGAGCCCTTATCATAGGTTCTGCACCCCCAGAGAACCTAAACTAAGATACCAAGGGGTTACTGCTCAGCTGTGAGCTGGCAAAGAATGGTTTGATCTAAGGGAGACCAGAAACTCCATATCCTACCTACTACTGCCCCTACTTCCACCTTTCCAGGTGCTTCTGCACTTACAACTCTATCACAAGAAACTCCTGCTAACTCATAAATTACAGGTGTTTTGGCATGAAAGAACATGTCAACTAACAGCAGAGTCACCCTAGACATTAGTTGGAATCAGGGAGGAGGGGACATCCAAGCAAATATTGCTTTTCTTAAACGGTATTTCTTCAGGAAGAAACAGAGATAACCCTAGACTATGAATTTTGTATGGGGGCAATATCACCCCCATGGGGGCGAAAATTGGTTTTTGGAGGCAAAAAAATCTTATATATTACAGAGGACTGGGACTAGGATGAGGCAAGTGAAGGATCTAGGGCACAAGATGTTAGGAGACAGCCACTTTTGAGGCTCTGTTTATATGTGTTTGTACACACATATGTAAAAATATATGTACTCAGATGGCAAGGAGTATTGTGAACAAATGGATGGAAAGGGTCAGGCTAAGGGGGGAAGCGGTATAACTTTAAATAGAGTAGTCTAGGTCAGCCTCTTAGAGAAGGTGACACTTGAGCAAAATTCAAAGGAAGTTCCAGGACAAATGAAAGGAGTCTCTGGAAGGAAAGTGTTCTAGGCAGAGAAAGCAGCTAGTGCAAAGGCCCTGTAGTGGAGATATGCCTCTTGTGTTGGAGAAACAGCAGGGAGGCCAGTATGGCTGGGTGAGGGGAGGGACAGGGGAGATGAAGTCTGGGTATAGGACCATCTGTTTCACAAGAATGTAGGGAGATTGCAGAAAGAAGGATGGGTGTGACACCAAGTGTAGGAAGTGTTCAATAAAGGCAGTCTGCCTTCTTCCATCCAGCCTCCTGAAGCACTGAGACACATTTACATATTGGATTGAAATGGTTCCAGAGGCTACCAGCCTTCAGAAGTAGAGTGAACACAAATCATGGCTAGCATTATCTGCACTGGCCTTGACCAGTAGCCTCGATTACTGTCTTTGTATCTAACTTCAGGGGTACTGGGAAGAGAGGATAATGCCCCAATATCTCCCACCTGTCAGAAATAGTTTATTTCAAGACTCTCATCCTTCCTAAAATATACATCCCTCCTGGCTGAGCAGAGTGGACAGCCAGTAAGTCAGTGGCTTTTCAATTTTTTAGAACACAGCTCAAGATGAGAAGTTGCCCAGTGTAGAGTGGGGCTGGAGTGTCTATGCTTAGATCTTAGTTCTGTCCGTTTACTAGTAATCTTGGGCAGGTTACTTCATATCCCTGTGCCTCAGGTTCTGCCCTTACCTGTACGATGAGGCTAACTTACTTTTCATGGTTGTTATGAGGATCAAATAGGTTAATATTTTTGAAGTACCTGGTCATATTAATGCTATATAAATGCTTGTTAATTAAAAATAGACTCCCTTTTGGGATGCTACTTAAAAATACTCTGAATATGCCTCAGAGAATATTCCTGAAATATACTCCAAAAATGCATATGAATACACAGGGAAATCTGTATTCTATTTCACAGAGTTTATGAACACTCCAAAATGCATCTCCCATACCCTTGGGGGAGGGGTATAAACCCCTCCCATAAACCCCTGTGAGGACAAAGATCAGTTTTGGAGGGGTAAAGGACAAGTGGATGGGAGGGTGGTACTATGAGAGGGTGGGAGAAGAGCAAGAACCAGGAGCTAGGGGATATAGAACACATCTTACCATCCTCTTGTTTTGGCCAAGGCCCACCTATAATTGCCAATCATTTGCATTTTGGGAAGTTCCATCAGCTAGGAGATGAAGTTTTCTTTAGTGATGTCTTTATTAATCATTTAATAAAAATGTTATGTCAGAGTATTTACTGAGTGGTGTGACACAAAATGGTCACAGCTCAAGTAAACATAGTTTGGCTATGCCAAAGTAGAAATCTTTTCATTTGTGTTGTTGGTTATATAGTAAAATATGAAAATATAATTCTTAGAAGAGCGTCTGTTGCCCCAAGCCCTGAAGTGCCAATATAATAACAAAATATTATTATTTTGCGGGGGGGAGTCCCATATAAGTGTGCCTATACAGCATGGTGCCTTGTCTAGAATCATCTCTCTATGGAACAGTAATTCCATCTAGGAAGGACTGCCATCAGATTACAAGTTTTGGTTGGGTCTATAACATTCACCCAATTGGCTAGTCATATCCTCTTTAGATCCACTCACAGAAGATTAAGCCTTTATCTTTCCCATCCAACTTGGGGGTGAATGTGTTGGAAGTAAATACTCATTAATGTTACCACAGTCACAGGTTTAAGACAACCAACCAGCTTACATTTTAAGTCTTATCAAATAGTGGGGAGAAAAACAAAAACTTCAGAAACACCTAGACATGACCTTGCATGACCTGGGAGCAGGTAGTTTGTTTGGGAGGTAATCCCAGGAATCAGGTGTGAGGGAGCAGGGAGAAGGCATTAGGAAAAGAAGGAAAATCAATTAAAGGTACATTATTGAGGTCACTGCTAAATTTTTTCATGTTGTATATGATTTATATTTGAAGGGTCATTTTAGCACATATTTATAAGATCTGTTAAGCAATCTATACACTAATTGGCAGTTATAACTACTACTCCAAACTTCTGATTATGAATAATAGTCATTCAAGAAGTATTCTCAAGTCTTCCCTTCATGGACTCTGCATCATTGCTCTCAGATCCATTCCTCATCTTTCTCCTGTTCTACTTTGTATCACAGGAACCTGACCCCTTGCAATATTTGGATTAAATTCCTACTCTTGAACTACCTGCCATGGGTTCCTGATTGATAGACTCAATAATGTCATCTGTCAATCCAAAAAATGTTTTTGAACAGCTGCTAGATCCAAGGCACTGGACCAAATTCCTGGAGGATAATAAATAAAACACAAGCACCTTTGCATAGAGTTGGGGAAATAAGACATACAGTGGCAAGGTCAAATAACAGTGCCTAACGGTATATGTTCAAATGCCAAGTGAATTGTGTAGTCAGTAAATAAACTTTAAGATATAAAGAAGAGACAGCCATTTCCATCAGTTTATGCAGCCAGGGCATGCTTTAGAGGGCCAAGAGAGCTGACATAAAAGGGCTGTCTTCTAAAACTTCCAATTTTGGAAAAAGGAGAGTTTGAAATTTTGTTTGAAATCTCCTGATGTTGGTAAATAGTTCAAACTTTCAAAAACTTCAGTGTTTTTCAAAAACTCCACTGTGTGGGCAAGATAGAACTTGTCTGGGAGCTGAATTGGGATTGTTAGCCAATGGTGTGCATTTGGTGGATGGCTTACTGCTTTGGGGGAAAAGTCAGAGGCAAAGAATGTTAAGATCCCTTCCAATTAAAAGATTCCAGGGTTGTAATATTTCACTCATGTATGAGGTATTCAAGGCCTGGGGACAGTGGGCAAGGGAAAAAGGGACAGGGGAGAGTGACATTAGAGAACATTCATAATAATACACTACATTTATATACTAGTTTATGGTCTGCAGAGTTTGTCATTGGACATGGGATAGAATAGAAGCTCAGAGGGTAGGCTCTGATGTCAAACTACCTGGGTTCAAATTCCAGCTCTACAGTGAATTGCTGGTGAGGTCTCCAACAAGTCAATAAACCTTGTGCAGCTGCAGTTTCTAAAGCACTAAAAAGGACTGATACTAATAAATTCATGTATTTCATAGAGTTGTTTAAATAAAAAACATGTAAGGAGCCCTTAGTATATTAAGTCTGGATCATAGGAAGCAGTTTTCATTATTAACACACATGCATCATTTGTCTTTAATCCTTGCAACAGCTCCATGCTACAGTAAGAATGCATGGGATGGTTGACTGAATATGAGATGAGAAGTGGGGAATAGGAGGATTTGGGAGAAATGGCCAGAGAGTGAGCATTTGGCTTGTAGACTCAGATCTATTGTTGAAATTAACTCAGGGTTTGTGATCCTTCACTTAACACCTGTGGGATTTTTCTTCATAACACCTGTGGGATTGAAACTCACATTTTTCATAATTTTAAGATACTGGATTTCTGAGTATGTTAGGAAGAATAATGGTTCCCCAAAGGTGTCCATGTCCTAGTGCCTGGAACCTGTAAATATGTTATCTTACATGGCAAAAGGGACTTTGCAGATGTGATTAAAGTTAAAGAAAAGAAAATGGAGAGATTATCATGGATTACCCTGGGTGGCAATATAATCACAAGAGTTCTTAAAATGGAAGATAAAAGCAGAAGTGTGAGTCAGAGGGGTACTGCATAAGGAGGACTCCCCACACCATCCCACAGTTGCTAGCTTTGAAGGTAAAGGCATGGGACATGAGCCAAGAAATATGGGTGGCTTCTAGAATTTAGGAACAGCCCTCAATTTACAGCTAGCCAGAAAATGAAGACCTCGGTCCTACAACCACAGGTACTGAATTCTGTCAAAATCCCCCTCAAAACAAAACACAGATTCTCCACTAGAGCCTCCAGAAAGGAATATAGCCTGCTGACACCTTGACTTTAGTCTGATGAAACACCTAGTGGACTTCTGAGACTTACAGAACTCTAACAACAATTTCCATTGTCTTAAACCACTAAGTTCATAGTAATTTGTTAGAGCAGCAACAGGAAACTAATACTACACTAAAATTTCCAGCTTAAATAATTGGACTGGTGTTACCAACTATACTGTCAAATTAAAAAACTGATTAGGTATGAAAATGATGAGGGGTGATGAGAGATAAGTTCTTAGATATATTTAGTTGAAGAGGCAATGACAGTAAAGCATTCACATGGTAGTGATCAGACCACACTTGGCCAAGTGGTATTGGAGTTTGGGAAGTAGTGGCAATAACTTTGAAACAAAATGTCAGGGAAGAAACTTAGGGACTCCATCTGGGGAGCCAGTTTCTTGAGTTTACAGTTCCTCTGTTTGGCTTCCATTCTAAGCTTATGCATGCCAAACTCCTGCTCATCATAATTGGAATATATGGACTTTGTTTTAAAAAATCACTAGGGAGTCATACTGAGTAAATTTTATAGACACATCACAGTAATTTTATTTATTGACTTAAATTGAGACTTCAATGAATGAATAATGCTTTAAAATTTGGTCTTTGTTGGTTTCCAAAGGAAAATCTGAAAAATTTAACTGTTTTTCCTTTCTTTGTTTATGAATCTTTTTAACAATGGAAATGTTTTGTCTCCTAAGAGGGCTTGAAGCTCAAATATATGACTCACTGGAAATGACGACCACCTCTTTGGTTGTAACAAATGGGAAGTGAGTTAGGAGAGAGCCCAAGAGAAACAGAGGCTGATACTCAGGAAAATGTAAGGCCTATGGGGACATCTCTATGTTAGACCATGAAGTGTGATGTGGAGCATCATAATGAGAGGCAGAAAAAGTGAATAAAATGTTAGTCACTGAGCAATTGGGCTCCTAGAAGAAGGAAAAAATATCAAAAGAAAAAAAGTAGGCAAAAACGGTTTTGAAATCTCTATTTACCAGACCTTTCCCTTCATCTCTGTACATTCCTGCTGGAAGCCCTGTAGGTTCCATGATGGGAAAGGCCAGCTCTGCCTGTGGGGTGGGCTGGTCTAGCCCCTTGAGCTACATTTTCATCAGGTTTTACCTCTTGATTGTGAGTTCATGCCTGCCCAACCTGTCTACCCAGAGATAGCCAACCAGTTTTATGGGTTTTCCAGGAAACTTCCTTCTCTGCTCTGGCTCTCATGCTTGACTGGTCCATTTCCTCTAACATCCAAGGAAGAAGTGAAGGATTTAGCAGTGGAGAAGGTTGGAACTGTTAGCCTCTGTTGCCCTTCGACATCACTCTCCATCCCTCTTCTCTGGTACTCAACTCTTCATCAGTGCCTTCATGCTATTCCCTGCCTGTGCCACATTCCCTCCCCACTCTACCTCACGTGCACACACTGATAGTGTCATTCTCAGAAAAGCCAATATTGGATGTTGATTCTTCCCAATACTTTTCAATGTGGTTCAGTATGGTAGGTCTTTACTACATGATCACAAGAATTCAGCCAATTGGAATTAATTCATACTAAAGTGTGAATGACTGATTTCCCCCTTAGTGCTCCCAAGAGTATTTTATTTTTTATGATAGCCATTAAGCATTGTTTATTATATGCCATACCCTTTATAAAAACATTATATCTCACAACAGCTTTGTACCATATATATTATTTTCACTATTTTATACATAGTAAAACATTTGAGGCTCTGAGCATTTATGTTACTCATATACTTACATAATAAAAGTTCTATAGACTGCACACAAAACCATTTGATTCTTAAGACCATGCTTGCTCTTTCAATTGTGACATGTAAAAGTCCTTAATTATGACAGCATTAAATTAAGGGCAGTCACTGTCCTTGAGAATATATGTGTGAAACACATGATTATCTCTAAATGGAGACAGATTAGCTTTTTACTTACAGCTGAGACTAAAGACCATAAAACAACATACTTATATACCTTACAACTCAAAACTATCTCTAGAGAATTTTATAATGTAGAAAAAGTGATACTTTTGTCAGGTACTTCAACATCAAACTTTTATCAGCTCTGAAAAGGGACTTTAGCAAGCAGAGGACATAATAAGACTGACCAGTATCCTGTTTTCTACCAGCAATCTTCAGTTTTTCCATTAAATAATCAGTGAAACAATTTTTTGTATATGAGAATAACTTTTTTTCATTAATTTTTTTTCAATTACAGTTTACATTCAATATTATTTTCTACTAGTTTCAGGTGTACAGCATAGTAAAGTATTCCCCCCTGAAAATTCCAGTACCCACCTGACACCATACATAATTATTACAGTATTACTGACTATACTTTCTATGCTGTACTTTCTATCCCCATGACTACTTTGTAACTACCAATCTGTACTTTTCAATCCCTTCACCATTCTCACCCAGTATTTTAACCCCCCTCCCCTCTATCAACCATTAATCTGTTCTCTGTATCTGAGTCTGTTTCTGTTTTATTCATTTATACTCTTCTTCAGCTTCCACATACAAGTGAAATCATATAGTATTTGTTTTTCTGTGACTGACTTATTTCACTGAGCATAATACACTCTGGGTTCATCCATGCTGTCACAAATGGTAAGACTTCATTCTTTTTTATGGCCAAGTAATATTCCACCGTATATATTACCACAGCATCTTCATCCACTTGTCTATTGATGGGCACCTCAGTTAATTCCATATCTTGGATATTATAACTAACGCTGCAATGAACATAGGGGTGCTATATTCGAATTTATGTTTTGTGTTTCTTCAGATATACATCCAAAAGTGGAATCACTGGGTCACAAGACGGTTCCATTTTTCAAGGAACATCCATACTGTTTTCCATAGTGGTCGCACCAATCTTCATTCCCACCAACAGTGCACAAGGGTTCCCCTTCCTCCACATCCTCTCCAACACTTACTGTTTGTTGATTTATTAATGATGGCCATTCTGATAGGTGTGAGATGATACCTCATTGTGGTTTTAATTTGCATTTCTCTGATGATTAGTGACATTGAGCATCTTTTGATATGTCTATTGGCCATCTGTATGTCCTCTTTGGAGAGTGTCTACTGAGATCTTCTGTCCATTTTTTAATTGGATTTTTTATTTTTCTTTTTTTAAATATACTTAATTGATTATGCTATTGCTGTTGTCCCATCCCCCCTTTATTCCTCTCCACACTGAACCCCCCCACCCCCTCCCCCCTTAGTTCATGTCCATGGGTTGTACATATAAGTTCTTTGGTTTCTCCATTTCCTATACTATTCCTAACCTCCCTTTATTTTGTACCCACCATTTATGCTTCGTATTCCCTGTACCTTTTCCCCCATTCTCCCCCATTCCCCTCCCCACTGGTAACTCTCCATGTGATCTCAATTTCTGTGGTTCTGTTCATGTTCTAGTTGCTTGCTTAGGTTTTTTTTTTTTTTTTTTGAGGTTCGGTTGTTGATAGTTGTGAGTTTGTTGTCATTTTATTATTCATAGTTTTTGATCTTCTTTTCCTTAGATAAGCCCCTTTAACATTTCATATAAGAAGGGTTTGGTGATGATGAACTCCTTGAACTTGACCTTATCCGGGAAGCACTTTATCTGCCCTTTCATTCTAAATGATAGCTTTTCTGGGTAAAGTCATCTTGGATGTAGGTCCTTGCCTTTCATGACTTGGAATACTCCTTTCCAGCCCTTTCTTGCCTGCAAGGTTCCTTTGGAGAAATCAGCTGATAGTCTTACAGGAGCTCCTTTGTAGGTAACTGTCTCCTTTCCTCTTGCTGCTTTTAAGATTCTCCCCTTATCTTTCATTTTGGGTAATGTAATTATGATGTGCCTTGCTGTGTACTTCCTTGGGTCCAATTTCTTTGGGACTCCCTGAGCTTCCTGGACTTTCTGGAAGTCTATTTCCTTTGCCAGATTAGGGCAGTTCTCACTCATTATTTTTTCAAATAAGTTTTCAATTTCTTGCTCTTCCTCTTCTCCTTCTGGCACCACTACGATTCAGATGTTGGAACATTTAAAGTTGTTCTGGAGGTTCCTAAGCCTCTCCTCATTTTTTTGAATTCTTGTTTCTTAATTGTGTTCTGGTTGAATGTTTATTCTTTCTGCTTCAAGCCATTGATTTGAGTCCTAGTTTCCTTCCTATCTCTATTGGTTCCCTGTAAATTTTCCTTTAATTCACTTTTCATAGCCTGCACTCTGTACTCTGTTTTGCAACCATACTCAACCATTTCTGTGAGCATCCTGATAACCAGTATTTTGAACTATACATTTGATAGGTTGGCTATCTCTTCATTGCTTAGTTATATTTTTTCTCGAGCTTTGATCTATTTTTTCATTTGGGCCTTTTTTTTTTTTTTTTTTTTTTTTTTTTTTTTTTTTTTTTTTTTTTTTTTTTTTTTTTTTTTTTTTTTTTTTTTTTTTTTTTTTTTTTTTTTTTTTTTTTTTTTTTTTTTTTTTTTTTTTGTCTCAGCATGCCTGTTACATACTAAGGGGTGAAACCTTAGGTATTCACCAGGGTGGAGTAACCCACATCACTGTGTTGTGGCGCTGTATGTAGGGGAGGGGTCCAAAAGAGAACAATGTTGCTTACTGAGCTCTTGGCCAGCCGACTTTCAGTCACTTCACCTGCTACCCCCAAGCACATTGGGTTCTTCTGGTGCTAATTCCTGGGTGGGTCGGTTTGTGTACATTCTAGGACCCTGTGAGTTTCTCTAGAGAACTCTCCTGTGAGGCTGGGAGTTTCTCTCACCACTGCAACCCCCACAGGGCTTTTCAGTCTGAGGTTTTGAGGCTTTATTTCCCTGCTCTGGAACCCTGGGTTGCACAGTCTGTCTCGCTCCCCAATTCTTCCTCCCAGTTTATCTGCACACAAGTGTGGGACTGCCCACTGTGCCAGCTGCCATCTTGAAGCCAGTCCTCTCCACCCCAGGGGCTAGTCTCCACCCTTCCTACTGGTCTGGATGAATGTTTCTTCTTTAACTCCTTGGTTGTCGGACTTCCATATAGGTCGATTTTCTGGATTTGTGGTTGTTTTTTGTTTTTAAATTTTTTGTTGTCCTTTTGGTTGTGCAAGGAGGCACAATGTCTCTATCTACCTACACCTCCATATTGGCTAGAAGTCCCTATATACAGATTGTTGGGGGGGGGGGGTTTGTGTTGAATAGTATGTATGAGTTCTTTATAAATTTTGGATATTAACCCCTTATCATATATATCATTGGCTAATATGTTCTCCCATTCAGTGGGTTGTCTTTTCACTTTGTTGATAGTTTCCTTTGCTGTGCAAAACCTTTTTAGTTTGATGTAGTCCTATTTGTTTATTTTCTTTTGTTTCTCTTGACTGAGGAGATACATCAGAAAAAATATTGTTAAGGGAAATGTCTGAGATTTTCTGCCTATGTTTGCCTCTAGGAATTTTATGGTTTCCAGTCCTACATTTCAGTCTTTAATCCATTTTTTGTTTATTCTTGTATAAGGTGGTCTAATTTCATTTTTTGCATGTATCTGTCCAATTTCCCCAATATCATTTGTTGAACAGATCTTTCTTAACCTGTTGTATATTCTTGTGTCCTTTGTCAAATGTGAATTGACCGTATAGGTGTGGGTTTATTTCTGGGTTCTCTATTCTGTTCCATGATCTATATGTCTGTTTTTATGTCAGTACCATGCTGTTTTGATTACTATGGTCTTGTAGTATAGTTTGATAACAGGTAGCATGATTTCTCCAACTTTGTTCTTTTTCAAGATTGCTGAGGCTATTTGGGGTCTTTTCTGATTTCATATAAATTTTTGGATTATTTGTTCTAGTTCTTTGAAATATACCATTGGTATTTTGATAGGAATTGCATTGAATCTATAGATTGCTTTGGGTAGTATGGACATTTTAATAATGTTAATTCTTCCTGTCCATGGTCACGGTATATGTTTCCATTTATTTTATTCCCCCCCAACTGCCCCTCCTTCCATTTATTTGTATCTTCAGTTTCATTCTTCCATGTCTTATAATTTTCCAAGTACAGTAATTTTCTTTTACCTCCTTGGTTAAATTTATTCCTAGGTATTTTATTTCTATATTTTTATGAAATTGTAGATGGGATTGTTTTCTTAGCTTCCCTTTCTGATATTGGTGTGTAAAAATGCAATCTATTTCTAGACACTTATTTTGTAATTTGCTACTTTACTGAATTTATCAGTTGTACTAGTTTTTTTCGTGAACTCTTTAGAGTTCTTTCTATACAGTACCATGTGATCTGCAAATATAATGACAGTTTTTCTTCTTATTTTCCAATTTGAATACCCTTTATTGCTTCTTTCTGTCTGATTGCTGTGGCTAGAACTTCTAGTACTATGTTGAATAAGAATGGTAAAAGTGGACATCCCTGTCTTGTTCCTGATCTTAAGAGAAATGCTTTTAGTTTTTCCCCATTGAGTATAATGTTAGCTGTAGGTTTGTCATATATGGACTTTATTATTTTGAAATATGTTCCCTCTACTCACCCTTTGCTGAAAGTCTTTATTGTAAATGGTAGCTGAATTTTGTCTAATGCTTTTTTTACATCTGTTGAAATGATCATATTATTTTTATCCTTCATTTTGTTTATGTGGTATATTACATTAATTGATTTGCAGATATTGTGTCAACCTTGCATCACATGAATAAATCCCACTTGATCATGGTGTATGATCTTTTTAATGCATTGCTGGATTCAGTTTGCCAATATTTTGTTGAGGATTTTGGCATCTATGTTTATCAGGGATATTGGCCTATAAATTACTTTCTTTGTAGTGTCTTTATCCGATTTTGGAATTAGGATAGTGCTGGCTTCATGAAATGAGCTTGAGAGTCTTCCCTCCTCTTGAGTTTTTTGGAATAGTTTGAGAAGGAGAGCTGTTAGTTCTTTGAATATTTGGTAAATTCACCTGTGCAGCTATCCTGTACAGGACTTTGGTTTGTTGGAAGTTTTTTTTATTACTGCTTCAATTTCATTACTTGTGATTTGTCCGTTCAGATTGTCTGTTTCTTCTTGATTCAGTTTTTGGAGTTTCTATGTTTCTAGGGATTTATTCATTTGTTGCAGGTTGTCTAATTTGTTGGCATATAGCTGTTTGTAATATTTTCTTATAATTCCATGTATTTCCATGGTGTAAGTTCTTATTTCTCCTTTTTCATTTCTGATTTTATTTATTTAGGTCCTCTCTCTTTTTTTCTTGATGAATCTGGTTAAAGGTTTATCAATCTTGTTTATGTTTTCAAAGAACCAGCTCTCTCCCAAAAGTATTTTAAAAATTAAACTCCTGTTAACAGGTTCTTTGACTGGTGGAATATTAAAGTAAAATGAGGTATATATTGAAGGGCAGAGACTAAGTAGAGACAATTCCAATTAAATTAGGCCATCAAGTCTCTAACTTCTCTGGGTTCATGGAGAAGAATCAGGTTACATGTAGTTTATGTGATATGGTCCTTCTTATGTGATATAGTCCTTATGCATATGAATGCATATTGAACAAAATGGGTTTGAATTCTGCATGTCCAGTTATGTGTGGATTTTTTTCAATAGATACTGTCAATATACCTTCCTTGTGATTGTCTTAATATTTTCTCTAGCTTACTTTATGATGTAAGAATATAGTACATTATACATGTGGCAAACAAAATATATGTTAATCAATTGTTTATGTTATTGGTAAGGCTTCTTCTGGTCAACAGTAGGCCATTAGCAGTTAAGTTTTTTGGGAGTCAAAAATTATACATGTATTCTCAATTGCACAGAGAGTTGTTGCCCCCAGTCCCTGCTGTGCTCTAGGGTCAACTATATATATGTAGATATGCATGTACACACAGAAAGACAGAGAAAAGAATATACGTCAAAATGTTAATGCCATTTATCTCTGGGTGGTGAAATTATAGGCGGTTTTAATTTTCTCCTTTTTGTTTATCTGTAATTTCTGAAGTTTCTCCAATAAGTGTGTATTATTTTTCATAGAGAAAAAATAGGATTACTTTTCTTTTAAGGAATACAGCAGTTCTTGTAGTTTATACACGCAGAGGCATCTGATCTAGTTTAACACATAAGAAAGAAATAGCTTAAAAGGTATAAAGTCTGTGCTAATAGGTATAAAAAAGAAGCACAGATAATAGAAGTTGAATTTATGCAAATGTATATATTTATTTTTACAAATTGTAATGAATGTTAGCAAAACCAACTATAGTTCTTAGTCATCACTTTTAGTTTAAAATGTCCTAAACCATTATATAACAAAATATATAGAGCATCATCAATAGTTAAATTGGAAGATTGCTTTATCAGAGATATGTCTTTGTAGAAAATTGAAAAGCACTGATTAGGCTGTTGAAAATAATAGCAAATTAACATACTGCCCTCTTTTGGTAGTTATTTATAATTCATTTTACATTCACTCCCATTAAAGATGTTACTCTCCTACAAATTTATGCAGAAACTAAGGTAATTTTAAATCACCTTTTTCCTCAACAGAGAATGCTGATAATTCCAGCTTGTTACCACTATTTGGTAAGACTGTTATTTCACGACTTTGGGGAATTTCATGAAAATATTCCAAAAGTTCTCCATGCAATATGGCATGTAGCCAGATAGAGCAAAATTGTTTTTTTCCATGAAGCTTAGTTACGTTAAATTCTGTCATTAAACCTACAACTGAAAAGTCAGTAGCAAACACAAGCAGACAGGCATATTGTTTCCACACATTGCTGGAAAAAGCTGGGGAGTAAATTGTGGGTTTTCATTACAGTAACTGCTTAAGTTCTTCAATGTTATTTTTAGTATTCTAGTTCACAAGTCTCCTGAAGAGCATCAAGGACATACACATGCTGAATGTTCTTATATTTGAGGGATGAGATATCCTCTTAAATTTCCTCAGTAACCCCACTGAATGAATATGTTTCAAAAGGCTTCTAAGGGCTTAGCACTCATAAGAATGAGAAGACAAATAAATTAAAGAGAAATTTATAACCAAGACCCATCTTGGCAGGAACCAGGAACAGAACCTGCATTCGAGACTACTAGCTGGAATGGGACCTCAGGGATAAAGTGGTCCGGCCCCATCCCTTAGTTGATGACATGAAGCCTGGAGCAGCTGAGTAACTTGTCTAAGGTCACACAATACTTGCCCAACACCACACAGAGATGTCTTCTCTGACTCCTACTTCTGTGTTCTTTCTGGTATACCATATGTTACAGAACAATCTTTTGTAGTAAGGAGTGAGTCAACTAACACTCTATTCTTTGTTGTGTGAAAGTGAGCTTCTACTGTTATTAATTAATTTAAACAACATAATAATAGCTATTACTTCTTATGAACATACTACATGCCTGGAAGTCTTCAGACATCTCCCTTTGCCTCCAATCTTGCAGCACAGGAATCATTATATTCATGTTAGAAATGAAATACTGAGGGTCAGAGGGGATAAAACTTGTTCATGTTCACACATTCTCTGGAGCCAAACTACTTGGGTTTGAATTCAGCTGCCACCCTCCTACCCCCATTTGCTAGCTGTGTGATGTTGGGCAAGTTCTTTCACCTTTCTGTGCCTCAGTTTCTTCACCTGTAAATTGGGGAGAATTACAGTACCTGTTTCATGGGGTAACTGAAGATGTAATGAGATAATACATGTGCCTGGCACAGAGTAAACCCTCAATAAGTAGTTAACTGTCATTATTCTGGGTTATTAAGAAATGGGGCAAAGATTCATACCCAAGACTGCAAGTCTCCAAATCCCCAAGCTCTCTTTACTTTGCCATTTTGCCCCCTCATTGTGAAACTTATAAAGTAAAATGAACCACTCTATTTTTCTTCTGGTACAATAGCCCTCGTTAGACTTAATCATAGTGATATCTTTGCAAAATCTTGTTTGTATGGAATGGAATATGGAGCTTTGGAGGGACACACTGATTCCAGTTACAGCCTGGGTTCTGGGTGCCCTGGGGGAGAGCCTCACTAACTGGAAGGTAACAGCTAGTGTACATCAGGGACAGCTGTACCCACAGGCCTCTTCTTTGGATGGCTTCACCAATCATTTACATTTAGAAAAACTGATAGTCACTAATTAAGCACCAAATTTGGCCAAGTATTTTGTTCTGCCACAGGAGCAAAGGATTCCACATCCACATTTTGAATCTTACTGCTCAGGAACTCACTTCTGAAGCAATGTCCTTGGTAATCAAAAAAATGTAGTAAATGACAAAATATGGGATGAATAATGTAGGACAGACAGGGTGTGTATATTTCAGTCAAGGCATGAGCAGTCTAAAACAGACAGACCAGCCAAGCGACTTGACACACCCAAATGTTGTCCTTACAGGCTAAATATCAGGCTTCACACTGCAAAGCTTAAGTTGTAAAATGTTTGTGTTTACTTTTCCTGTGTATATATAGAGGTCAAGCCATTGGATGTTTTTAGTATTTCAACAAGTAAAATGTGTGTAGTAGACTGATCCCTTAGCCTAAGTGGAGTTATTCCATGGTAAATGTATAACTTTAAAATAACTTACCAGGAAATTGTGTTAGGTAGTACAATATTGAGTGGTAGCAGTGTTTTGTTTTTTTAACTCCTGAATTCCCTATGGGAAGAATTGCCAGGCATCATTATAACCGAATGAAGCCAATGTGCCAATATCTTTCATAATTGTAGTTTGACAAACCATTTAAAGTGTAAAATGTTTTCTAGAAAACTCTGGCTGAAAAATATTTGAAAGTAGTATGCTTCATATTTTGTTGTGGCTCCTAAATTTATTTCCATAAATATTCCATAAGTAGGAGCAAGCTTTGTGATAATGAGTCTTGGGTTCTTCATCTGTAAAATGAGACATTTGGGTTCTTTACAATTAAAAGTATATTAGGTGATTATAGGCCTTGCAGATTTAATTACATATTGGTGTCAAAGAATGTTTTTCACTTCTTTTCATGATGATATCTCAAAAGTTCTAACTTCTTAAAATATAATAAATGTTTCAAAATATTAATTTGAAAAATTTGTGTTTCTTTTTTTCCCAGCAGCTGACTCTGTTATTGGTTTTGTCTCCTACCCTAATGGTACTCCAGGCAAGATTTTGAAAAAATTTAAACATAGATTTAGCCCAATTTGTTAAGTTTTTTATTTAATTATGTCTTTATATTGTTTCTTTCCTCGGAACAAAAGAGGTTGAAACTACAAGGCTAAATGGTAAGAATTTTTCTGAAGCAAGTGAAAATTGATAACCCTTAATACAAATATAAGTATAATGGATGTTATTGAAAATTTCCATATACAAAAAAAAAAAAGAAGAAGAAAGAAAAACCCGCAAAATCCCCAAGACTTTCAGCCCTGGAAAGCAACTTAAACTTTCTGGTTAAATAATAAAATTCTTACTATCATAGAGGGAAGACAGTCCTCCATCACTCTAACTCTTCTCTAAAAGAAATGTTGATCACATTTTGAGTGCCCTATTTCACTTGCCCACCAACATAATACCAACACATTTTATATGACAGGTTGCTTAAATGTGAAAAGCACATCCAGTGACTTCAATATGATTCAGCATGCCTTTGGAGGCACAGAGTGTACAAAAACAGCCTTTTTACAGATGATTTTATCAATTTTAAAATAGTATGAAATAAAAAGAAAACTGGCTACATTAAGCTTGCAAAAAGGGCAAAGAACTGGGTAATATTTGAGAGGGGTGGGCAGGCAGCACATTCTGTTCCCTCCCCTTTGGGGGTAGACAGCCTTCCATCTTACTGCAGTTGAAACCCAGCACTTTTCACAATCCCTTAGTTAAAATAAGATCTCACCATGTGGTTGGCAGTTAAGGAGCTAAATAATCGTAGATGCAGCTCACACTGATCGAAACTGGTTTAAATTCAATTTTGGTCCAAAGGGAAGGGCAAGACATTATCATTTTTATGTGCAATTACTTTTTACAGTGAAAGAACATATTCAAAATAGCGTTGGCAGTAGTTTTTGAATCCCATTTTATGTGGATAAAAGTGTGATAGTGTAATATATGCCTTTTCCCCCCTAAAGTTTCATCAGGAATAATAAAATCTCAAATGCTTTTTGTTAAAAGAAATACCAATAGAATAGATTTTAAATTGGATATTAAGTGAAACAAGATGAAAATAATAGTTCCGAAAAGTTAGTTGAATATAATGTTCAAGAATTCCAAATTTAAACTAGAATGACTTTTATAAGAGTAAACTACATTAAGTAAAAATATATTAAGCATCCATGGGACTATTTATTAAAGTTAGTATTAGCTGTGAAAATATCATATCCCTTAGAGACTTTCATTGTAATAGAGAAAAACAGGGATAAAATATTAAACTATAAAACTATATAAATGAGATTATTTAAAATCTAATAATTACAGGAGTGTTGCTATGTTTTAGACATATAATTTGTATTTAGGAAACACATTTTGAATGAATGAATGAATATTTGCTCAGGAATTGTCTCTGGGAATTGGAGAATGGATAGTGTGTTGAGGGAATAGGCAGCAAATACATTTGGGAGTGTCAGTTGGCTTTTGCGAAACTCTAATTTCTCTGGGATTTGGGGAAAAGTGAAATGTTTAAGGAACCTAGAAAGATGCATGTATTTATTAATCATGCCAATACTTAGGCTAATTTTTATTATTTTATTTCAGATACTACTTCAACCATGTTATCTACTTTAAACAAGACAGGTAATACCAAGTTATTTCTAAATATAATAGCTGTATTCTGTGGCTTCTTGAGTTTCTGACTTATGTGGTCTTTTGGATTAGTAAAGATTATTTCCTAGCCCACTTCCTGTGCCTTCAACTGTTGATTTAGTACTCATTTTACTTTGATTTTGAACTGTAATTCTGGTGTTCCCACACTCTAGATCTTCCAAATTGCTATGGCCATAGCACTCCATTTAAAATAATATTTTTAGTATAACAGTAATATATCTTAGCTCACAAAAATGGAGAATAGAAAAAATACAAAGAAAATATAATTTATCTTTAATGTTACTTTCCTAAGACTATTACTGTTAATTTGGTATATTTCCATTCAGTATCATCTGTACATACACACTGTCATACTTTACCTAGATTATTAAATCTCACCCTTTTGACTTCGTATTAAGTTATAAGTATTTTCTAGTGTCCTTTACTTTTAATGACTTGATAATATTCCATTGTGTATCATATGTTGACCATTAGAGTTGTTTATACTTTTTAAATAGAAGTTGTTGCAATTAATATCCTTGTGCCAACATCTTTGCATTTGTCCCTGATTTCCATAGGATGCATTCTAAGGATTATATTTAATGGATCAGGATTATTATATTTTAAGGCCTTTGATACCTACTGCCCAATTACTTTCTAGAAAGGTTGTACCCAGCAACATTCCTGCCAATAGTGGCTAAGAATGTCTGTGTCACTGTACCTTTGTTGAGAGCTTCATCTATATCATATATTTTAAAATTTTCTCTCAACATCTTTGGTTATATTTTACATTTTTGATTATTGTGAGATTGAAAATGTTCCCACAAAGCACTTTTGTGCTAGAACTGGAAGCCCACTTTCCAGTTGTATCTTGTTTGCTCTGGAAAGGAAAGTCTCAGAACAAACAAAATAATGTATTTAAAGGATTCTTCATGACAATACAAAATGCTATCAGCTTCTATAATTACCACCAATCAGTGCCCATGGGTCAGTCACACTGAAACAGAAACTCATTAATAACACATACACAGATGAGGTTTCTGAAACTGTCAGTGTAACATCATCATTCTTAAGTGCTTCTCTAAGATCTGAGCTTTGTGTTATCTTCAGAATTTCCCACTCAACCTAGGAGACAGAGCTTCTTTGTAAATCTGTGCCCTGAACACAGCCTCTTCTTATTGGCCATCCTTACAGCCAAGATTTCTGAACCTGGTTCTCCATTATCTGGGAAATTAACTTCGGGCTCTGTCCCTGAAATGTGTTGAGAAGATATTCTAAAGTTTGCTTCTTCAGAATGTGTTAATATTCACCTGTGAGTCATTGATTTACAACAGTTCTGTCCTGGTTCTGCTGTGAGCTTATTTTATGACTTTAGTTGGATAGTTTCAACCTTTCTGAGAATAATTGTATCTATCAATCAGAAGGGAATAGTATTAATTCCTAGAGAAAATAGCAGGACACTGTTGATTGTAGAGTATAGTAGAAATATTTTAGATGCTGTGTTTACTGCTTCCATTAATTTTTATTCTGAATCACTTCATCTTTACAATCTATCACCTAAGGGTCCTGATAGTGACTTAATTCTACATCTCTGAAGTGTTAAGTCCTCATTAATTTGTCTAGCAGCAACAGAGCATGGAAACTGCAGTAGAATTACACAAGCAGTGGGGTGTGTAATGGGTGTGATTTAACTGGGTAAAGATAGGAATCTAAATCCCAGACCCACCCTGTGCCAATGCTGTATGATCTGTGTATGTTATTCCCATTCATTATGCTGAGACCAACAATGTCTTAAAGGTATCAACAGTATGATTTTCTTAGCACTTCACTAAAATGATACTCATGGCAAATTGTTTTTTAAAACTAGGAAACAATTCTGCTCTAATGTTTAAATTGCTTCTTTACAGAAAAAACTAAAATCACTATAGTAAAAACCTTCAATGTATCAGGTATGACTTATCAATATCAAGACTTTCTTTTTTATAACTAAAGTAAACTTAAGCAAATAGCTGATGTTAATGTTTTCTTTCTCTTTTTTGCTTTTAAAAATGAAATCTGTTCTTAATGAATAGATGTTTATGCACTGGGTACCTGAAGTTATACTAAGTGTTTGGGGCTATAATAGCAATGATCAGACAAAATCCCTTCCCTCAAGAATCTTCTAGTCTGTGAGGAGAGACAAGGCAAATGAACAGATAATTAACATGAACATGTTGGACGCAGATAAAGGCAATGATTACACAAGTGTTTCTGACACGGTTAAGATGCATGGGAGATAGAAGGGCTAACGATTACCAATGGGCTGCAGTTTATGAACAAAAGATTCTTAAAGAAGTGAACTTCATTCTCTTTTTAAATTAAAAAGTGGGGGGTGTGCTTTTAGGTACTTAGCAAGACTAGGTATACATGACATGCATAACAAAGGTTCCAGGTTGATTTAAAGCAGAGGTTGACAAACTATGGCCTATGGGCCAATCCATCTTTTTTTTTTTTTTTACATATTGTCTATGGCTACTTTTCCATGACAATGAATGGTAGAGTTGAATAGTTATGACGAGGACTTATGGCCCCCAAAGCCTAAAATGTTTACTATTTGACTCTTTACAGACAAAGTTTTCTCACTCATGATTTAAAGGACAATCTGTGGCCATGTACTTGGGGGAAATTACAGATAACAGCCCTAGCAATAGGAAGGAAAATTCTCAGTATGAATAAGCAGCAAAAGGTACACATCACTGGAAATGCAGGTGCCACTAAAATTTAGAAAAATATGAGATGCGATAGAATGAAAAACTTAGTAAGCAAGAGACTGATAGTTGTAAGAAACATTTAAAGCATTACTACCCACTATCTATATATTATATAATTGCATACTATATATTTCTAGTGAGTTATATCCATAAGCAAGTATATTTAAAATGAAATTGTTCTCTTTTGATGTGGGTAACGTTGCTGTGAAACAATACAGAAATCTACCTGTTAGGTAACTTTCTGTATCTAAATTCAGTTTGCTGACAGAATCAAAACTTAGCTGAACTACCACAAGTCAACTAAATCATTCTGGCAGAAACCATATCATACACAGTAATTCAAATTACAATTTTAGTTTGTGTCCAAACTTAGGAAAGAATTAAGCATTCATAAAATGCAATGGAAATAAAATAGCAATCAGGCATTGTGTATATAACTGCGACCAAACCAGACCTAAACAAGGATACAAAAACATTCCTTAATGTAATCACCTTTTCCCCTTGGTAGTTTGCTTAGTACATTGTCAGCATTTGGCCTTCACATTTACTACATACAGTCTTCTTCTACTCCACCAAAAGTATGAAATTAAGGAAAGATTCTTACAGCAGCAAACCTTAAATTCCTTTCAATCAAAGAAGAGATGCACTTCTCCTTTCATCTTTGGTGAAAATGTTTCTCTGGTTAACATGTATGAAGTTTTTTGTTCTAATGTGGCTTATTTCATCTCCCATCCATCTCTGCCTTCTGTGTATGCCTGTGTGGTCTGTTGTCCTGGCCATCACTGCATTTTGCCCTCACTATAACTCTTTTTTTTTTTTTTTACTGGCTAGTATCACTCATTAGATTGTAAGCTCACTAAGGCTAAGGTCTATATTTGGAACCTTGAAAAAACCTGTAGAATATGGCAGGCACGCAGCAAATATTTTTTTGAATTTTGTAGGTTTTGCCCATGTGAAATGACATCATAACATTCATATTATTCCGTACATACATTTGCATAAGGAGCTGAGACCAGCATTAGAGTGTTCATGTATTCCCCTATCCACAAAGAAAGGAGAGTCTAAGAGTAAAGGGTATTTCATTTAAAGTCTCGATGCTCAATTTGTATTCATACTGTTCCATTTGCATTGGACAGGAGAGGGATTAATTGGGAATGGGACAAGAAATTTTAGGTAGGAGTAGGGGATCAGACACTGACATACTAAAGAATAGTAAAGAATCAAGTTCCATAGCTGACCAAGTAAGAAATGAAGACTCATTCCTTTAGTCTTTGTGGAATTCACCTAGCTAATTATATCCAATTTATATTTTTGGTCCACGTTTAATGCCTAAATTAATTCTCTTGACAATGTAGTATACAAGTGAATGTGTGATATCCTTAACTGGCTGGGTTGTGTTTTCTTTGCAGGAGTCAAACCCCAGAGAAATATCTGCAATTTGTCATCTATTTGCAATGACTCAGGTTAGTTCTTGTGCATATTATAGGTAACCAAATAAATTAGCTTCATAGAGAAAAAAATGTTTTTTCTCTCGTTGAGTGTGTGATGTGTGCCTCCTTGATCTGTCTCTTTTCATACCACCTGGCTACTATGAGTCCCAAATGAAAACAAAAGCAAATTTTAGGTCTGGCTAAAATTATCTTCCCATTCCTAGTGAAGTGATGGATTAACTTCTTTAATACGAGAACATGAAGCTCTACAACTAATATTTTTCACCATAGCTTTAAGTCCATAACTAATACCCTTGGAGTTGATTCATGAATGTAATTAATAATGAACTTAATTATTGACAGCCACTTCTTGTGTACAAATCCCTCAAGCTTTTCCAAAGGACCTTAAGTATAATTATAGCTTAGAAACAGGATATTGTCATTTGCTAAAAATAAAACAAACCACTCTACTAGAATGTTGAAAACCTCATGTACACCTAGTTAATTGGGTGCTAATTCCACTAGTGCCCATAGTGTATTTTGCCATCTGTAGTAAAGACTGCCCACTAATTTCAAAAATGGAGGTGGAAATCTCTTAAGAACATGCTATTTTTGAAATGAGAATATTTTCCCTCCTGCCATGGGCCAGAAGGAATGAAACAACCACTTTTCTCACGTTGGTTTGGCTCTCTGGGCTCCCTTCCTTGTTGAAACCAATGAAAGCAGATGTGAAAACAGAAAAACATGGTGTGGCAGGTCAGAATTGGATCATGGGAAGAGAGCCGAGGAAGGTAATGAAATATTTTATAATATTAAAGTTTTAGTATGACTCCATTGATATAAAAAAGAAACACTCATAGGAATGTTTTTCTTTTATTCTGTTCCCTTTAACACTTTAATAATTTGTTTGAAAAACAGAGGAGCATTCAGTAAATGGAATTAATGTGCATTCAAAAATGTAAAAAAGAAAGGAAAATGTAAGAAACAGTTGCAAGTAAAACAAGTTAAGGTTGCAGAGTTTAGAAAACTTTCTGTTGAAAGAATGTTCCACAGACATTTTCTATTTGTGTGCATGTGAGATTTGCTTATATGAGCTTTCTGCTCTTGGTACAATATAGCAGGGAAATATTATCTGGATTTGATTCAAGGAAAATAAAAACCTGCTGGATACATTTCACTTTCATATAGTGTATAATTCTCTCTTTCCCCCCTCCTCTTTTTACTGCATTCTCCACAATTTCATTATTTTTGTGCTTCATCTATGTTTGGACTGGTGACTAATGTCTGCTTTAGTGTTGTGTCTACATGATGTTTGATACCTGTTTGAAAATTGAACATTTAGTAAAAAAAAAAACAAAAAAAAACTGGTCATCTTGAATAACAGATGTCAGAAAGCTGGTTGGAGTCATGTTTTCCCTAATTAAATGACTCAATTGACCATTTGTTTCAGTGTCTGTTGAAAACAACTCATCAGGGGACCAACTCTTTTGGCACCAGAAATACCATGATATCCTGCCAGAAACTAGGAACCTTCACTTCTTGCAGGTTCCAACCTAAGTTCATTAAGGGAAATGGAGGCTAGTGAAGAAACTGGGAGCTTACCAGTCACAGTTAGGCTGAGGGTCAAAAGTTGGTGGCTTCCTGGTTGCTCTGCTACCACTGTGCTGCCAGCACATTTATGAAACTCGACATGCCCTCGACAAGACTGAAGGATGAATTTGGAGAATAGAGAAGTGAGGGAGAGAAACTGTGGGTGTCAACACATGCAAACACACTAAATCAGTTTATATGAGCTAAGATTTCTTTTCAAAAATGGATAACTAGGACTACGCATACATCAAAAATCTTTACTTTTAATACTTTTGTGCTGTATTAATTCAAATTTCAATTTCAACATGCAGAATTGAAGTTCTTGGTAGGAAAGTTGCTGAAATAGATAAATCACATTAATCTCTGGTCTAGTGGCTCTGTTGGTCATTTGAAGTGGCAGCAGACCACTGGGAATTGGGCTATGGGAATCAGTTGTAATTTCAGGTGCAACAAAAGAAGAGAAGATTCCTGTTTGAAAATTGAACATTTAGTAAAAAAAAAAAAACCCTCAACCCTTCAACCCTCTAGCTCAGGAGTTGGCAAACTACTGCCCATAGTCCAAATATATGTTGCTCCCTGTTTTTGTAAGTTTTATTGGCACACAGCCATGCCTATTCATTTACATATTGTCTGTGGCTGCTTTTGTACAACCACAAATTTGAGTAGTTTCAACAAAGACCATATGACCCACAAAACCCCAAATATTTACTATATGTCTGACATTTCACAAAAAAGTTGACTGAGCCCAACTCTAGTTTCTATGACATCCTTACCCTTTTGTTCAAGAAGCCAAGTTTTTGTCTCTAGATTATGAAGTACATACAATGTAATTCCGTTAAGGAGTCTCTATTTTATTTGTTTCTAGATAGAGTCATAGCCCCTCCAAGTATACCCTGCAGGAAATAGGTTGACTGAAATTGACTTCAATGTTACCCAAAGTGAGCATTTAAGAACAGGGTTTTCTGGAATTTCTGGAATGAAAGTCCCAGTGAGTTGTTTAACTGAAGAAAGGATTTGCCTTGCATTCTCTTCAGGTTTCAAAGCAAAATCTCAACTTTGTTCCTGGGAAAGATACTGAATATGGTAGCTGTATTTTTTTAAAGAGAAAAACAAACAAATAAAAAAAACAAAGAATAAATGGAATTTAATAAAGTTGCTAAACTTATGAGAAACACTTTTCCTTTCCTCCCTTATCTATGGAACTGCAACTATAACGACTTTAAAAGATTTTTTGAAAATATTAACTTTAGAGCCATGGTTCCCCCAGTTAGCATCTTTAAAGGAAACAAAGTTTTGATGATAAGAATGTAGAGATAATTTTTTTCTTTTAGTTGTTACTCTATTACAGTTGTCCCAACTTTTCCCCTTTGTCCTCCTCTGCCTATCCCACCCCCCACTCCCACAGTCAATTCCCACCCTGTTGTCCATGTCCACGGGTCAGTCATACATGTTCTTTGGTCCCTTCCCCTTCTTTCCACCATTATCCCCTACCTCCCCTCTGGTCACTGTCAGTCTGTTCCATGTTTCTGTGCCTATACTTCTATTTTGTTCATTAGATTCCTCTTATAGGTGAGATCATATGGTATTCGTCACCTTTTAAAAAGGTTTATTACTTCAGTGGTGAATTATTTTTAAAAAGAGGAAAAAACCCACTTATTCTTCTAGTAGACAAGAGACAGAGATTTACCCCAGATACCAGAAGGTACAGGTAGACAGGTATCCCACCTGACCCAGGCTGACAGTAACCAGACCTCTCCACCTCTGGCCTGACACCTAAAAGATGATGGCTGTTATGGGGGGCAGCTCAGGGCAGAGCCTCCTGCTACCTTAGCCAGGGAGTAGCTGACTCACTATACAGAATGACATCAGTCAAGCTAGAGGGAATGGGCCTCAGATAGACAAATCCAGTGCCTGTGTAGACTTCAGAGAGATCAAAGTCCTGTAGGGGGTGAGGAAATGGTCAGGGCAGCCATACAGGGCATGTCTCACTTACTCTGGTTTCTGAGGTCTATGTGAAGGAGCTGTCCCCTCAGTCCAGATGGGTGCATAGAGGGCAAAGTTCTGGGTCTCAGCTAGACCCTGCCCACCTGGCTTTGGGACAAGAAGTCTGCACTCCTGGGTTGGGTTTCAGGACAGTGGCCAGCCCCTTGGAGTAAAATCCCTGTCCTGCTGGGTAAGTGACCATGTGGGGGCTGCAGTGTGTCCAGACTGATGGAGAGAGCAACTGGGAGGAGAGGACGCAGTGCCCACAGCACCTGCGAGTGCCTTGGAGAGAAGGTTCCTGAACAGTCCCTGTTGGCAAGCCTGACCTTGATGCATACACACACACACACACATGCATCTGCATCCCTGAGTATGTCTGTACACACCTGCATACACGTGTTGGGGTTGTGTGTAATGTGAAGACACACATATGTGGCAACTGGGAGGCTCAAACTTTGGGACTGGCTGGCTATCTGCTGAGAAAGTCCTGAAGAAGCAAGGTGTGGCTGGTCTGGCTGAGCAGCTGGGTAAGCTAGCTCTCAACATCTCCAGGACCCTACAGTCTTGCTTCATGCAGAACAGTCCCCTTGGGAGCTGATGTTATCAGGCATTCAGAATAGGCCTGCATGGCCTCCTCATCCCTTTAGCCCTTTTTACTACTCCAAAATAAATAGCATTTCTCCTCCACAAACCAGAGCAGTGGCAGAACCACTGGCTCAGTCTTTGAGGTTTGTCTGATGCCTTTGACAGTCTTGATGAGAGGCTGAGCTGCAGCTTCATAGAACAGTTCATGAGGATTCTTGTGACTGGGTGGATGTCCAGGAACAGGAAATATTCTTTCTTGTTGGGGTGGAGGCCCAGCACTGCCTCTGCCAGGACAAGGTCAGCATTATCACTCCTGTGTTCAGGACCAGGATATTGGGCATGTTGATGTGGTTACCCTCCAAGCTGCTAGACTTGTCACTGGAATTGGAAGTTACAGTACTCAGGCAAAGATACTGTACCATTGTCATTGAAGGTAAAATTACCTTTGTGCCAGAATTCACTGTACATGTATGGACAGTGCTCCCACACCTGTGGCTTCTTGTCCTGGAGGATCTCATTGTGGTTGAGGATGCTGAAGAAGTAGATGGAGAGGTAGAAAAGGGACTTGGATCTCCTTCCATTTTCCGAAGGACAGGCTACTGGAGTCAATGTGCATATTTTTGTGGACCTACTGCTTGATGGTGGAGGGCACCTATACAATCATGATGGTGCCCAGCATGGCACACAGCACCCTGGTGAAGCTCAGTGCCATAGCTGTCCCACAGGCTCTGGCATGGCTGCCCATGTTTGCATGCCCAGTGCCCACACAATGCTCCTGGGACTCCACACTGGAAGGGAACAGGATTGGGAGCAGAGGCAACAGAGGCGGTGACTCCAAGGATGAGGGCTACACCAGCAAGGGAGGCCTGGGATAGTGGCATACTGAGAAGCAGCCCAGGAGATGGCCAGCGGTTCGGTTTTATGCACCATCATCGGTACCGCCAGACTGTACCTGGGACACCCTGGGATTCATTTAGGCAGGCTAGGATAACATTTCTTGACAAGGGAACAAGTGTTCCCCCTTTCTGCATTCCTACATAAAATTTATAGTTCATATTTTCTGAAAATTATATTGAATAACTTTCTCATAGAAAAGAGAATAAATGTGAATAACAGCAAAGCATTTGATGAACTTTGTTTATAAAGTAATTTGATAATCTTTTTCTGTTATATTAATACTTGATCTCTACAGATTCAAGTCTTAATTTTCTTTTTAAAAATTTATTTTTAGCATTTTTTAGAGGTGAGATAATGTTTCACTACAATGAAGAAAGCAATCTTACTCAGGTAGGTTTTAAAGATTTTTCTTATTACAATCATAAAAAATGAACTCATGTTATTTAAGGATTTGTTTAAGGCTCAGATTTATGATATTTGGCATATTTATTTACTTTTATGACCAAATTTAAATAAATTTAGTTGTTGAGTCCCTAAGAGGGCTTGACTTCATAATAATCATGGTATTTCATTAATAATTATATTTTAGTTTTCACTAAGTTTGCTGTGAATGTTTATATGATGTAATTCTATTACCAGTCAAAATGTAAAATTATATTAGAAACTCCTATCAAGAAGATGTATATATTGAATCAGTCTTCTGAAATAGATCCTCTTCACCATATGGGGGTTTCAGATACAGTAGTATCAGCCTTCCTTAACATAGGTTGGGTCAGGGGATCCCAGTTGCACATGGTCTGTTCATTCAGTGAATATTTCCTGAGAACCTACTATGTGCCAAGTAATGAGCTAGGTTCTAGAAATGTAGTGATGACTGCTATCAAGTTTCCCTTTTTACATTGGGATCTTTTACTTAAATCGTGAATCTTTCATATAGAGAGCTTTAATAGTGTTCTTTTGGGGTAATAATGAAAGATAGAATTAAATAACAAAAGACAAAAATTAGCACATCACACTTGTTGATTCATAATATTTTTAAAAGAAAACAAAAACTGGCTCAGTCTATATGGATTTCATTATTTGCAGTTAGTATTCAGTCTTTAGGGTGCAATTCTTTAGGTGGCCAACAAAACTAAAGAACAAGTTCTTGTTAGAGAGTATTTAAAAAACCAATATTTGTTGTATTAATGATTTTGTGATTTTGTGCTCCTCACAGAATCAAAATATGGCTAATGGCACCTTAACTGGAGTCCTGTCTCTAAGTGAATTGAAGTGAGTAATCTATTGTTTGATTTAAAACTTAAGACATCAACTATGAAAAGATATTTAATGAGCTATCTTTGCTTTTAGAAACTGAGAATAGGAAAGAGACCTAAAGGATATACAGAAGCGGCTCTTGAGTTCTTTGCAAAATATAACCATAATCAACTGTCATCAGTTAATATCCTTGTGAGGCTGTTCTTGTTGATGCTATGAAATTACCTCCATTTGAATTAGTATTTCAGTAATATGATTTGGTAGCCAGCAAGGTTGAAAGAAGAGTTCAAGGTAACACTTCATTTATTCATGCTTTCATGAAGCATCAGTGATTGAAAAGCCATAGAGAGGTATCTGTCTGCTACACCTCAGTTTACAAATAGATGTCCCCAGTTAGACCATAGGTCAAAATGTGGGCCAGCAGACTGGCCTAAACCAGGACAGTCTTACCCTGTCCACTGGGAAGGGAAACTTCATGTCTTTGCCCTCATGGCAGGGAAGCAGCATCAGAGATGAAATTCATCTACTCAATCAAATTAAATTTTTATAAACTTTTAACCAAATTCAAAAGCTCTGGGGAGTATCTGTGATGACACTGAAGAGAAATATCTTTCCTAGGTCAAAGCAAACAAAACAAAACTGTTCTTAAGGCACACCATTTAATTAGCTTTTTGACCTGGCTGCTTCTGATGATTCAGCAATGCCTAGAACTCAGGGGTGTCCAACCTGCAGCCCAGGATGGCCATGAATGTGGCCCAACACAAAATCGTAAATTTGCTTAAAATATTATGAGATTTTTTTGTTTTTGTTAGTGTTTGCATATGTAATATGTGGCCCAGAGAGGCCAAAAGGCTGGGCACCCTAGGGGGAAAGGAACATCATTCACGAATCCACGTGGTAGATATCAAATATCCCTACTGAGTTTATAGTGGCAAAAAGTTATAGTGAGAACTGGAATGGACTGAGGTGTTGTTCATGTCCTTTATGTGCCCATTTTTCTCTCCTTCTGATGAAAATCTAGCTTTTCTAACTATTCAAAGTATATATGTGAAATAATCAATGTCCTAGAAGGATTTTAAACTTTTGATGGGCAATACTAGTGGTAAGAAACATTTTTTAAACTCACAAATTTATAAATAGAATACAACTTAACATACTTGTAATTCATCTTAATTATTGGACTTGAAATAGAGATGACTTCATTTAAAGCTGCCAAGCATTTGTTCAGGATCTACTATGTGCTGGGCCCTAGGGATACAAATGGCAATAAGCTCAACTCTCTGAAATGGAAAACTAGGCTGCATATTACAATCACTTAGGAACTTTTAAAAACACTGATGCCCAGGCGCACTCTATACCAATTAAATCAGTATTTGGTGACTGAGATGCAGGGATGAGCATTCTTGAGTGCTTCCCTGGTGGTTCCAGCATGAGGCCATTTGAGGGAGTCTGGTACGAAAGATGCAAGGTGGGAACAAATGATAAGATTACAGTATGATTCCTATGATGAAGGTGACATGTTAAAGGGCACCAAAGGATGTTTTAAGTACCTGAATATAGAGCAGATTGGACATGACTGGAGTGGCCAGGGAACCCCCCCAAAAGAAGGTTGCCTCTGAGCATAGTTATGGAGGAGAGGCTCCTGCCAAATCAAAAAGTTCACTGACTACTATTGCCACCATACTTCTCTTCTTCCCTCGAGACCTTCCTTGGAGCCACCTAGAACTATTGCTAGCTCCTTGGAGAACAGTTTCTCCACCTTAGCACTATGGACATTTTGGGCCTGATAGTTCCTTCTTATGTAGGATTGTCCTATACATTGTAGGATGTGTAACAAATCCCTGGTCTCTACCTATCACATGCCAACAGCACCCCACCCCCAATTGCAACAAGGAAAAAATGTGTCTAGATATTGCCAGATATCCCTTGGGAGGCAGAGTCAACCCAGGTTGAGAACTACTGCCTTAAAGTGAATTTTTAAACTAGCTTTCTTTCATCTTAATCTCACATGAAGCTCTGCCACATTGAAGAAATACAAATGTTGTTGGAGTATGACTGGAGGAAAGGAATGAGGGAAATTCCTAAAGAGGAGTTGTGGGGAAGGCAGGACTGGAGAGTGCTAGAGGGCAGGCAGGGTCAGTTGGAGAGGGAATGAAGAAGAAATCAGAGGCCCAAGGCCTCCAGGGTGACTGGGTGGCCTGTCTCAGAAATTTTGCCTCAGGCCAGCCAGCTCCTAACCTCTGGCCTTCTGCCTGAAGCTGCCTTACAGATGCAGTAGCCTAATGAATAACAAGATTGTTCAACCATTATTTTCCACGTAGGAATCTCTTATTATATCCAGTGTTTCTTCAAAGTGAACACTGCAAGCAATAAATACTATATGTTTAATGTATTCTCTAAAAATCTAACTTGTCTTGAATTTAATATCACCAATGGTCTTCTTCATGTCAATTTTTCTCATTTTCTTAACAGACGAACAGAGCTCAACAAAACCCTGCAAACCCTAAGTGAGGTAATTATAGTACACCCTGTACCTTGTTTATAATTGGTATTTGGGGGAAAGCATGGAGTTCTGCATTCCTGGGGAGATAGGTACTCAAATTCCCCTGAATCTGCCATGTAAAAGAGTGAATGGACTAGTTCCATTACTCCAAAAATCAAAACTAGACATAATGGATGGATGTTACAAGGTGATAGACTTTTCTTCATGTAAAACTTAAATTTTCTTAAAACAAGGGCCTCAGGAGAATGAGCTCCCTGACACTAGAGGTATCTAAGCAGAGCCTGTATGGCCTGAATAGTTTTATTATGTCAGAAATCTCATAAGACTGTGAATTGGATCATCCCTAGGGGTTCTTGTGGCTCTAAGATTCAGTGATGCTGTGATTAGTCCAGGTTGTCTTCTCTGATACTTTCAACTGTCAAAATAACATATATATGTGTGTGTGTAATTTGTTTGTTTCAGACTTATTTTATAGTGTGTGCTACAGCAGAAGCTCAGAGGTCAGTTACTTTTAATACTTTTACAAATATTATTTCTCTACTTGCGAGAAATAAAGTATTAAGGAGTCTTACTTTGCTAAGTCAAAGGCATTCTTCTGAAATAAATACATATTAATGATATTTTGGATATATGAATTTTTATTCTTTCAAATACTCATCAATCTCTCACAACCATTTTCTCATTTCTTTATGAAGCACAGAGGGGTGGGTGGTGTTAGGCTGCTGACCTCTGGTTCTATGAGGCCAAGGATCATCAGTGTCCTTTGCCCCAAGGGCCACCAATAAGACCAACAAATGGCTTACAGTGGTCCAGTCAGAGAGAAAGACAGCAAAGAAGAAACACAATTTGGAACATGGGAGAAGGAGAGGGAAGGAAAAGATTGCAAAGAAAGAGAAAAGAAGAAATGAAAAAGTGCTTGCAAAGGTGAACCAGAGATTATCCAACAATTATTTGAGGTTACACAGATTATCATCTTAAATTGCGTCTATTGGTTGTTCAGGCTGCATAAGCCAATGGCTTATAGCTCAATAATCTCACTACCTGAACCTTGAGCATTCTGTGAGAGTGAAAGTGCTAACATAACAGTTTCTACTCATCAAATTGATCATTGATACAAATAATGGCAAGTCTTCCATGAAACTGTACATCAAATCCCTATCCACTGTATGTATCCACTATTAGTTCATTTCACTTACCTTTTTGTTCATTGCAATATTAATATTTTTGCACCTAAACCAAGACTAAAGCAGAAAGAAAAAGAATGTCTTAAATTCCCAGTTACCTGATAATCTAGATGGGATTGCCAGAGACATTTTAGATTTAAGAAACCTTGATATTCACCTAGGCTAGTATTTGAAAGGGCTCCTATAATGGAAATTCAAATGCCTACAGACACCAGGCAAATAGCCAGCTGGGGGTAAGACTCTAGATGTCAAGATGCTTGTCTTTGCAGCCAAGTTTCACCCCTACCTGTTCATTGTGCAGGCAGGCAAAATCAATCAGCAGCCTTGTGTGGTTAGAGGGTCTGTGGTTTGCAATCTCTGTGAATGTAAACCTCTATAAATTTCTTGTTCTATAAACTCTTTTTGGATTAAGTTCAGACCATAGTAGGTGGGTGTTTACAAGCTCATAGGGTGAAACTGCAAATTAACAGTGTCATTCTCTCCTTTCCTCACACTAAGTTTGAAAAAGCAATTACAAATATGTAGATAGGTTTTCAATTTAGTAACATTCTGGTTGTGTGTATTTCTCTTTACAGCACACTAAATTGTACATTCACAATAAAACTGAATAAGACAAGGGACATATGTGCCGTGATGCTGCCTTTTAATAGAGGAAAGATTCATCCCATGGGTAGGTTGTCTCTGTTGCTGTATTCATGTTCATATGGCTTTATGTGTTTTTTTAATGGAAAATATAACAAGTTGACATATGTTACAGCTTTCTGTTTTGACTCTTGTCCTTGGGCAATTTTTAGGAAGTTCTAAAAGGTGATTTTTCCTGCTTTCTTAATAAAATTTCAGTAGACTGCATTTGAAAACATGACAAACCCTGTTAAGAAACAGATCTGTTTGGAGTGTTCAATCACTTGTGACTGGGATCTCTTTACTTCTGAATTCCTCTTAGGAGTTGCTAAAGAGCAATTGATATCGTGTGCATATAACCCCACAAAATTCACTAAATATGTTTGAGTACCTACTATGTATATGTAAGTGTCGATATAATGGCATCCAATTTATTTTATCACCTGTTTTAAACAAATGTCCTTTAAAATTCAATGTAAGAATCATAATACTTGATGAATCTGAGCTTCTATCTTGCTTTATTCTTAATCATGCATTTTCTTCTTTCCTTTTGTCTCCTTCAGAACAGTGCTGCTGTTCCGTGAGAATATCCTGCCCTTCCTCCCCAGAAGAATTAGAAAAACTGCAGTGGTATGTAGCAAACATGCTGACCCTTTCCCTAAAAAAAACTATTAACATTTAATCACCACATTCACTAAGGGATTTTGGAATTTTAACAATGGGTAAGGGCTTTCAATTTCAGCACTTCTCAAGTGTTACTGCAAATATCAATCAATGAGGATCTTGTTAAAATGTGTATTCTGATCCAGTAGATCTGGGCAGGGCCTGAGATTCTGCATTTCTAACAGGCTCCCCAGTGAAGCCAATGCTGCTGGTTCATGGGTTCCACTTCAAGTAGCAGGGGTCCAGACCATAGAGCAGTGGTTCTCAGGCCTGGCTGCACATTAGGATCATCTGGGGAGTTTTTAAAACACTGATGCCTGCCTCCCACACTCAGAGATGGTGATGTCATTGGTCTGGGGTGCAGCCTAGGCTTCAGGTGCTGTCAGTTGGTTGCCAGAGGAGGAGATTCACCTCTCTGTACCTCATTTGTGTCTCACATGTATCTCTCTGATTCTTTCCTTTAGTGACTTGCAGGATCCAATTATGTGTCTTGCTGATGGTTATCCAGGTGGCCCACCATTTTCTTCTGGCAATTCCATCCCAGTTGCTCCTCAGGCCACCATTCCTTCCCAGATCTCCAGTGCCTTCTCCTTACCTGAGCCTCTAGATCATACATCTTTAGTCACCCAGAATCCAACAGGGGTGATTCACCTTCCTTCTCTCCGGCCTTCAATTCCTATGCTCCCCCAATCTGGAAATATCTCTTTCCCTAGTCCTCAAACTGATATTTCCCATACCCTGCCACTTCCCTCTCCCACCACATCTGCCCCTGTGGATGTCGTCATGACCAGCACAGCTCCTGACAAGACAGGTAAATATGAGGAGCCAAACTGCCCCTATCTTTGTTGTAATTCTGCTACCTGAAATGCAGCTGCCAGCTTGCCAAATCAAGATATCTGTAATAAGATCACATTGAGTCTCTCTTTTTATAATGTCTACTTATTTCAAGAGCTTTCTTTCAGGCATTCGAGTGTAATTCTTTTGACTAACAATGCAGAAATAGCTCAGAGGCAAGCACAGATCTCATTTTATGGAGATGAGTCATTTGAAGGTTTCTTTCTCCTACAAAAGGTTTTTGGGTCACTGTTTTCAACATACCAAAAACTTCTGAACTGTTAAAAACAGTAACAATTAGAAGACAAAAATTTTTAAAAACTTGTATTCTTGAAAATCAGTCACAGAGTGACATAGCTGGAACTGAGCCAACGTAGCCACAAAAAGGGGAGAAATAGTCAGAAGGCCTAAGTGTGGGTGCATTGGCCCTCAGAGGCAGTGTGAGCTGGAATATGCCATTTAGTTCATCCTGACTCAGCCTGCTCTACTTCAAGATGAAAATAATCACAATAACAGTACTTGGTTAAGAACAATGGTGTACATGGGAATGCCAATGCAAACTGCAAAGGGCTCCCCAGAAACAAAGCAGGTTTAGAGGTAAAGGATAAAGGGAAGAAAGATGGAAGCAGAAAGAATTCTGGATACTCTCCAGAGTTTCAATTCAGTGAGTGAGAAGCAGGTCCTCCTCTAGAATGCAGATGATTTGAGGCAAAGCCAGATTCTTGGTGACATAAGACTGGAGCTGAGGTTGTGGTCCCCATCTCTTCCACGACAGTGCCACCAACCCCAGGGTATTTAGAACTTCTGCCAGATGACTGGATATGTCTTCATATTTGCACTGCTCTCTGTTAAGTAATTTTTAAGTAAATATGGAAATTTTAGACCAGATAATAAAATCACTGGGGTTCTAGTCAAGAGAAGGTTTACTAGCTGATGAAGAGTAAAGAAAAATTGATGCCCTGGCTGGTATGGCTCAGTGGATTCAGTGCTGGCCTGTGAACCTAAAGGTCGCCAGTTCGATTCCCAAATCAGGGCATATGCCTGGGTTGCAGGTCAGGTCCCCAGCTGGGGGTGTGCAAGAGGCAGCTGATTGATATATCTCTCTCACATCGATGTTTCTCTAATGTTTCTCTCCCTCCCCTCCCCTCTCTCTAAAAATATATAAAATCTTAAAAAAGAGAATAAAGTAAAATTGAAATTCATTAGCCTGAGCTAATGCCCACATTTCCAAAGCTATCCCCATTGACCCTTACAATTAACCTAACAGGTTACTCAGAAGGGCCAGCAAGGTAGCCTCTTGCATCTGTGCTTCTGTTCCTGAGGCTTGGGTTTCAGGCAATGAGACCAGAAGCAAAGTGACATATGCATAAAAGATGTGTTTGGGGTATTACCTAGCAGCTAAAAAGTGGATATAACTTAATGGTTCCTCAGGAGAGGAATGTTGAAATATGATATTCTCACAATGACTTGCATAACACAATGACTATTACACTACTGTGCATAAGAACAGCTAGACAGAAGCTTGGGGCCATTTTTCAAGTCTTGAGTGAAGTGAAAATAGCAACAAGTAGTTTTCACCCTATGTGTATAACAGTATATTATTAATACATGAATAAAGATTAGAAAGGAATATGCAAAATAAGAAACAGGATATTAAGTGGTCCAATTAAGAGACCTTCCTGTTGTTAGGTTTTCATCATTGTTTCCCAATTTAAAACACTACTAAAGCCCCAACTGGTGTGGCTCAGTCAACTGAGCACCAGCCTGTGAACCAAAAGGTCACTAGTTCAATTCCTGGTCAGGGCACATGCCTGGGTTGTGGGACAATTATGGCCTAGGTCCCCCATTGGGGGCAAGTGAGAGGCAACCGATGGATGTATTCTCCCCCTCTCTTTCTCCCTCCCTTCACATCTCTCTAAAATAAATTTAAAAAATCTTTTTAAAATTACTAAAAATCAGGCTTATAGCTGGTAATTCAGCTATTAACTTTATAATATTCTCTTTTCCACAAAAGCACTTCTATTATCCATATAAAATCCTGTATGCATGATATAAGTTAAACACAAGTACATTTATGCTTGTGTGAATATACACTAAATATATTGCTGTGCTTTTACATTTTTTAAGTTAGGTTTTTTGAAGTATAATTTACACACAGTAAAATTCATACAATTCTAATGAGTGGATGAGAATTATATAGTTCTATGAGGTTGAATAAACACCCACAGTCATGTAACCACCATCACTATATATAACATTTCCACTACTCCCAGAGCTCCCTCATAAACCTTTGTAGTCAACCCCCTACCCACTATGCCCAGCCCCTGTCCACCACTGATCTGTTTTGTTTCCCTATACTGTACTTTTGGCTTTTTTAGAATGTCATATGAAGAGAATCATATAGTATATAGCCTTTCGAGTCTGGCTTTTCTCAACGCAATACATTGGAGAACTGAGGATCCATCTATGTTGTTGCATGTTTTAGTAGTGCATCTTTTTATTACTGAATAATATAGTCTGTTGCATGGATGGGCCATAGTTTATCTATTCTGCAGTTGATGGGCATTTGGGTTGTTTCCAGTTTGGGACTATCATGAAAAAGGCTGCTGTAAACATTCATGAACAAGTCTTCTTAAGACATGTTTTCATTATCCTGGGGCGAATACCTAGGAGTGGGTCTGCCAGATCACAGAGTCTGTGTTTCTTTATTAGTGATTTTTTCATTATGTGTTCATAAAGTGATTTGGCTCTCTCTTGTAGAAACTGTTCACACCAGCAGCATCAGTGTTTCTGATCTTGAGAGCCAAGTGTCCGAGATGGAGAAAGCTCTGTCCTTAGGCAGCTTGGAGCCTAACATTGCGGGAGAAATGATAAACCAAGTCAGCAAACTCCTCCATTCCCCTCCTACCTTGCTGGCTCCTCTGGCCCAAAGGTATGACTTAGCAAACTGACCCTACAGTGATAATAATGCTTTATACATGATTAATTGTAGCCAAGTATTTTTCTCCCACCGTGAGTTTCACAATGACTTGTTAAGTTGCTATGCTGTTTTCTGCTTAGAATGGGGAGAACAAAGTGGGAGTGTTGAATTTGAACTGCCACTTATCTTTACAGATTGCTAAAAGTAGTGAATGACATTGGCTTACAGCTGAATTTTTCAACCAAGACCATAAGTCTAACCTCTCCTTCTTTGGCTCTGGCCGTGATCAGAGTGAATTCCAGTAATTTCAACACAACTACCTTCGCTGCCCAAGACCCCGAAAATCTTCAGGTACATTCTAATTTAGTGTGGAAACAGCCTTTTCTTGTATATGATATACCATATCATATATCACATGATATTTGATAAAGTCTTACATATGTATATATGAATATGTGACTAAGGCAATTACTGCTTGTAGTCAGGGGTGATATTCAAAATATTTAACATCTAGAACAATGATACACCACAGAATTTAAAAAAAGGGGACATTGGTCTTGGCTAGAGCAGGATCTCAGAGGTCCTTGTTGTGGCCCAGTGTTAACCCTTAGCAGCTGGATTGTAGAAGTTTAGGGGGTGAGTTGGGGGAAGTGTCCAGTAGAAAGATCTAGGTAGTTGAGAAACAGCAGGGACATCAGCTACTTATCAACCAATTCCATTCTTTTAACACGTGTTATGACTACACTGGTGTGAATAGTGGTACTGATTATCAGTCCTGCTTCTCGTTGTTTTCTATCCACCTGTTAGAGAGACTGGGGCTGGAAACACCCGAGTAAAACCAAGTCCTCCCTTTTGATTTAATTTTATAGTCTTTGCTTTGCAAATTTAGTACATGTGGGGGTCTATGAAGACTTTGCCCTAATAAGTCACCAAGACGGTGTGTTGCTGCTGTGGTCTCCCTGGGGTCTGCAATTATCCTGCACCCCAAGTTTACTGAGATATAATTAACATATAATATCCTGCACTTCCTGACTGTTTATGTGTATACTTAAAATGTTTTCTTTCCTGCTCTAAGGCCTCCTCTCCCTATTACACAGCCCCTCTAATTTTGCAGCAATTAGAGAAACAAGAACTGATTATACATAAAGACACCACAGATAAATGCTCCTACATGATCCTCCATCTTAATTAGTTGTTGTGTTTTCTAACTCCTAATATGCTAGCCCCAGACATTTTTCATTATTTTTACTTGATTTTCAGGTTTCTCTGGAAACTGAGCCTCCTGAGAATAGTATTGGTGTTATTTCTCTGCCCTCATCGCTGATGAGTAATTTGCCAGCTAATGATGTAGAGCTAGCTTCCAGGGTCCAGTTCAACTTTTTTGAAACGCCTGCCCTGTTTCAGGTAAAGTTACCACTAACTGCTTTTGGTTTAGGTTTTACTTGGGAGTAGGGGATTTATGATTCTTTTAATTCTCACATATCTTATGCCTGCTATAAGCCAAAAGAATTGCTGAAAAGCTGCAGTTTATTTTTAAACAGGACCTAAAGATGCTAGTGATGATACATAACAATTACTGATACTTAATGTTTACCAATGCCAAGCATTATCGTAAGCACTTAGAAATGTTAACTCTAATCCTCTCAATAACTCTGTGAGGAAGGAACTATCAAACTATTATTCTCACTTTACAGATGAGGACATGGAGGCACAGAGAGGTTAAGTCATTTGCTCAAGAACACACAGTTTAAATGGCTTAATGTCATGCTCACTTTGGCAGCACATATATTAAATGGCTTAATGTTATGTTCCCTTTAGGATTTATGAAGTTCCCGTTGTGTTAATTTGTGAAATTTAACTCACTATTTAGAGCACTGTATAGTGCAAGAAGCTCTGTTTCTAATTGTGGTCCTTGAAAAAGTCACTTTACTCCCTGACCCTCAATTTCTCACCTGGGTTGTAAAACAAACACGTAGACTAAATAGTTTTCAGGGTCCCTTCATGCTCTAAAACTCTCTAATAACATTTTGTTTTCCCTTGCTATCTTGTTGATTCTTTGGTGAGCTAGGACCCTTCCCTGCAGAACCTCTCTCTGATCAGCTACGTCATATCATCAAGTGTTGCAAACCTGACTGTCAAGAACTTGACAAGAAACGTGACGGTTATATTAAAGCACATCGACCAAAGCCAGGTGGGAGAGGCCTGTCTGGGCTGTTAACTGGCCAGAATCACCTTGTGCAAACTATACCTGGAAGATTTGGCCTACAAAAAGGAAATCCAGTGGAACCTTAAGACTCAGTTAGGGCAGTGTATAAGGCTAGAATTATATAGTCACTCTGACTGACTACCTAATTTCCAAGAACGAGCAATGCAAAAGCAAGCTCTTATCAATTGCAGAATTTCAGTGCATTTCAATCTGTGGCTGCAGGTCTGATTCTCACCTCCAAAGAGAAAACATCTCTTTGTTCACATTGAGCATCATCTATGATATTGCTACTCAAAGTGGGGGTCTGCATACTCTTAGGCCCCACCCCAGGCCCACTGAATCAGAATGTCCATTTTAATAAGCCTCAAGGTGATTCCTATGTACAAAATTGCTGAGTTTAAGAAGTACTGACTTATATAAGACTCAGTTGCTTCTAGGGGCCAGTATAAAATAAGACATCTCTAAAAATTAAATAAGAGTTTTATCTAATTGATTTTTGGCTTTTTCAGTTCAATAAATTAATTATTTGTGATGGATCTTTCTACTGCAGGATGACTTAACAGTAAGATGCGCATTTTGGGACTTAAGCAGAAACGGTAGGTTCCAGTCATACCCTTTTCAAAATTTTGAGTAGGTGGGAGAGGGGGCATAGGGGAGGAAGGGCAGTCATTGGTTTTGTGACCTTGCTGATGAAACAGATACTCTTCCCAATGCCAACAGGTGGCAGAGGAGGCTGGTCATCAGATGGCTGCTCTGTCAAACACAGGAGGCTGAATGAAACCATCTGTACCTGCAGCCACCTTACAAGCTTTGGCGTCTTACTGGTAATATCCCCATAATACCTGGCCTTAGATTCTGGGTCTGAGGGGTAGCTGGACATCATACCATGATGTCTAATCTGCTGGATGACTTTGATAGATCAGCAGATATGATATTGTGGCAAAGTTATAGGCCAATGAAAGCATCCTTCTAATAAGCAAATGCACCTGAAGGACAACATTTGAACATAGAGTATTCTTTCCCATTCATTTTGTACATTTCTGTTTACTCATTTAAATAGCTAGGAGGACTAGGGAATTCAGATTAAAATGGGTAATAAATTGTTTAGTTCACAATGTAATTTAAAATTATCTTATTTAAGTAAATTATCTTATTTAAATTTCCCCAACAGTCCTGCAAAATAGGTACAAAGGAGCATTGTTACTGTCATTTTAATGAAGTGAGAATTAAGATTCAGTTTCAAGGGAAAAGGGAAAGGGTTTACAGGAACAAAGTTAAAAGACACATGGACAAAAACTAGGGGGAGGGTGGTAATGGGAGGGAAGTTGGGAGGGAGAGGTGGGTAGGCTGGATTGGGAGTAAAGGGGAGAAAACTGTACTCGAACAATGATTAAAAATAAAATTTAAAAAAAAATGAAAAAAAAGATTCATTTGTTAGTTAATTGTCCACAATCATAGAACTAAGAAATATAGATCCAGAAGCCAAATTCAAGTCTTTAGATTCCTAGCCTGGCGTTTCCCCAGTGTACCATAATACACTGATCAAGTATATGGGCTTTGGAGTCACCCAGACTTGAATTTGGATCCTGGCTCCTCCACTTTAATAGCTGTGTGACCTTGGAGGAACTACTTAACCTCTCTGGGCCTCAGTTTCATTATCTTTATCAATGATAATAATTGTGGCTATCTTGTTGGTTTGTTCAGTGAACTATTGTGGGGCACTTAGAATACTCAATCAATATAAATCATGATTCTTTTACTTATTTTAAAATATGTGGTCTTAAAAACAGTATTTTATTTTCTAGGACCTATCTCGAACATCCTTGCCAGCAACTCAAATGATGGCTCTGACGTTTATCACATATATTGGTTGTGGGTTTTCATCAATTTTTCTGTCAGTTACTCTTGTAACCTACATAGCCTTTGAGTGAGTATCCATAACTAACTGGAAATTTGGATAATAGGATATGTTCACCTGCATTGCCAAAACATATTAATTAAATGTGTTCGTCAGCCTACCTTATCCTGCATACCCATCTAGTGGAGCCATCTATATGTAAAACTTCATGGGACTTTTTGGTTTATATACTTGATTCTTTCTATTAGTCTATGCACTCACTGAAGGCAGGTGTTGTGTCTTAATCATCTTTGTACCCTAAAATGATGTCTGGTACTTAGTTGACATTAAGTATGAAACAAAAGATGGATGAAGACCCTAAAACCCAACAGCTTACAATTTGAAATATACCATAGATTTATGTATAGCATCAAAGCTATGTTTAATATGTTTCTAAATTATACCTAGCAAATGGAAAAGATTAAATGCATTAACACATGTAGGTTAAAGAAGAATAAAGAATATAAAGCCTCACTGAAAAATACAGATACTTGGTGAGTGTGGCTTTGTAGGTCAAAGCAAGAATGGCATTCCAAATAAAAGCATCTCCTTCTTAGCTTACAAAAAGGTCCCTTTAGTCACTTTTTTGGGGGGAATTCCAACAAATTCTGATGCAAGAAAGAAAATAGGCAACTAAACTAAATGAAACAATATGTAAGTTCTGAGATGTAGATTTTGGATCCTGATCAAGAAATGCACACATTTACTTTGAATGCCAAACTTAAGGCCCAGCTGTAACTACAGATCTTCTAGTGGAACTCTGAAAATAATATTAATGAGCCTAAAGCACCATAAGGCCAGCTATTACTCAGAATGATTTCATCAGATATAATTTCATACACATAAACATGTACATGTCATCTATTAGCTATATTTTTCCTATGTCTGTTTCATTTAGCTATAGTTTAAACTCTTCTCTCCATGATCTCATTTTAACTAATAACATAAGATAAGAGGGAAATCTGGCTATGTTTTAAAGACCTGAATATAGGAGCCTGTTGTATGAGAAGCAGCAGCAGTGCTTCTAGAAGTAGTTTAGAAGAAGAGGAGGGGTGCTCAGTAGACTCCACTATAAACTATTTAAAAGGATGAATCAACAGTCAGTATGTAAAAGCTTCCACAGAAATACAAACACAAATTTTCCATATGATTCTATTGATTTTTCCCTTGTTGTTGGTTTTAATGCCTACACACACACACACACACACACACACACACACTCAAAGAGAGGAAATTTACACATATGCAATAATCTCTCCTTACCTACATTTTGCTCTCCACAGTTTCAGTTACCCATGGTCAACTCCAGTCCAAAAATATTAAATGGAAAATTCCATAAATAAACAAACAATTCATAAGTTTTAACTTGTACACTGTTCTAAGTAAGTAGCATGATGAAATCTCACACCATACTCCTCCATCCTACCCAGGACATGAATCATCCCTTTGTCCAGTATATCCATGCTATTTACGCTACCTGCCCATCAGTCACTTAGTAGCCGATGTGGTTATCACAGTGCTTGTGTTCAAGTAACCCTTATTTTATTTAATAATGGCTCCACATCACAAGAGTAGTGATGCTGGCAATTCAGATATGACAAAGAGAGGCTGTAAAGTGTTTGCTTCCTTTAAGTGAAATGGTAAAAGTTCTCAATTTAATAAGGAAAGAAAAAAAATCATATGCTGAGGTTGCTAAGGTCTACAGTAAGAACTGATTTTCTATCCATGAAATTACGAAGAAGAAAAAATCTATTTGTTCTAGTTTTTGCTGTTTCACCTCAAATTGCAAAAGGTATAGCCACAAGTGCATGATAAATGCTTACTTAAGATAGAAAAAGCATTAAATTCATGGGTGGAAGACATGAACAGAAAGTATGCTACAACTGATGGCAAATGTTGCACCAGAAAGCACTGATCCTATTGTATGAAGATTTCAGCAAAGGATCCCCCGAAATGAGTGACACCAAGCCAAGGAGAGATGGCTACGCAGATCCAGAAATACGTTTGGACTGAAAAATATAAAAATTACTGGAGAAAGAAAGAGAGATGCCACATTCATATAACTTTTATTACTATATTGTTATAATTGTCATATTTTATTATTAGTTATTTGTGTTAATCTCCTACTGTACCTAATTTATAAATTAAACTTTACCATAGGTATGTAGGTATAGGAAAAAACATAGTATATATAGGGTTTGGCAGTATCTACAGTTTCAGGATTCTACTGGGGATCTTGGAATATATTCCCTGTGGATAAGAGGGGACTACTATAGACGTTTACCAAAGAATAAAAATAAATTGCTTAAAACTCACACAGGCATGTAAGGAGAATGTGATGCTAATTTTTTTTCTTATCCTTTCCTTTTAGAAAGATCCGGAGGGATTACCCTTCCAAAATTCTCATCCAGCTTTGTGCTGCTCTGCTCCTGCTGAATCTGGTTTTTCTCTTGGACTCGTGGGTTGCTCTGTATAACATGCAAACCCTCTGCATCTCGGTAGCTGTATTTTTGCATTATTTTCTCTTGGTCTCATTTACATGGATGGGCCTAGAAGCATTCCATATGTATCTGGCCCTTGTCAAAGTATTTAACACTTACATCCGAAAATACATCCTTAAATTCTGCATCATCGGTTGGGGTATGTATAATTTGCTTGCACAGTGCCTTGGCTTTCTCTGCTTTTCCTCCAGTGTTTTGATTTTTAATTACATAGAAACAATGATGAAACAAGTCACACTTGGCAGGTTTATAAAACAGTTTTATTGTCCTCACATGTTACACTGCCCAAAGAGCAACCTTGCCAAGTCTTTTTCTAGAACACCTGTATATTTCCCCTGGACTAGATATGAACATAAAACTCTTAGTAGGGTTTCCCAGTCAAGATGGTGGCATAGATAAATGTGGTACTTGCCTCCTCCCACAACCACATAAAAATTACAAGTAACGTACAGAACAGCCATCATTGAGAACCACCTGAATGCTAGCTGAACAGAAGTTCTATAACTAAGGATACAAAGAAGAAGCCACATTGAGACTGGCAGGAGGGGCAGACACATGGAATGGGCTGGTCCCTCCAGTGCTAGGGCAGCAGCTCACTTGAAAGGCATCAGAGAAAGGAGCCAGGGACAGACAACAGGTACTGAATTGTCTGGCTTCAGGGCAAGGGCTGGAAGAGCAGCTTTCTCCCAGACAGAAGTGATGACAGATGCCATTGTGCCTTTATAGATCCCTTCCCCTACAGGCAGAGGTGGACACCATATATGAGTCTCCATCAACCTAATACTTTTCACCCTGACCTGTTGATTTCCAGAGACCCTGACCCACCCAACTTGTGGGCCCACCCGGGCCACTTCCAGTGGCTTTTCCATCCAAAGGCCTATCTTGGCTCATGCTGCAGACTTCCCTGAAATCTCTCAAAGGTTCACAAACCACAAACAAGTGGCATTTGGCCTCAGTGTGCCCCGTACCTCTTGCTAAGCAGCCCTAAGCCCTGCACTAGTGACAGCTGGCCTCAGTTCTCAACTTGGCCTCTCCCAGGTACCTCCAAGTCCAGTATAAGTGGCAACTATCTGTCAATCACTTTTTAGTTCGTGTTAGGTGGCCCTGGGCAAAGCACAGGCAGTGGTTGACCTTGGACTGCACCTCCGGGAAGGCCCCACAGCCAGCACACCCAGTGGACAGCTTCAGACTATGCCAGAGCACCACACACCCACCTCCATGAGTGACACACTAAAGGGGTGGACTGAAGCAAGTCCTGCTCTGTGGGGTAAGTCCCTGCACAGTAGCTCCTCCACTATAGTTACAGACAGTTCTCATGGCTAATCAGCCTGGGGGTTAATCCCTCCTACTGACATGCCAACAGCAACCAAGGCTCAATTACAATAGGAGAGTCCACACAGATCACATATGGGGCACACCTGGAGTGCCTAGCTCAGGTGACTGGCAAGGTTGGGCCACTGGGCCCCACAGGACTCCTACTACTTAAGGCCACTCTACAAAGACTAGGAGATATAGCAGCTCTACCTAATACACAGAAACAAACACAGGGAGAAGACAAAATGCAGAGACAAACAGGTCCCAAATGAAAGAACAGAATAAAACTCCATTAAAAGAAATAGACGAGCAATCTATCTGATGCAGAGTTCAAAATACTGGTTATAACGATGCTCAATGAACTTAGGGGAAGAATAAATCAACTCAGTGAGAACTTCAACAAAGAGATAAGAAACAAAAAAAATGAAGGTAGAAAACATAAAAAAAGGATCAGTCATAAATGAAGAATACAATAACTGAAATGAAGAATACACTAGAAAGAATCAAAAATAGATTAGATGAAGCAGAGGACCAAATCAGTAACTTGAATGATAAGGTAGCAGAAAACACCCAATTAGAATAGCAAAAAGAAAAAGAACCCCCCAAAATGAGGACTGTTTAAGGGGCCTCTGGGACAACATCAAGTGTACCACATTTCCATCATGGGGGTGCCAGAAGGAGTAGAAAGAAAGGAATTGAAAACCCATTTGAAAAAAAATAATGACAAAAAACTTACCTAACTTGGCAAAGGAAATAAGATATACAAGTCCACAGGAAGTACAGTGAGTCCCAAACAAGATGAACCCAAAGAGGTCCACACCAAGACACATCATAATTAAAATGTCAAAGGTTAAAGACAAAGAGGGAATCCTAAAAGCAGTAAGAGAAAATCAGTTGCCACAGGGGAGCTCCCATAAGACTGTCAGCTAATTTCTCAACAGAAACTTTGCAGGCCAGAAAAGATTGACATGAATTATTCAAAGTGATGAAAAGTAAGGATCTACATCCAAGATTACTCTACCCAGTAAGACTATCATTTGCAATCAAAGGACACATAAAGAGCTTCCCAGATAAGAAAAAGCTAGAGGAGTTCATCACCACCCCAAGTATTAGAAGAAATGCTAAAGGGTCTTTTTTAAGAAAAAGGAAAAAAAGATCAAAATATGAATAAAGTTGTAATAAATATATATCTATCAACAATTACTTTAAATGTAAATGGATTAAATGTTCTGATTAAAAGACACAGGGAGGCTAAATGGATAAGAAAACAAGACCCATTCATATGCTGTCTACAAGAGAGTCACTTCAGATTGAAACACACACACAGACTGAAAGGAAAGGAGTGGAAAAAGATGTCTCATGAAAATGGAAATGGAAAAAAAGCTGGGGTAGCAATATTTATACCAGAAAAAATAGACTTTAAAACAAGGCTATAACAAGAGACAAAGAAGGACCCAGAAATTCAGCTTCTGGGTATTTATCTAAAGAAACCCAAAACACTAATTCAAAAAGATTCATTGCAACATTATTTACAATAGCCAAGATATGGAAACAAGCTAAGTGCCCATCAATAGACAAATGGATAAACAAGATGTGGTATATGTACACAATGGAATATTACTCAGCCATAAAAAAGAACGAAATCTTGCCATTTACAACTGCATGGATGGGTCTAACAGGGGTGTCCAACCTGCAGCCTGTGGGCCACATGCAGCCCAGGATGGCTGTAAATGCAGCCCAACACAAAATCATAAATTTACTTAAAACATTATGAGATTTTTTTGTGTGATTATGTGTTACAATGTATTTAACGTGTGGCCCAAGACAACTCTTCTTCTTTCAGTGTGGCCCAGAGATGCCAAAAGGTTGGACAGCCCTGGTAACTAGATGGTATTGTGCCAAGTGATATAAGTCAGACAGAGAAAGACAAATGGCCTATGATTTCACTTATATGCAAAATCAAAAGAACAAAATAAAACAGAAATAGACTCACAGATACAGAGGCCAGTTTGATGGTTGCCAAAGGGGAGAGGGTTGAGGGGCTGGGTGAAAAAGGTAAAGGAAATAAGAAGCCCAAATTGGTAGTTACAAAATAAATAGTCGTGGGGATATAAAGTACAGCATAGGGAATATAGTCAATAATATTATAATAACTATGTATGGTGTCAGATGGGAACATTTATTGGGGTGATTACTTCATAAATAATATAAATGTCTAATCACTGGGTTATACATCTGAAACTAATATAACATTTTACATCAAATGTAATTGATAAATAAAAATATATTTTATAAACAACTCTGAGGTTTAGAGCTATGAATTCTCTTTGTATCTTCAGCAAATAGAATTGGGGCTGGCACACAGAAGGTCTTCAATAAATTGAAAAAGTTAGCTTGGTAACAATGAGGCCAAACTCTCAGCCTCTAAGCTCCCAGCTAGCCTCACTCTGTTCTGTACCTCCCAGATTTCATACACATGCATGATGGTATGCTCAGAAGGGCAGAGTGAGTGAATGTACAGATAGATAAAACCTAATGTAACTTCATTGCCACACTGGCACAATATTTCAGATCATGTCACCTATTGGCAGTAGGTCCAAAGTCTTAGAACCCCAAAGATCTTGAAGATTTCTTCATTCAACTACTAGCAAATGTAGGAACCTCCTCAACTTGACTCAGATTGATAAAAGATAATCTAACCTCTGCTTGAATACCTCTGTTTTGGGGGGATCTCATAACCTTTGTTGCAAAACAAAATTCAACATTTTAAAGATCCTTTTGGCTTTTTTCAATGATTCATGAATCGAACAGCATCCAATCTAGCAGACTGGAGCTCCAATGAGCTGTCCGATATGAAAGATTTTTATAGGCAGAAGGAAGCAGGAAAAAAGATGTTAGACCAGCAAAAAAGCAGGTTGGTTTCTGCAAGGTCACTTTCCTTTAGGGGATGAGAGGGGCCTACCAGGCAGATGACCTAAATAGTGCTCACAAGGTGACTCCTGACTAACTGGTATAAGATTCCATTTCTGGGAGAGCTGAAACTGTAATTAAGTCTTGGTTTGGTGACATGGGGCTTAGCATAAACAACTCCATTTGGGACCTATTGACTTATTTTTAATACATTACAAGGCAGTCAGTAGCAATTTTTTAAAGCCCTACAGTTCTATTTTTCCATTAAGTTCATTTGGTTCTCTATTGGCACTTACCTGGGGTCTTAGTTTTATTCTCTCAGGCAAATCACCACCACCACCACCACCATCATCATCATCATCTGACAATTCTTCTGCCAAAGAGTCCTTTAGATAATCTACAAGTAATACATAACATTGTGTATAATGCCCATTTTTTTCTATGTATTTTCACACAAATAACCCCATAAAAGATGAGTCAGTGAGGTTAACAAGGCGGCTATTGCTCACTTCAGGTGAAGAAACCAGCTCAAAGCAATGACATGATTTACCCCAATTCACATAGGTTCAAGAGCCGCCAAGCCTGGCTTTCTGATTTCTTATGCATACTCCTTTCACTGTATTACAGATTCAACCCCTCTCAAATTCCCTTCTCTTCCTCATGCTAAATATTCACTCAAATATCCCCCACACAACAGGATTGCAGAATGTTTACTACCCTTATCACCAGGACTGTCATTATAGATTTGTGAAGAATAACAGAACACCTTTCAAGAAAGATAAGTCACTTCTTTCAAAAAAAATAAATAAAAATAAGTCACTGCTCTGACACTGGCACAAATTCTGTAGAACCCTGAAAGGTCTAATTTCCTTGTCAGGGACTAACTCTATACTCCCAATATTGTATTTTTAGGAAAGTGTCTCACTTTGGAAGTTATATGTCAGTGTATCCAGAAGGTACAAATATAAAAGATAAATGAAATATGATATTAGATTGTACCAGGAAACCCAACCTGTCTGTGAGAATGAGTTGTTTTTTAGATCCCAAAGCCTTGAGATTTGGTAAAAGGCTGGTCTGCGTGAGGTGTCTGCACGGGGTCAGGTGGAAGGTGATGGTGGGGGTGAGAAAGACTCCTTCCCAGCCAAAAGCCATTTTAAGCTGGGAGGAGCCTTCTCATTGGCCTCCTCTTAGTGGAAGTGCCTGTGGGCCCTTGAGAAAGCCCACATAGTAGAATTCATCACGTCCAAAGCAACCAGGTCAGGCTCCTCAATCCCTCAATGGGTTCCAGATAATCAGTCAAGAACTTTTGAGTTCATAATAAAAGATTTGTCAGGTGTTGCTGATAATCCTAGTAAGCCGACTACGACTCACATTTTGTTTACATTTTGGAGTCTTTCACTTTGCCTCCCACGTGACACTTAAAATTATATTCCAAGCATGTATAAGATAAGAGTAACACCAACCACTATAGTGAACAAACCCTGAAATCTCAGGAGAAGATAATTTCTTATTCATGAACAATCCAGTTAGCAGGAACAGAGGAGTCTCTGGTCTTGCAGTTATTCAGGATTTAAACCTCAGGAGACTCTGCTTTGTCTCAACACAGGACTTCCAAGGTTGTCCTGAATGTGGGAGAAAGAGAGTGGAGGATCTCATAGGAGGTTTTTATAACACAGGCCTGGAGGTAGAGCAGATCACTTCCATCCATATCTGTTGGCCAAGACCTAGCCATGTTGCCACATCCACCTAGCTGCAAGAAGGGTTGGGAGATATCCAGCCATGTACTAAAGAAGAGAAACTGGGTTTGGTGAACAATTCACTGGGCCCTTCTGCCAGGAGAAAATAGACCATGATCTCTATTTCTTCTCACTACCTTTGGTTATTAGAACTATGTGTGACTGGCGTTTTCCCATCTTCCAGGAATACCAGCCGTGATTGTAGCCATTGTCCTGACTATATCCCCAGATAACTATGGGCTTGGATCATATGGGAAATTCCCTAATGGCTCGCCTGATGACTTGTGAGTACTAAGCCCCCGAGGGAATGTTAAGTGAACTGGAAAACAGAATTCTCTGAGAAAGTGGGGGATCTAATCAGCATATTGACTATGACTCTCATCGTAATAAAATCCAGTAACATTTACAGCAACTTTCGCACATTATATAGATAGACAGATATAGTCTGGCAGAAGTAATACCTGCTTGAGTGTGGTTGGTACGGTTAATATGGGTGTAATAATTTATAGTTTTAATTTGAACATTTTACATACAATGTCATAGTATGCTTGAATGTGATATTAAGTTACAGAATTAAATGCTTACGATTTTGTAATAAAAAAGTGGCATTACTGTGCTAGACCACATGTATATATACATATACACATATATCCCCCAGATAACATGTGTGTATATATACACATATATGCATATATACGTGTGTGTGTATATATATATAGAGAGAGAAAGTAATTGGAAATACCATGCTACTACTACTTAAGTATTAAAAAAATTAGAAAAAAGTATTTTGAGAGAAAATACTTTTATAAGTCTCTCATAAAAAGTAAATATCATTTATCAGTTACATTATGTTAGTAAAGACTCATGGAATAAAGTTACTAAGATTTAAAGGGAGTACAATCCTAAATGTTTTCAAAGAATAATTTTTAAATATTTACAGTAATGAAGTGTCCTAAAATAAACTCTCTTAGGTTTTTTCCCTATAGTTATAAATGGTTGTGGAGAACAGTGGTTTTATCAGTTTTTTTCCTCTTTTTTATTTGTAGGAAACATTCATTGCATCACTTTGAACCATATTTCAAAATTGTAACACATTTTCCTGTTTTTCCCCCAAATTATAGTTGCTGGATCAACAGCAATGCTGTATTCTATATTACAGTTGTGGGATACTTCTGTGTGATATTTTTGCTGAATGTCAGCATGTTCATTGTGGTCCTGGTCCAGCTCTGTCGAATTAAAAAGAAGAAGCAACTGGGAGCCCAGCGAAAAACCAGTATTCAAGATCTCAGAAGCGTTTCTGGCCTTACATTTTTACTGGGAATTACTTGGGGCTTTGCCTTCTTTGCCTGGGGGCCAGTTAATGTCACCTTCATGTATCTCTTTGCCATCTTTAACACTTTACAAGGTAAGCTCTATAGCACTAAATCTGCACTGAATGATCCCAGTTGAACTTAAAAATATCACTACTAAAAGAGTATCTTGAAAGTAGTTTATTTAGCTTAAAATATATTAGTTGAAAAATAGATTTATCTTTGAGAAAGGGTGCTTGAGATCCTGGGAAGAAAGGTGTTCACTAAGTTCAAGAAGTGGTACTTTTGGCCCTGGCTGGTGTAGCTCAGTGGATTGAGCGCGGGCTGCGAACCAGGCATCGCAGGTTTGATTCCCAGTCAGGGCACATGCCTAGGTTGCAGGCCGTGGCCCCCAGCAAGCACACATTGCTGTTTCTCTCTCTCTCTCCATCCCTCCCTTCCCTCTCTAAAAATAAATAAATAAAATCTTAAAAAAAAAAGAAGAAGTGGTACTTTTGCCCTGGCCAGTGTAGCTCAGTTAGTTGGAGCACCATCCTGCAACCAAAGGTGTGACATGGCTTTGATTCCCAGTAGGGGTTCGTGCCTGGGTTGCGGGTTCAGCCCCTGGTCCGGGCACATATGACCCCTGGTCTGGTCACATACGATCTTTGGGCCAGGTGTGAGGGGGGCAACTGATTGATGCTTCTCTCTAGCATTGATGTTTCTCTCCCTTCCTCTCTCTCTAAAAAGCAATGAAAAAAATGTCCTTGGGCGGGGATTAAAAAAAAAAAGAAGTGGTAGTTTTTCCCTCCTTTTCCATCATCTCCGCAAAGAACATACTGAGGGGAACCTGCCAGGAACTTTCTGGGAGTCAATTACTCTTCCTTTGCTTGGCTCCTTACTTTAAAAAAAAATTATTGAAATAGAACTTCCATACAGAAAAGTACACATGCCATAAATGTTTCTGTGAGGTCTCACCACTCCAGCCTCCCTGGTCTGTGTTTAACTGGGAGACAGTGATAAATGTGGAGTCAACAGACAGACCCAGGTGGCAGCAACCTGGCCCAGTGGCTAATCCTGAGAAGTTGCTCTTCTGGGACATGCAGCAGGAAAGGGTCAGGATTTGTGTATCGCCCTTACTTCAGAGCTTCCGATTTGGTAATGAAGCCCAGCTGTAGTCATTTCAAACCCTCTTAGCTGTATTCTTTGTAAAAACAAATTATTAACTCTTTTAGACCAGTGTTATAAAAGACTTGTCAGCTATGATTAATTTTTAATGGAAGTATAGTACTTTGGCATTAAAAGCCAAGCCGTCTAATAGGTTTACATTACAGTAACAATAATTCATGTCCCTTGGTTTCCTTTTATTCCAAATCCTCTGTTGGGATGCTTTTTAATTGCATTCTAATCTGCTTGTTTTAATCTTTTTCTGTTGCCTTTAGCTCCCATAGCATCCTCCTGTAGTTCTATCAGGCAGTAGATCATTTTGCTTGTTTTCAAAGAAATCTGAACCTGAGACTGAATTCAAATGCTTAATTTAGCTGTTGGTTCTTATTTTATTTGGAGGAAACCAGTTAATATGCTTGTTGGTTACATATAATAGTTAATTTTAACCTACAATGTACCAGTTCCTGAATTGGCATATCTAGGTATTGCACTATATAGAATTAAACAGAAAAGTTTTATTTGCCAACAATGGCATGATGTAAGAGACACTTTAAAAGAAAATAAATATGCTGAGATCACACTAATCATAAAAACAAAAGCAAGGCACCTACCCTCCTGTGTTTAATGTGGGAACTGAATCTGCCTCTTTCTTTTCATTTCCCCAGCATGTCTGTTCATTAGAATATGAATGGACAGAAGAAATGTAGTTTTGTTTATAAAAGAGACCTGATTTGCAGGGCTTAGGTGTTGATTAAAGGAGAGATATGTTTAGGCTCTGATTTAGGACTTGGGTACCCCCATTTTCATCTCTCTCATACATGCTGTTTCTCTCCTAATGCAACAAAAGGTAGCCACCCAGGATGGCAAATGAACAAAGGTGTGCATGCACTATTCGAGATATCAGTCTTCAGTCCTCCTGGCTGGTGTGGCTCAGTGGATTGAGTGCCAGCCTGCGAACCAAAGGGTCATCGGTTGGATTCCCAGTAGGGCACATGCCTGGGTTATGGGCCAGGTCCCCAGTAGGGGGCGTGAGAGAGGCAAGCACATATTGATATTTCCCTCCCACTCTCCCTCCCTTTCCCTCTCTAAAAACAAATATATAAAATCTTTTTTAAAAAGATATCAGTCTTTAGGATGAACACCTGAAAAGACACACCTGCTGTTTTAAAATGAAGATTTTAAAGTGGATAAATTGGGGGTTGGGGAGAGAGAGAACTCCAGATTTGTCCCTTCATTCAGCAAATATTTATTGGTGAAAGCATTGAGGAGTCATAGTAATGGGGCTGTGTGGTAAGCCCTGTGACTGCAAATCTAAGACACAGGTAGATGGCGGTGAAGCCTGAGGGCCTATTCAAGTCTGGAATGTCATTTTCTTGTTAACCAGGATGCCAGTGGAGAATTTCCTTGAGCAGGACAGAGGGAGGCTGGAAGACAGGAGGATAATGCTGTAGTGCCCCAGGCTTGTGAGGAAGAGGGGAAGGACCAGGCAAAGGCTGAAAGGAGGAGCAAGATATGTGAGACAAATGGAGGAGATGCATTTGACACAACTTGGAAGGCAATTATAAATATGGAGGGATGGGAGGTAGGAGCCTAGGTCCGAGCTGGCATCCTGGCTGGATAGCTTGTACTTCCAAAGGTAGGGAAGGCAAAGGACAGAGAAGAGATAGTGAGGTTAATTTCAGAAATACAGAATTATCACTCTTTTTATAAGTATTTTTTTTTATCTTACAAAGAGAGTCTCCCAGGGTGCCTTTAAATAGAAAACTAACCCAGGACTTTTGATTTTTTTTTTCAATTTTGCAAAATTTCATTTTGCCAATAGTTGCCAAAGATTTATTTTTTGTGCAAAGGAAGATCATAACATTCAGGTCTTAGTTTGGAATTCATTGTGTTATGGGTCTGTTTTCCCCCATAGGATTTTTCATATTCATCTTTTACTGTGTAGCAAAAGAGAATGTCAGAAAGCAATGGAGGCGGTATCTTTGTTGTGGAAAGTTACGGCTGGCTGAAAATTCTGGTAAAGATTTACTGTACTTTTTATCCTTCTAAATCTTGAGGAAAAGATTGTATAAGTTAAGATTCAAAGCAACCGATACCAAGGGGCTATCAGATCTGGAAATTAATGAATGGAACCTGCTCAACAGAAAATATTGTGAATGTTAGGGGCAAAAAAACCTAATAAATTAAAAAATAATTACTCATATCTAGGACCTTACTGAGCAATAGAATTAACATTTGGCTTCTTTTTAGATGAAGCAACAGTGAAAATTTAAGAATGTATTTCCTTTTGAGCTAATGTTTCCCAATTACCCAAAGTAATTTTTAATATTTACCTTCATAATTTTTAAAGTCTTGACTCAACCTTGTATATAAACTTAAACAATTGTTTATTTAGTTGTTTGGTTATAGCATACACTTGGTTATTTGGAAGTTATAATGTTTTCATATTCTGTTGGATTGTACAACAAATAACTTATTTTTAAGAGAATAAGAAAAATTAAGTACTATCTGAAAACTAAACTCCTTTTGCATGAATACAACCTTTGCAGTAATGCAAAGATCTGGTTGCACAACATATATATTCAGAAAATGGCAGTATATATAGTTTAGTCATTTGCATAGATTTAAGAACCATGAGTCATCATAACATGGTTGATATATGTTCTTAAGATAGTCCTTGCCTCCGAAGTACTACCTAATTCAGTGGATATTTATAGAGATAATCAAATTAGCTTGGCCTTTAGTTCTAAGAGAATATATGTTACTTTTACAAGTAGTCATTTAAAGGACAAGTGTATATAGTCTTAAATGAATAGACATTTTATCATACCAACTTGTGAAATGTGTGACTTCTCTGTAATATCTGAAAGTGGGAGATCAGTTGCTAGAACAAGTTACATTGTGATCTATCTCTTGCCTTTGAGCTTCAACATTCCTCCCTGTTTTTCTATAATGCTTATTCTGCTATAGACTGGAGCAAAACTGCTACTAATTGTTTAAAGAAGCAGACTGTAAACCAAGGAGTGTCCAGCTCTTCAAATTCCCTACAGTCAAACAGTAACTCCACCCATTCCACCACACTGCTAGTGAATAATGACTGCTCAGGACTCATGAGCGGGAATGGTATGTATGTCTCAATATAGTATTTCTTAAGCTAGTGTTACTAGTGTTCATTTTATTAAAGTATTATTATCTGTTGATGGCCTTTTTGCTATGGAAAATGAACAATTATATATATGGCTGGTGGGTCAAAGCATGCTTCTCTTATAAAAGAGGAAGTTTATTAATCCAAATGTATTCACTTCAGAGGAAATACCAGAACTGTTTTTTTTTTATCTGAAGATTCAGTTTTTTTGTAATGGAAATTGATGATGACCTAAAAGTTTTATCATTGCAAATCCTGATTTAAGTATTACCCAAGACTTCTGTTATTTCTGTGCAGTTAGTACCTAGAATATTTGATAAAATTATATCAATTTTCACCTCATCTACAGTCATACACATCTTCAACATGATTAAGCCTTTCTCTTTTTCACTTACCATGTTTGTTCATTATTCTCCACAGTGTGGCTGCCTTGTGACAGTGCCCAAATCCCCATAAGTATATCAAATGCTGTGACCAGTATTGGTGACAGTCTATATGAACAGATTATTGCTGCTGCACCTGCCTTACTCGTTAATCTGACATTTCTAGCTAACACTTCCATTATATTTCCTTTCTTTCATAAGACTAGGCTGTTCATTACTCATAAAAGCTTACCTATTTCTATCTTCTTTGGCTTCTTAATATATCTTTGGCGTTTTTACAAAAACTTAAATTCTGCTGGAATACTTTCTCCCTTCCTGGAGAATTTGCCTTTATTCATTGTTTTAGGATATTAGTTATTTTCATGATGAATTCAAAAAAAATATGAGAAGGCTTATACATATACCTACCAAATAATTTTACATACACCTACCAAATAATCTTCCAACCTCCCAAAGATGTCTCTATATTGAGGTTTCTCAACCTCAGTGCAATGGACATTTGCAGCTATATAAATCCTTGCTGCAGGGTACTATCCTGTGTATTTTGGGATGTTTAGCAATATCCCTGGTCTCCACCCACCAGATACCAGTAGCATGCCCCCACTCTCCCCCAGTTGTGACAACAAAAAATGTGTTCAGACATTGGGAAATGTCCTCTGGGAGGTAAAATTCTCCTGCACCATCATTGAGAACCACTGCTGTATAAGCTAAGAAATGGCTGCCACATGGCCTTAGCTCTTTACTGTAGATACTAGGGGAGAGCTGTGGCCTCTGTGCCAAAGGGCTATATCAGGAACAATTCACTGTAGGTAAACAGTATAGAGGCAGTGATAATTAAGGTTAACTCATAGTTAGTATGAGAAAGCAAGTTCAAAGTAGAGAAATCAGAGGTGTGAGGTGAACCATCAAGAATCATAACCTATCAAGAAAGTCTAATGGCTTGGATAGAAGTGTTTGAGTCTCTTAAAAGCCAACTTTATGCATATTCTAGAAAGAGCTGAGATGAAGCCTCATTTGCCCAGCCTAGGAATATGTTGCCATCCTTCAGGGAATCAGATTTGACAGAGGCAGCACAGTTTGCACAGCTGTCTGACATGACTAATTTGACACAGCTATTTTTGCTGCCTGATGGTGAGGGTGGGGTTGCATTTTAGGCCACCAAAGTAGCTAAGTGTTTATTTTAATACCATATAAAATTCATGCCAGATAGATATCCCTGACTCCTCAGTCCACACACCAGGATCTAGAATAGATAAGGGATGGGATAGGCACTTTCAAAAAAGCTGGAAATTTAATGCTTTGTTTATTATACCAGGTAAAATTGTTCCTGCACCAAAATGTTCTCAAAGCAAAATGCCTAAATCAGGACAGCTGCCTCAGACAGTCACATGCCCTATTTGAGCTGTGTCAGAGATGGCGCCATGTTAACAATATCTAACACGCAATTTGTGTGAATAGTACATATTTCAGTTACGAGCTGCCTTAGAGATTTGTGTACCAATAGCCATCTTACTCGGTACATGGACCACAAGCTCACAGTTTAGAAGAAACCTCACGTGCTGACTTCATCACTTCTGAGCCATTTAACCTCAAGCAAAGCACTTAATTTCTGAAACATTAGTTTCATTGTCTGTGAGATGGGGATAATAATTGCACCTATCCCACAGAATAATAGATGATATAATACTTGTAAAGTTCTTAGCACTGTTGTCATTATTATAAGTATGGTATAAACTAACAAATGGGCTTATTATTCAGCTTTCTGCATTGTCTTCTAATGATATAATGGTCAGAAGGATGATGTCAAGTACCTAGAGGGTCTCAGCTATTGTGCATGCCCCCCTCCCCACATACAATTCAAGGTCTGCTTGGGGTAGAATCCAAATCACAGTTTCTCGAGAATACCCAGCTGCCCCCTGGCTTGGACTCTGAGGCTGGAATTGGTGGTTTCCTCTTGGGAATCCATCCTATCCTGGTCCAGTAAGAGGGGCAGGTTTAGACTACAGGAGACAGGTTTTTCCTTGCCATGACTGTTGTTACTCTGGGTTTCTCTAGTACAAAGTTATTTTATAGGAAGCTTAGGGAACCAAGAACCTTATAAGAGGACATATGGAGATCTCTGTTAACTTTAACCTTTTGGGGTAGATCAGAATATTGCATTAGGTTATATTACATATATACTACTACTTGAAGTCAATATATGTTCAGCCAGAGTTAGGAAATGGGCCTTTTAAAATCAAATATATTGTTTTGCTTCATATTTTGACCATTTTATTTTAAAAAACTGCCATAGAGGAAACATTCTCCAATTTGTTTTGCTTCCTTTGAGTGGCCTTAGGGAAGGAATGAAAGTAAGTAAAATATGACAATATATCATAAACATTTTTAAAAAACATGTCTATGTGTGTATACTTAAGAATAAAGTGATATTTAAGTTTACTTTTAAAATGCTTTCTGTGGATATTTCATGACATCAATTTTGTTTTTCTTTATATAGGAAATGCTTCTACAGAGAAGAATGGTGTTTCTTTCAGCGTTCAGAATGGAGATGTGTGCCTTCATGATTTCACTGGAAAACAGCACATGTTTAATGAGAAAGAAGATTCCTGTAATGGTAAAAGTCGTATCGCTTTCAGAAGGACTTCAAAGCGAGGAAGCTTACACTTTATTGAGCAAATGTGATTCCTTTTTATGAAATCAAAGCATGATGCTTGACAGTGAAAATTTCCATTTTTACCTTTTCTGCAATGTGAGATGTATGAAAAATCAACTAATTTTATACTCAGCAACCTCTGAAGGACCATAAGCTAACTGAGGGCAGTGGTTACTATTGAAAGAGGAAACCAAGATATTTTGAGACATTTACAACTTGGTTTCTTATCCTTCATTTTAAAAGAAGATTGGTTTTAAACAACATAGTAAATAAGATTCATTTAAAGAAAAGTAGTTCATTTCCAGTCACATTTTAAACAGGTTATGTTATCTTTGATAACATCATATAAAGCAACTGTTGACTTCAGCCTGTTGGTGAATTTAATTGTGCATGACTTTGTTGTAAATAAGCTAAATTCTAGTGATTCACATGTCAAAAATCTTACTTCTACATTTTTTGTATTTATTTTCTACTGTGTAAATTTATTTCTTTGTAGAATTGTGGTTGTGTTGTTGTGTCTACTGTTGTAATTCAAAAAAATGCTTGCTGGTTCAGTAAGTTCTAAAACTCTTTTTGGAGATTATATGGGATGTGAAATACAGAAACTTCATTCATATGAAGAAATGATGATGCCAGTCAGATTGGAAAAATGTAAGCAGACAGTTCCACAATTAGCTTATACAGTGTCTTTGAGCGAAATAGTAAAAAGGTGCCACCACTAGACAGACACAGCCCCATGGGCCCATGGTTTGGCAAACTGAGTGGAAACCGTATTTTAGCCCCACTCACCCTCTAGGGCATGGATGTCAAACTCATTTTCACCAGGGGCCACATCAGCCTCACAGTAGCCTTCAAAGGGACAAATGTAATTTTAGGACTGTATAAATATAACTACTCCTTAACTAGGGGCAAGGAGCTTGGTGCTGCCGTTGGATAGAAACAAGGTGCCAGGTAGATAAAACAAGGTGGAGAGCTGGATTCAGCCTGCGGGCCTTGTGTTTGCCACCTGTACTCTAGGGTGTACCCTTGTACAGGGTGTGGACTGTATATACCTGGATACATGGCATTCAATATCCATCTCCTGACCTTATCCTTGATCATTAAATTATGAAATCTTCACCAAGATGTTTAGCTTAATACTGTGGCCACAGAGAGGGATGGAAGTGTAACCTACACCGTGTCAGGAAAATTGTGAATGTGGAGGAGATACATACACTGCCACTTTGCATATCCCCAGAGCCTTTCATAAAAGGGGAGTAGCATAGGGATTACTTTTAAAGGTGATGTATATAAGGAAAAAAATCATATTACCGTTCTTTACTATGGTACTTTGTTGGTTGTAATGACTGGTACCCTCTGGCCCAGCCAGAACTCTAGTTATTTTTAAAAAGAGCTCTAGTCTTAAGAATGTATAGTGACAAGGGGAACAACTGTTGGGAATGGGGAACTATCCTGCAATGCTATTATTTCTGTATGTATCAAACCCTGATTGCTCCGAGTTACAGAGGGTCTATCTTGCTTCCCACCTATAGCTGCTTGAGCAGTGCCTCAAGTGTGTCCTTATTAGGAGCATTTCCCAACCCTTTAGTTAGGTCTTTCACTAAGGTTCCCTTGCGTATATTTCAAGTGAATGTTGTAGCCCAGGCTAACCATAGTAATAATGTAATACACTTCTGTGAGTGCTGATTTGCCTTTGCAATATTTCTTCTCTGATATATTTAATTGTCTTGTATTTATGTTAAAATCGACAAAAATATTAAAATCAACAAAATAAATTTGCAGTTAAATCCTCTCAGTCTGGGAACTTTCACAAAGAGAAAACGTTTGCAATCCTTTCCCTGGAGGTGTGGCATTGAAGTTGTAGGACAGACCTGCTCATGATGACCGTCGCCATAATAGTAACATCCTTTGGGAAATAGCAGGCACCCTGTGACTGTGAAGTTAGAGCAAGGTTTGTTCTGCCTCATAACATCAGTTTCTGATTTCTCTCTTTAATTTCCCTCTTATTCTTTCAAGATTATCTCTTTAACACATGTTGCTATTGGCCCCGCATGAGCCCCAGATTTGGATCCCCCTCAAGTGTCTGCTTCCTCAGCATCAAACAGTAGGATTTCAAGGACAGGGTTTTTGGTTTCTGGGGAGTTGATTAGCATATGGGTGCCACAAAAGGGGAAAGCTGGCCTCAACTCGCAAGAGGTCTCTGGGCAATATCTCCTTCAGCAACGCTCAGCTACTTCAAAGATGTTGAGTAGTGAGATGTTGGAAAAAAACAAGTTTCCTGAAGCAGATTATGTAACCTAACGGTACACAACAGGATGCATAATGTCTGGTGTCCCTTAGACCCTCTACCCCTTATTTTCCCGCTTGTGTTTTATGTCTGGGCTGTGGTCCTTAAGCCAAATTCTCTTTTCTTTTCTTTCTTTTTTTAACTTCAGACAGGTAAAGGGCAGGACAGAGAGAATGATCTTGAGGAGCACCCTCTTTTGGATTTAAAATTGGTCCCACAATCTGAGACTCTATTGAAGGAGACAGAGGTGGTACCAATATGAGGAGGCAAGGAGTGTCACAGGAGTGTGTAGTAGTAGAAATATTTCCTCAGAACATTTGAGAAGTTTTTCCCAAAACACGCTGCAATCGTTAATCCACAAAGTAACTAATGAGCAGCATGATGATTGCTCTCAGCAAACGTGGTGAAATGGCTTCATTTGGAATGCTTGGTAGTGTCTAATAAAGTCACCTAGGAGGCAGGTGAGTTTGTTGAGGGCCATTTTGAAAAAGAGTTAATTTACTAAATCAGCAATTTACCAAATGGATTCATGTACTGTCATTTTGTCTTCATAAGAGCAGTTTAATAACTATGCAGTTTACCTCTGCCTCAGCTCCTTGCTTCTACAGTTGGAGTCTGACGCAGCATCAGAAAGGGCAGATAATAATTGAATACATTCCTTGACAATATGTTTTTTTAAATGTATTTATAAATATTCTTCACTGTGAAGAAATCTTATGCTCCCTGGTTTTTCATCTCTTTACCTCCCACTTTCAAACTAGCTATTGGAAGCTGGCGAAGAGACAAATTCAAGATTCTTTAATATACTGTGATGAGAAACAAAATGATTTCCAGTCAACTAAAGTTAAAATGTCATAGGAATAAATAAATTTGGCTAACTGGTTCAGAATGGACCTTCTCCTCTGTGTCAAAGATGGAATGCCTTCCTTTCGATTCAAAGACTTGAATCCACTAAAAGAAACATTCGTTGGCTTTTCTGCCTTGCATGCTGACATGTGGCTCTCTAGGAACTTCCTTGACTGAAGTCACTGTGGCAGGACAATGTGTAGACACTCTAGGTGGGGTCAGAGAACTCGGATATGGTGCTACCCCAGGATCCAGTTCTGGGTTTTCACCTTTATGAAGATCATGTACCAGCTTCAGAAATAATAACATACACCGCCCTGGCTGGCGTAGCTCAGTGGATTGAGCGCGGGCTGCGAACCAAAGCATCGCAGGTTCGATTCCCAGTCAGGGCACATGCCTGGGTTGCAGGCCACAGCCCCCAGCAACCGCACATTGATGTTTCTCTTTCTCTCTCTCTCTCTCTCTCTCTCTCTCTCTCTCTCTCTCTCTCTCTCTCTCCCCTCCCTTCCCTCTCTAAAAATAAATAAATAAAATCTTTAAAAAAATAACAACATACACCATCACATTCCATATCTCATTCTTGACAAAAATGTGAGAAATGATCTAGAGACAGGTTACTATTGTGTCCCAACCACAGAAAGCCTTCATGGATCTGGGGAACAAGATACAGAGGTTTCATATCTCAGGGACTTAAGCATACTAAGAAATGTGTGTTCTTTTTATATAGTACAACTTCTAGTCCAAAATGAATCTAGTCACTAAAATGCACTTGAAAATTTAAACTTAACAAGTTGTAGCCTTCCTTCTTGGTTTTATCCCTGAATTTCAAGCTTATTGAAAAATACAGATCATATGACATATGCATTGAAGTAATGGGTGTCCAACCCATGGTCCACAGGCTGCATGCAGCCCAGTATGGCTATGAATGTGGCCCAACACAAAACCATAAATTTACTTAAAACATTATGAGATTTTTTGTGTGTGTGATTACATGTCGTAATGTATTTAATGTGTGGTCCAAGACAACTCTTCTTCCAGTGTGGCCCAGAGACACCAAAAAGTTGGACACCCCTCAGACTAAAGCCTACGAATGTAGGCTGGCTATATACCAAAAAGGGTGTATGTGTGTATAGCAGAATTTACAAAGAATGAGATCAGGAAACTGAAAATGTTTCTATACTGGATGAAAATGTCAGGTAATGAGCAGAGCTCATCACTTATTTCCCTCATGGCTGCAAAATGGATTCTTGAAAACACAGTCAATGTGAACAAAAGCAGTCATGGAAAGAAGCAATGATCCCAGCTTTTAGATGCAGAAGAACACATGAGAATTCTAGTAAGAGTACATATTCAGACACCAAAAGAGATTTAATGGCAATAGCTTAATATCTAGTTTTATTTACCCCTAGACCATAGCAAATTCTGCACAGAGGCACATCACACAAATCACTGCATAATTTAAGAAAGCTATCCAGATTGTTAAGTAAGAAAACAAAAAGTATGTAAAATGATGAGGGGTTTGGTTCTTTATTTGAGAAACACAGATTTATGTTATGGAATTTCTTTTTTAGTTATTTTTTATTTTTATTTATTTATTTTAGAGAGGGTGGGGGGGCGGAGAGAGAGAGAGAAAGAGAAACATCAATGTGCAGTTGCTGGGGTCCATGGGCTGCAACCCAGGCATGTGCCCTGACTGGGAATCGAACCTGCGATGCTTTGGTTCGCAGCCCGCGCTCAATCCACTGAGCTACACCAGCCAGGGCTGTTATGGAATTTTTTAAATGAAATTGTTAGGGACCATACATAGGGGGACCCAGTTGAGCAGGACTGCTTTTCACTCATTCATTCAACATTAATTGAGCTACAACTGCATATTCAACACCATATCAGACATGATGGGAGATACCAAAGACAGTTTCCATAAATAACTTACAATCCAGTTATAAAAATATGCCATATATGAAAAAAATCCAATTACATTACTGTGAAATGATGATGAAAACAACTACGGTTTATGAAGTACTTTTCTATGAGCCAGGTATGGTGCAAAGTGCTTTATATTCATTCTCTTAATCTTCATAGCCCCCTAGGAGGTAGGTGCTATTATTATCCCCATTTTACAGATGAGAATAGTGAATCTGAAACAGCTAAAACTGCATGCCTAAGCTCATACCACTTGTAAATGGCAGATCTGGAATTTAAACTCATTTTAAAGTCACTCCAAGACCTAGGCTCTTAGTAAAGAAATTGTTAAGGGAATTAAAGAGAATGGGGAAGACTAATAGGAGGGAGGAGCTATGGGGAAACTTAAAGGAAAGGTAGGCTTCAGATAGGCAAGGAGGAGGAGGAAGGGCCTTGGGTCAAGAAGCATACAATAAATGTATGGAGACTAACAATGGGCTTGTGGGAACAATGATTACATTAGCGGAGGTGTCCAGTGGAATTTATATGGGGCCAGATTTTGGTGGAAAAGTGAATACTGGGCAGAAGATTGTGAAGTGTAGGTAACTGGGCCACAAGAAACCAGTAAGTTTCAAGTTGTAGGCCTACTGGAGATGAACTGCAGGCCTGGCCAGGTGAGCGGCATCCAAGTGACTAATAGCAATTGGACTCGGAGCCCTGAGGACCCTGTTCAGCTGCCCTCTTTTCTCTTCTCTACCGGTCCCCGGTACTCGACTTCCGCTCAGCGGCGGAGACTCAGCCAAGGGCAGAGCTACTACGTTCCAGCCCGCAGAGGGGTGCAGGGGAGGCCGCAGTAGGCGGGCCTATTTCTCCCGCCGCCGGTGAGGTTGACGGCTCAAGCCTGGAGCTTCCTCCAGGCAGCCTCGTGCCCCTCCGGAAGCCCTCCTTTACCCCCACCCTCTAAGAGGGTTCCGTTCTGCGGGAGGGGCGGAGCGGACAGACTGGGGAACAGGACTGGAGGGCGGGGCCACGGGCTAGACTGTGAGCTCACCTCGGGAAGGCGGGGCCGCTAGCTACGGAAGGAGTTTGGGGAGTTCTGGGCCCCTAGCGGAGCATTCGCCTACCTTGCGCCTCAGGCCTGGCTCAGCCGGTTCCGCTCCGCGCGGAGGGCGGAGCCGGAGGCGGGCCCACGGGCGTGGCCGGAGCTCGAGGTGTCTGTGCAGGACAGGTCTGTTTCTGCAGCCTACCCTGGAGTCGGCGGCCGGTGGGGAGGTAAGGGTCTCAGGGGGACAAACTGGTTCCCGCCCGGAGCCGTGTTCTCTGATGCTCCGGCGGACCACCCCTTTTTCCTTCCCCATCAGGCTGCGGCTCAGAGGTTCCGTTCCGTGGCGGGGGCGGGACCGGGGCGGGACTGCGACTGGGCCGCGGTATTCGGGTAGGATAGGGTTGGGGGGGGGTCCTCCCTGGGGCCTCCGCATGGTCGCCGGAAGACAAAAAAGGCTCCGCGCGGGTACCGTCTTCCCACGCCTGGAACCCAGTTTGCCGCTTCTGCCGCGGCGCCGCCAGAGCGCCAGCCCTGTCCCCGCCCCCGAACCTTGCAGTTGTACGAAACTCTTGCTTGGCTTGTTTTCCAATCTTAGCTTGATGCTACCGTTTTTGAAAGCCCCTATCTACGATCGCCGGGCGCCATCCGGAGAACTGACCGAGACTGTGAGTGTTTGGGAACCAGGAACGTTTGGCAGCCGTAGCCCGCGCGTCCCACCTCCACGCACCAAATCGGGCACCGCGGCCCTGGGAGCATCGTGGAGATGAGGAGCAGAAGCAATTCCGGAGTCCGCTTGGATGGTTACGCGCGGCTGGTTCAGCAAACCATCCTGTGTTACCAGGTAAGGAGGGACCATCCCAAGCTGCCCTATCGTGATTCTCATTCTCCTATCCAGTGCCCTCTCATATCCTGAGACTTGGCAGTTAAGAGGTTTCCTGTTTAAATTCAGCCCTGCTGGCCTGTAATTACTAACCCCCCTCCAGTCCCGCCCCCCCCATCTTCTACGAGTTGGGGCACCGAAGGGCTATGGGGCTACTCTTCACAGTATTTTTTGTCCACTGTTTGTGATCAAAAGCAGAAATAGCCCCCTGGGTGCCTTGGGTACAAAATGCGGCTTTTTGTATTGATTCTGCTTCTTTTGGATGGGGAAGGAGGTGTGTGTAGCAGAGCCCACTGAATGAGGACGATGAACTCGGGACTGCGAGGACTGTACACAGGAGTGAAGAAGCTCCTGAGGTTTGCATCTCACCCTGGAATGTGGGGCGACTGCTGCTTTCCCTCCCATGGATCACCTTGTTAGAGGTCCACCTGTGAGGAGGGCCTTAGGGCTTACTCTGGTTGCTATTTTACAGATGAGAAAACTGCAGGCCAAAAGGTTATTGCATGTACTAGGGTCAGACCCAAATTCAGGTCTTCTGTGCCCAAGTTCCAGGGGACCTGTGAAGCTGCCCATGTGATCTGAAGTATGAGTTTGCCTGCTATTTTGTAGTACTGGGCTAAAGTTATATGTGGGCCCATCATATAACATAACTGGACTATTTTTATTCCTAGTTAAGAGAGCAGCTATGTGGCTAGCTCTCAATCAGCAGCAACTATTTATAGGACCTGCTGTCAGAGAAGGCAGGGGCATTCCATGGCCTGCAAGTTGGAAGCCATGGTCACTCCCAAGCCACTAACGATTTTCCCTTCTTATCCAACTTCTCAGCCTTGTTTCTTCATTCTGGAAACATTTGTTGTATACCTATTATATGCAAGGCACTCTGTCAGGTGCTAGGCTTGTACAGAAGAATAAATGATTTTTGTGTAGTGAGATTTATGCATAAGATACAGGTCCAGAATCCATTCTCTGAAACCCCTGGAGCCATATGTGGTTTGCAAGTCAGAAATGTTGGAATTTTTAGAAAGATAATATACATATATATTCTACAATAACTACAGTGGAGTCTGGGCAGCACCCCTTAATCAAACACATTATTATTTCCACATCAAAATTAGTATTCACACTGAGTAGGAAAGTAAAGATTGAAAATAGTTTCACATCAGTTTAGGTTATCTTTTGTTACCAAATGAGCTTGCTGCAAACTCACGAAAACACTTGAAATTTTCAGAGCTTACTGGCTTTTGAAATTGTACAGTAAGGATTATGGCTCTTATTTTGGAAGGTTAGCTCAGGTTGGGGAGCAGGGGAGGAGTCCTGGAAGTGCTGATGTTCAAGTTGAGAACTGAAAGAGTAAGCAGGTGAATGGAGGTTATTCTTTTGCCTTCCTCTTTGGAATATAATTACATCTACAAAGTTTTAAAATCCAAGTTGAAAGGATGTTCCCTTCATTACTGTGATGGATGGGGCTTTCAGGCAAAATGATAAAGCTTGGTTCTTGTGTCACACCTGGGTTTAAATCACTAGCTCTTCTTTGAACAAGGGACATGTACTTGACCTCTCTGAGTCCATGCCCTCATCTGTGAAATGAGAATAAAAACACCTGCCTCCACTGAAGTATTATGCAGGAAAAAATAGTGCCCAGTGTATTGCCTGGAACCATAGTAGGCAATTGGTAAATTGTGGGTGCTGTTGGTGGTGGTATGACTTTGATATAAGCCATACATACCCAGGCCACATGTCCTTGCCTTACCACCCTGCCCCGTGATGTTCCTTTTCCCAAAAGCCCTGATCCAGCTACTAATTGTGTTCTGGTCTTTGAATGTAATTATGTCTTCCATTGATGTGATAAGATCCTTAATCATAGAGACCTCATTAGTCTTGCCCCTTTTGCATCAAGCAGTGCTCCAAGCAAATGAAAGTTACCTTTAAGTCCTTGTTGATAACATACTTCCTGCAGGCTCTCAGCTATCCTAATGACCTAAGTATTGATCCAGGCTTGCAGTCCCTGAGGAGCAAAAGAACTATCTTCTCATTAAAGCAAATCTGCAGCATTGGACTTTCCTCTCTAACATTTTAATGATTAAATAGTTGTCTGAGCCTTTAGTTGTATTTATTTTGGGGGTAGTTGATGAGAAGCCTTCATGTGTGCCCTCTTTTCCCCTTCCTGACTGCACTGTCAGGCTCTGCTGGCTAACCAGAATACTTCCAGGTATGGTTCTGTTGGGAAATCCCATGAGCCTGCACATGTAGAATCCTACTCCTTCCTACCCATCTCCATCCCACACCCATCCTGCCCCAACAACTCGTCTTCACAGTTGTAGAACCCTAACCGATTTAGGACTTTATCATCTTTTCTGAGTAATCTTAGGCATGTCACTTAACTACTCTGTAAAAATGAATGAGTAATTTTGTTATCTATATTTTACCACAATAAAAAATGAATAAAAATGGTTTCTAAAGTTTATGCTGTATCTCCCCATCTGCAGTAGATATGTGCAGATGTTTATGAGGCATTTTTCAATATCAATTGGTACAAGGTCTGAGCTCTGTTTCTGATTTGCTTTTTAAATCAAGATCAACTTAAGGTTGATTTTACTTGTTAGAAATCATTCAGTGTTAATATGTCAAATTCATAAATGTCCTTCTGTTAGAGGCAATAGTTTGTTCATATCAGCTAGCATGTCAACCAATTCATTTTCCTGTATCTGTGAAGGAGAACTTTTCCCATCAGTCATTTGCCAAATATCCTCGCTGCTAAATATTATTTGAATTTGCAAGCAAAGAAGGAAAGAGCTATGTTTATAAAAGGTCCTTTTGCAGGCTTGATTTTATACAGTGAGAGAGTACAAATATGTGCTCTAGAAAGTATCTTAAAAAAATAAATTCCTAGATTTCCTTGGGCCCCGATAAGAAATACTAACTTTGTACATTTCTTCAGTGTCAGCTCTGTTGGAAGGCTCATTCATAAAAGTGTTAAGTACAAAGTGGTAATAAAAGAATATGGATCAGAAAGAAAAATAATGGTCAAGACAGTGTTCACTGTAACAGGATTATTTGGTATAAAAAGCAGATAATTCAGAGATCAGGACACTAACTAAATAATGCTATTTCGCAGCAGTAGAATTTAAAATGAGAAGAATGGGATAATGGAAAAATAGTAATAATAAAAATATAATTAAATACTGAAAAGTAATAACATGGCAAGAGAATAGGAGGAGACTGGAGTTAAAGCATCTAAGGCCCTAATCACATTAAGAAGGAGGATAGAGGCATTATATATTTTAAGTCAGGAGTTCATGTGTAAGCATTAACATTAAAGTAAAATAAGTGAAATATATAACTTAAAACAATGGAGGAACAAAGAAAATTTGGTAACTCCAAGACAACAAAGGAAAAGAGTGCTTGGGGAGAAGACGTAAAAACAAAACAAAAACAATAGTGTAAAAGACAAAAGATGCAAGTAAGTCCAACTATCTTAATAATCACAATGAATGTAAAAAATCAGCCAGATAATAGGAATTATTTAAAAATTTTGAAAGATATATGGGGTTTATAAGAGAACCTTAAACAGGATACTGAAAGGTTGCAAGTAATTTAGTGGGACAAGATATACCAGGCAAATGCTAACAAAAAGAGATTGTAATTATACTAATATCAAACAGTAGATTTTGAAGTTTAAAATATTTATTATTCAGAATAAAAATGTTATTACTAAATGATAAAAGGATAATTCACCAAGAAAGTAATAAAGCAATTTTAAACCCACAGAAAACCAACAACATAACTTCAAAATGTGTAAAGCAAAACTTGACCTAATTGCGATAATTATAGCGGGAGGTTTTTTTTTTTTAAGATTTTTATTTTATTTTTAGACAGAAAGGAAGGGAAGGAGAAAGAGAGGCAGAGAAACATTAATGTGAGGTTACCTGTAGCATGCCCCCTACTGGGGACCTGGCCAGCAACCCAGGCATGTGCCCTGACTGGGAATTGAACTGGCAACACTTTTCGTTTGCAAGCTGGTGCTCAATCCACTGAGCCACACCAGCCAGGGCTATAGTGGGATTTTTTTTAACTACCCTCACGCAGATACTAATAGGTCAAGCAGAGAAATAACTAGGACATAGAAAATTTGAACACCATTAGGAACAAACTTCATCAAGTGTACATACAGAGAACTGTACTCTACCAATAGAAAATAGTAATTTTTCAGCCTTGCAAAGTATATTTTTTACAAATTGATGACAAATTAGGGTATAAAGTATCAAAAATACTGAAAAATCAACTTTATACTCATCACATTTTTTTGCCAAAATGCAAGAAAATTAGCAATAACAAACAATTGCTAAAGCCCCCTCCCCCCAGAATATGTATGGAATGTAACTTAAGCCCACTTCTAAATATATATAAATAGGTCATAGATATACATGTGTCATGGATCCATGAAAAAATTACAATGGAAATTATCAAATACCTAGAGCTGAATATCAAAAGCATTCCAAACACAAATTTATGGAATATAGCTAAAGTGGGATTTGAAGAGAATTTATATCCTGAAATTTATATATTAGAAAAGAAGATTTAAAAATTAATGAACTCAAGATCGAGAAAAGGACAACAGAGTGCACCCAAGAAAATAGAAGAAATGAATGATAAGATAGGAATAATAATTAATGTAATTAAAACAAATATTGACAAAATCAAAAGCTCTTTTTAGAAAAGACTAATAAATAGGTAAACTGGCCATACAATGGGAGAGGAAGGACAAATAAACAGTATAGGAGAAAATGGGAAAATGTAATGAATAATTTTTGGCAGTCAATTTGAAAATGTAAATGGTCAGTTTTCTAGATAAATGTTACCAAAATTGAGAAAAAATAAAATCCTACTTAGGCCTATAATACAGGGGGCAAACACTAGGCCTGTGGGCCGAATCTGGCCTTCCACCTTATTTTATCCCTCCCAGCACCTTGTTTCTACCTGGTGGCAGCACTGAGCTCTTCCTTAACTGTTAAGGAGTAGTTACATTTACACAGTCCTAAAGTTACATTTGGCCTTTTGAGGGCAACCACGAGGCTGATGTGGCCCCCGGTGAAAATGAGTTTGACACCCCTGACCTATAACCATCAAAGACATTGAGTAAAAAAAAGTCCTGGTCCAAAATGGGTTTACAGACTAGAACCAAGGAACATTTAGTGGTTTATTTATTCACTTATTGAGGGTGAAGGGATTTGGCTTTTATTCTGAGTGGGAAGAGAAGGCATGAGAGAGTTTTGAGCAGACAAGTGATATGTGAGTAATGCTTGAGAAGAATCCCTTGTGAGGAGGGGGTGAAAATCCCTCTTTCCCTGTTCTGGTTCTTTTTGGCTGATTTGACTTGACTCAAATCAACAGGAGGCAGATTGGCAAGAGAATATCAAATTTAAGCTCTTGCCTACGGGAACCCTACATACACGAGCAGGTCAGAGACATCACATGCAAGAACGATTCAGAGACAAAAGGGGGCGTTGAGGTATATAAGAGCCCTGAGCTAAAGATTAGGTACGGTGCCTTGGGGGCTTCAAAAGATTATTGCAGGATAAGAAGAGCAGTAAATAGTAAATTAGTAAATTGCCCTTAGAGCTAAGCACCCATCTTCCCCTATGCCCATGAGACAGACGTGGCTTTTAGCCTCTTCATAGACTTGATCACCCTTTGGGTGCATTGCAAGTAGTGAATGTCCCTTTTAGAACATGGTGCTCGTCAGTGACAAAGTATGTCAGATGCACTCTGCCAGACTGGCGTTCAGTGAAACTCTCATTTTCCTTGTTCTGAAAACTCTACTTCCATTAATACAGCATTGGCTTTTGGCATCCACTCGCATGCTATTGGTATGTTGCTGTTAAAACTTGCAGTCAGTGTTGTACAGTTGAAATTTCTTGTGGCTAAGTATTGGAAAAAGATGTGGCTGGGTCACAGGGTAGCTGCTGGGATGGGAGAGCGGGGCTGATTTGGAAAAAAAGAAGAGATTCTGTTCAAAGGTTTGTTAGAGCCCTGGGGGCAGAAGTGTATGTGTGTAGAGAGCTGAGTCAGCTCCAAAGTGTGGAAGTAATGACTAACAGAGTTAGTCCAGCAGACATTTACTAAACAGGTGAGCCTGATAAATTCTTGTTGAATTCTGTCTAGTTTGTTTTGACTTATTGTTCAAGTCCAAAAGCATCCTGTTTTCATATTGGCTCAGCATCCACTTCACAGCCTATAGATGCACCTTCCTTTATATGTACACACTCTCTAAGGAGTAATAAATGTCACCATGTCAGTGTCTTTGCCCTCTTCTGTTGTTAAAATCTGCCCCATCTCTTGCCTGCTCTGAGAATCATTTTTATATTGCCACCAGCCAAGAAGACTGTGTACATGCGGTTTCTTGAGCTGGTGTGGTGAAGACTTTAGCTTTTTAAAAAAATATTCAAGGAGATGATAATAATAATGTTGAATATTTTTTTTATAAACTACACAAACACACCACCTTAGGTAGTCATGAATCCTGTCTTCTCCAGTCACCCTCTATCACTGTATCCTTACCCCTGTCAAGTCCACTGCCCTACCATCTGCCTTCTCAAACCTCAGCTCTGTCCTGTGAGGTTACTATTCACTATTTCACCCATCTCTTCTTAGTCTAGAAATAAGTCATTTCCTGTGTTTGAAGCAGCTCCCTATTTTATTCACTTTTTAACATTTAAAGCAAAAAATGAGACTTTACCTCCTGTTTGAACCATTCCCAAGGTTCATGCTGCGCATGCCTGATTTGCTTCTTTAGGATTTCCTGAAGATTGAACAGAAGAATGTTGTGCAGAGTGATAGAGCAAGCCTTCTTAAAGGGAAAATTACTTGTAGTAGCTATGCATAATACAAATATAGATAGGTAATATACACAAATATAGATATTTCATACTATAATTCAGTAAAACTATAACCTTTATGTTTGTTCACTTACCTATTTAACACCTAACTAAGCCAGGGCCTTGAGCTATAGTGGTGAGTCAAAAAGGCAGGCTTTGCCCTTAGGAAGCCTAAAGCATGGAAACGATACTTAAGATTGTGCCAGACCAGAGATTGCAAAGTATGTCCCAGTACATAATCATTTCAATTTGTATGAATCACATAAAAATGGAACTTCCCATATCTTCTGATATAATACGTTATTTTTTATAGACTTTAAGAGAGGAGCAAGTCCTAATCAGCTCGGGATGCTCCAACAAAATACCACAGACTGGGTGGCTTAAACAACAGAAATTTATTTCTCACAGTTCTGGAGGCTGGGAAGTCTGAGATCAGGGTGCCAGCACAGTCAGTTTCGGGTGAGAGCCCTCTCCTGGGTTGCAGACAGCTGACTTCTTGTTGCATTCTCACGTGGCAGGAGAAGAGCAAGCAGGTCCTCTGGCCTTTTCTTATAAGTGCACCAATCCCATTCATGGGTGCTCTGCCTTCATGACCTAATTACCTCCCAAAGGCATCACCTCCTAATACCACCACAATAGGAATTAGATTTCAACATATGATTTTTGGGAGACAAAAACACTCACTTTATGGCAGTAAATATTCCTTAAGCTGAGTGCAGTAGCACCCCAATTTAAAATGGTCCTGACTGTTGTGACTCAGTTGGGCGTCATCTGCAACATGACAGGTTACCAGTTCAATTCCTGGTCAGGGCATATGCCTGGGTTGCGAGTTTGGTCCCAGGTTGGGACACATGCAAGAGACAACTAATCAATGTTACTTTCTCACAAAGATGTTTCTCTTCATCTCTCCCTCCTCTTTCCTTTCTCTCTAAAAATAAGTAAAATCTTCAAAAAAAAATAAAATGGCTTGCATATGCACTTTTGAATGTGGGGATTGCCAAAACACCAGACTGCCTCTCTGGAATAGAGCAAATGGCTCAGACAGTCTAGCTCTGGGTGGCGATGAACTAATCCACTTCAATAGTTAAGGCTAAACTAAAGAGTAAAAGAGGTAACTTTCTGTTAACAGGACAGTGACATTTCATAATCCAAACCACACTTGGCGCTATGTGCGAGTGGTCACTGCTGTGTCATCGCAAGGCTGTTTATCTCAGTGGACTCAGAGTTCATGGGTACACCGGGAAGGGGCTGACCCCTTTCCCTTGATGTCCTGATGATTTCCTGTCCTGGGGTTAGTCATCTGGCATCAGAATAGATAAAGGTGCTTGTGTTATACACTGTTGGTGCATAGTGATTGTCTGAAAGAACTCCGTTAGTCCACTATTGGTGTAAGGCGTTTTCCTTCACTCATCCTAGTCTCAGTTCTGGTTGACTTTAAAATCATTGATTTGTAGCTGTTGGCTGTAGAACTATGTCGATACACTGAATGCCATTGCCCTCTGAGGGTAGTTATCCACTGAGTTTTAGATGTTTTCGAAGAGGACATAGGTTAAAGGAGAGAGTCGAATATTTAATTCCTTAGCTGGGACCATTTGAAACTCTGCCAATGTTTCTCTACCTAATAACCTTGGCAGTATCACTTTGAAAGTACCCAATAGACTTTTTTCATGAGCCTCTTGTAAATAATTTGGTGCCCTTTTTTAAGCTGGCAAGGTTCTGATTGTTATAATGTATTTTATTAGATACATATTTTTGCATATTTTCAGGAAAAGGTAACAGGCTTTATGATTCTTTTCCTACTTTATTTTATTTCTGTATACAGAGTTTATTAGGACTGACTTTTTAAAGAATAATAGGTTTATTGAGATATAATTTACTTACTATATAATTCATCTGTTTTAAGTGTACAATGCAATAGTTTTAATATATTCACTACAATCAACTTAGAACATTTTATCACCCAGAGAATGGGAAAAAAGACCTGCCAGGCATCACTTGCTCCCCATTTCCTCCAGCCCTAGATAATCACTGTCTCTATGGATTTGCCTATTTTAGATATTTCATATAAGTGAAATCATAACAAATGTGGTCCATTATGACTGGCTTCTTTCACATAGCATCATGTCTTCAAGGGTCATCCATATTGTAGGGTGTGTCAGTACTTCATTCCTTTTTGTTGCTGAATAATATTTCATTCTTTGTATAGACCATGTTTTGTTTATCCATCAATTGATGGACAGTTGGGTTGTCTTTTCTTTGGGGTTATTATGAATAATGCTATTATAAACATTGTGCATACTTTTTGTGTGTGAAGGTCTGCCTTTTTAGTGACTCAGCTGGCCTTTTAAATACCACTGATGCCAGCCTGGCTGGGTGGCTCAGTTAATTGGAGCATTGTTCCATGCACCAAAAGGTCACAGGTTCGATTCCCAGTCAGGGCACATACCTAGGTTATGGGTTTGATCCCCATTTGGGGCACATATGGGAAGCAGCCAATCAATGTTTCTCTGTCTCTACCCTACCTTGTCTCTCTCTAAAATCAATAAAAATATGTCTTTGGGTGAGAATTTAAATAAATAAATACCTGTGATATTGTAGCTAAATAGGGCAGCTGAGGCCCAGATAAGGTGGGCAGCTTCCCTGGGGAAAAAGAAATAGAGTGATGGAGTGGGGCCCTACTCCCAAGTTCAATGCTTTACCAATTGGTATGGAGTCATGGAGGCAAAAAAAGACCTAAAGTCCACAGTGCACATATTTGTAAAAGTCTGGCAGACTTTTTCTGTTTGCTTTCTTCTGTTTGTCATTCTGAGTAGTCTGATCTGGTCTGAAAGCAAAAGAATAAGAATGTCAAAGTGAGAATGTTCCTTAGAGATTTTCATAGTGATGTCACTTCTCTCCCAAGGTCACACTGTTGGTGGCGGAGCAAGGACAGGAATTCCAGTTTCTTCACTTCTCATCCTGACCCTCAGTCTACTACCTGAGGGCAAGCATTCATTGCTCAGGAGCTCGGTGAAGGGTGTTGCTGAGTCATTTTGCGTCTCTTCTCTAATAGAATCCTGTCACGGGGCTGCTGTCTGCCAGTCATGAGCAGAAGGATGCCTGGGTGCGGGATAACATCTACAGCATCCTGGCTGTGTGGGGCCTGGGCATGGCCTACCGCAAGAATGCCGACCGTGACGAGGACAAGGCCAAGGCCTACGAGTTGGAGCAGGTAATGCTGACTAGCAGGCATGCTTGACTGCTCAGCACCTTTTCCTTAAAATGAAAAGCCTACAAGGAAGCAGCTCTGTGTGCAGAACAGTTTGGTGCAGGTGTTGGGTCCATCTCTGCTATAGAATATTTTTCAGAGGTTCTTAAGTGGTGTCAGCCTCTCATTTATCTTTCCTTTGAGGTTTTTCCTTTAAAAAATCACACTGAGTAGGAAAATACAGCATTCAAATTTCTAACTAGCCACATTTCTTTCACACATGTTCCATCAGTTTTATCTGTGCTTATATATGAGGTTATGTAAACTAATATGATTATTTTTAAAAGTCAGTGCGCCAGAGCTGCACATTCCAAAGTGCATACTCCTTTCAGAGTAGTCATGTCAAAAGGTTACTTACCCAAACAGTATTGCTGCTGCTTAAAACATGCTTGGAATTCCCTTAAAAATGCCTTTCTAGTTTGAGCCATTCCAAAGCAGTCTTATTAATTTATACTTATTCTCTAATTTTGAACTACATTGGTGTTGTCCAGTTTTTGTGCCTATGTTACCATATAGCACAATGAAGTCCTTTTATTTTTATCCAAAATCAGAAACCAAGATACTCACCAAAGGCAAGATTTACCATCATTGAATATGTAAGAAAATAATAAGCACAGGAGGTATTTTCAAAATGTTTTGAGTGATAGCATTGAAGTAGGGAGCAATGACACATAAAAGTATAGTTCTCTTGGCATGACAGCCTATGGGATTCCTTCCTTCCTTCCTTCCTTCCTTCCTTCCTTCCTTCCTTCCTTCCTCCTTTCTTTTCTCTTTTCTCCTTTTCTTTTCCTTTCCCTTTCCTTTCCTTGCCCTTCTTTTCTTTTCTTTTTTCTTCTTTCCTTTCTTCTTTTCTTCCCTTCTAAGAGAGGAGAAGGGAGAGAGAAAGAAAGGAAGAGAAACATCAGTGTGTGGTTGTCTCCTGCATGCCCCCAACCAGGGACCTGGCCCACAACCCAGGCATGTGCCCTGACTGGGAATTGAACCGAAGACCCTTTGGTTCACAGGCTGGCACTCAATCCACTGAGCTACACCAATCAGAGGCCATTGTTGTTTGAGACAAAATCAAAGTAAAGCTATGCCTGTCTATACACACACACACACTCACACACACTCACACTCACACATACACACCTCTACCTCTCCTCTATAAGCAATTTCTGATCCAAGTTAAAGTTGACTCAATTTGCTGTTCCATAATTGAGAACAAGGTACAAACAGGCCACCTTGTTTGGTTTGTTGAGTGTGGTTAATAACTAAAGGAGACATCTCCTTCGATGATGGAAATTAACATGGGATCTTCCAGTGATCCTCGACAGGGATGTTATTGCTTTTGGGGCATAGGCAATACAGTTATTCGTTGTGTGAGACTGCCCATGCATTGTAGGACACTTAGGGTCCTTGGTCTTTACTAAATGCCAATAGCCCCACTCCCATCATGATGACAATAAAACTGTCTCCACCTTCCCATTTGTAGATGCTTACCCACTCCCAGAAGATGGTAATGTCACCTGCAGTTGGGAACCACTCAGCTTCTTCATAATGGAAAAATAACTTTTCTTTATCTGAGGGGAAGTAAAACTGACAAACATTTATGCTCTATACTTAGGAAATGTTAATTATAACAATGTTAATTATACCTTATATTTATGAGGTAACTTTTCTGTCTCAAAAGAATATATGACATAAAGTAAGATTATATTCTAGAATCCTAGGATTTTAGAGGGAGGCAGAAGTATCTGAAAGATGATACTCTGCATACTTTTCTCCGGTGACCAGCTTTCGTGGCCCTTCACTACATCCTCCTCTGCAAACCACGTACATTCTGTAAGGGAGGAGATGCTCACGGCCCTGGGTAGGAGCTCCTTTCAGCCAGGCTACTTTGACCTAGCCTGTTCTCCAGCCGTTGTGTCTTACAGTGGGCCTGAGTGGTGAAGGAAGTGAGAGACCACATACTGTATTGACTAAGGGCTCACACTCTGGAGGCAGATGGCCTGGGCTCTGCCCCTGCTCTGTCTGCTGCGAGCTGGGAGGCTTTAGCAGTGTTACTCCATCTCTCTCAGCCTCTGGTTCCTCATCTGTAAAGTGAGGTAAAAATAATACCCACTTCATAAGGTTGTTGCAAGAATTAGAGAGAATCAGGTAGAGTGTTTTGTACAATGCCTGGAAAAAGTATCTGATTATGCTATTATTATTGCTATTTATCACGATAATAAGAATTATAATAATTGGTTACGATACATATTATTAAGAAACCTTGGCAACTACTTGCATTTTGTAAGAACTTTACTCAATAGTCTGTTAATGGTGTCACAAATGACTCTTTTGGCATAAAATCAGCATTACTTCGGACAGGCATGGTGTTCTTAATTCACCCTTGCATAACAAAACTAAATTAGTAAGAATTGTGCCATAAACCTCCAGGGTACTAGGCTTCTACAATTGTCTTGCTAAAATATCAATGAATAATCACTGGATTTCAGAACCCAGAAGTGCCATCGGGTCCAACCCTTTTATTTGAGATGAATCACTTCGTGAAGATTTTCTTTCTTTGTGATGGAGTGGGGAGGTGGAAATAACTAAACAATCAGAATACTTGTATACGCTTGGGATCTGCCTTCTTAGGGAAGTCTGCAGGCAGTGCTGGCTCACTGGCCGTGTGGTTGCTTTTCGTGGAGCAGGGAAGCTGGCCTTGTTACTGATCCCACTTTATTTCTACAGAATGTGGTGAAACTCATGCGGGGTCTCCTGCAGTGCATGATGAGACAGGTAGGTGGAACGCGATGAATGTCTTTGCAAGTCATCTGAGTGGGCATCTTGCCATTTTCACAACTAATATCCATAAAGCATTTTGAACTTTCCTTTCAAGATGAAGAGGCATTGAAAATATTTTGCTTACTTTCTCCTTTTAAATTATCTTCAATACTTTCATTACACTAGAGAATCCAGACTCAAAGGACACTATGTCTCAGAATCTCTTTTGAATAATTACTTGTGTAAAAGGAGAGCATGCCTTCTTTAAAAAAAATGCGGAAGAAAACATTGTGTTTAAAAGCCACTCCTAGAAAGCCATGTTTATTCTGCTGAGTTTATAAAAGGATTTATTTTGCATTAAAATACTTGAGTTTCTAAAACTTGACATTACTATTTACTGGCATTTTCAGTGAGGGTAAATAAAACAACTCATTAAGCACATTGTGTATACAGAACATCATGCTAGGATCTGCAGACAGTTCGTGGTGCTCTCAGAGGTAGCAGATAAGAGGTCTGCATCCAGCAGATTGACCTGGGGTGTGGCCTCTGCCAGCCAGGAATCCCTTAGCTCTGCAGAGCCCGCTTGCCTTCTCCCTCAGGTGGATAAAGTGGAGAAGTTCAAGCACACTCAGAGTACCAAGGACAGCCTGCACGCCAAGTACAACACTGCCACCTGCAGCACTGTGGTGGGCGACGACCAGTGGGGCCACCTCCAGGTGGATGCCACCTCCCTCTACCTGCTGTTCCTGGCCCAGATGACTGCCTCAGGTGAGCCAGGGCCATTTGAGCCCCTTGTACAGGGAATGACAATCCAGAGGTGGGCAGGGAGGGGCAAAATAAGCATTCAAAATAAGCTATTTCTGTAAAGAAAGAGCATCCTTCTTTATAATATTATGAGCACTGACTCTGTAACGGGCCAACAGTCAGCCTCCTGAGCACTTGCAAGACGAGGGCTGTTGAGACAGTTCTATTAGCATCCCTCTAGGTGATCCCAAAGCTTCCTTTCCATCACTGTCACCTAGTTACTGGAGCAACGAGGATCAGATCTACCTTCAACAGTTCAAATATCTGCAGATGGTGTCATGGCCTCTCTCAGAATTTTCTTCTCCAGGACTTTATCAGTGGATATACTACAATTAACTATTCCTTTATTCCTCTTACTTTTTTTGTTATAACCAATGTCGCAATACCCATTTTGACCTCATCAATTTGCTTCCTTCCATTACTTAGAGATCATTCAAGGAGTGCTGTAGGCCCCACACCTTCTCTTTTGAGCCTTTCTGCTTGTAGGCATACACACAAAAATGAAGCCATTCTTTCCTTCCTTCCTTCCCACCCTTCCTCTTTCTGAGGTTAGACATTAAGTGTTACAATTTACTTCAGACTTAATTTTTGATGTTCTAGTCAGAAAAGTCACAGTTCAAATCAAAGGATCAATTTGCTAGTGTGATATCTGTGATTGAGAGCTCTCTTCATGACATAACTTCATAATTTCATTGTTTGTTTTTCTTTACTAGGTTTACGTATTATTTTCACCCTTGATGAGGTGGCTTTCATACAAAATCTTGTTTTTTACATAGAAGCTGCATATAAAGTCGCTGTAAGTATAAACCCCAGTAGTTTTTTCAGTTGTCAAAACGAATAAAAGTTATACAATCCTCTGAGGGCCAGGCTATTTAGAGCTGACCAGAAGGCTAGCATGATTAGATCTATAAGATTATGTCACCTCCACACACAAAGTGCCCATTTTTGTCCTGGGACACAATTGCAGAGTTCATGATTTTGGAATGCACCACATGCTGTGTTTGAATCCATTATTCTTGTTTTGAATAAAACCCCAAAATGTCCTGTAGCATGTACTACATAGGCTGGCCGGAATCAGGATTAAGGGCAGCAGTATCAGCACCTTGGTGGGCGCTGCAGTGCTGCGGGGTTCATCCCAGGCTGCCCCTAGGTGAAGGGGCCTGAGCCAGATGTGTGCCCCAGGCCAGGTGTGTGCGGGTACAAATGTGCATAAACCCCAGTTCCTCCAGGGTTGACTATAAGGGTGGTAAGGAAAGGATAGAGTTTGGTTTGAAAAAGAAAGCAAGTATGGTCTAAAGCAAGGCTCAGCAAACTTTTTCTATAAAGGACCAGAGAGTAAATATTTTCAGCCTTGTGATCCCTATGGTCTCTTACGCTGCAACTCAACTCTGCTATTGTAGCAGGAAAGCAGCCATAGACAACTCATAAACGTGAGCACGGCTGTGTCTCAAATAGACTTTATTTACAAAAATAGGTGGCAAACTAGATTTTTATCCAAGGGCCGTAGTTTGCTGTCCCCGGGTCTGAAGTGGTGATTTTTACCCAGGGGCAATCTTCCTCTGTCAGGGGACACTGGGCAATGTCTGGAAATGGTTTTGGTTGTCATACTGGAGAGGGTGCTACTTGCATCTAGAGGCTGGAAGCCAGGAACTCTGCTGAACATCCTACAGTGCACAGGACAGCCCCCACCACAAAGAATGACTCAGCCCCAAACGTCAGTAGTGTTGAGTTTGACAAACCTTGGTCTAAAGAAACTGAAGAAATTTGTGGAAAAGGTGGGACTTCAGTTGGACCTCAGAGGATGAGTAGGGTCAGATAAGCAAAAGGGCTAGAAAGGGGTATTTGGGGTGACGCAGGAACAGGTTCTGAGTGTGTGCATGTAGGGGGATGCTTGAGGAAAGGGGGCGCAAAGTGAAGGAGCAGACTAGGCTAAAAGTTGAGTGTTGGAGAATTGTAGAAAATAGTCAGTTTGTGGGCACGCAGGGCGTAGAGGCCAAATAATGGAGGTATGGCCATCCAGCAAGATTTGAACAGGATCCACTAGGTTGGGATAAACAGTTTCTCACTTTAGACTCTTAAGCAGGAAATGAGCTAATGAAAGCAGATTTTGAGTTAGAGTGAAGATGAGATGGAACGTGGGAAGACCCAGGTGTGAGGAATACTGAAGGAAGGAGCTGTGGGTCTCGGCTACAAAGCAGAGTCTAAAACTGCTCCAGTGTGTCTAGGTCGAAATTTTCATATTTTGAAAATGTTCATCTTCAGAGACCAAGTAATAAATACTGAAATTTTGGCATTGGCCCTATTTTTGTTGGGTTGTAATCTTTCAATAGTGCACATAGCATAATTTCAAAACAGCACCCAGTGCTTGGGTTTCTTAAGAGAAAATATGAATTTTAAAAGTTAGATATGCATGTATCAATTCATCTATGTGGACGGAGTGCTCTTAGCCAACTCGTATTAATCAGTTTAAGATACCAGTATTTTGTGCCTTTGTTTTGATTTGGGCTCCTGTTACTCGCTGAGCATTTTTTCCCCCAAGAGGTAATGCTAGAAAAAGATATTAAATTATTTTAAATGGTTTGGTTGGCTTCAACTATTTATAACCCATTTGTTAGAGTTTCTTTATTCTATCTTATAATTTAATATAAGTTCAAAGGAATTAGCTAAAGAGAAGGGCAGCATTTTATTTGATTTTAAGATAAAACATTTTGTTCTCTACGAACCAAGAGTTTCTTACAAATTAATAATTTTTAAGAATAAGAAAATTGAGAGTACTTTTGCATGCATTTTTGGTTCCACCTAAGTATTTACTTCCAAAACTCTACACAAAGGTCAAATGAACTGAAATCAAGGAAGAACACAGCCTGAGTCTGTAAAGCCATGAATTTGGTTGTCTTCGAGAAAAAATATGCATATTCTATTATGCCCGCTGTAACATAAAGGAATCATTTTTTCCATAGCACTTCTCATATTCCTATTTCTCATGCTCTGATTGCTACCTTTTTCTCCTGCAGGATTATGGAATGTGGGAACGTGGCGATAAGACTAATCAGGGCATTCCAGAACTGAACGCGAGCTCTGTAGGAATGGCCAAGGTGAGGGCTCATCCTCTTTGTTCTTCCTTCTGTGCATTTTTACTGCTTCGATTTGGTTCTCAAGAGAAGTTTGGAGTTAGTCTGATTGGTATATTTTTCAAAAGTCAACAGCAAGTATGAAATTCAAGTGGTACATGTACCCCAGCCAACTGAAATTATAGGTAAAGCATGTAGGTTTCATACAATGAAATCTGCATGTGCCTGAAAAATAAGTGCACTCCCTCCTCATTATCCATTGCTATCTCTGAGCTCTTGCTGTTGTCCAGGAAGCTGGATGGAGACATCCAGTCTTTTTTTCTGGGTCATAAAGAGGGCTGAAAAACATGACTACTTTGTAGGACAGGGCTCACATGGTCAAAAGTATGCAGGGTTAGGCAAGTGAGGTTGGCCAGAAGGAAAAATATCGAGGGGTATTGGGGATACTGGGAACATTCTCTAAAGGCATCCCAATTCAAAATCATTTAAAAAACTTCTTGAGGCCAAGCAAAACATACCTGTGGGGCACATTCAGTCTGCAGGTCACTAGTTTACATCTCTTGCCTTAGACATTTAGCATGCCTCTCTCCCTTCCTCCTCAATATCAACATGTACTTTTAGACGGAGTAACAGCTCCAGAGCAATGATTGTTAACGCAATAATCAATATGCTCTATTAAGAGAACAGACAAATGGTTGCCAGAGGGAAGGGGGTTGGGGGACTGGGTGAAAAAGTGAAGGGATTTAGAAGTACAAATTGGTAGTCCAAAAATAATCATGGGGATGTAAAGCACAGCACAGGAAACATAGTCAATAATATTGTAATAACTATGTATGCTGCCAGGTGTGTGCTGGAAATATCAGTGGGAACAATTTGTATTGTATCTGATTATCTAACCACTATGCCGTTTTACCTGAAACTAATACAAAATAATATTGAATGTAAACTGCAATAGAAAAATAATTTTTAATTAAAGCTGTATTCTGTTAATGTCAACTGATAGCAAATATACTTAATATTAAACAATTAACTTTCTTGGGTGCCAGATATGTTAACGTTAGGAGTTAACCACTAAAATAGGTGAAAGAGTCTGCGGCCACACCACCCTGAGTGTGCCCGACCTCATCTGAAGTAGGGGAGAGAAAAGCTGGGTTTTAATTTAATGCCACCCACACATACCGACAACATTATAAACTCATTTGTATTTCATTTTTGGTAGAATGATTTCATTGTATAAAATGTTTTTGTACAGAGTACAAAGTGAAATGTTTGGGACAGAGGAAAGGCTCCCGAGTGACAGTTGTTAAAGCAGCAATCAATGTGCTCTATTAAGGGCATTTTCTCTCGCTTGTTCCCACAACAACTGCAGCATTCAGGAAAGCTCTGATCTGGTGAAAATAAGGATAGAAAATACCTGGCTGGTGTAGCTCAGTGGATTGAGCGCGGGCTGCGAACCAGGCATCGCAGGTTCGATCCCCAGTCAGGGCACATGCCTGGGTTGCAGGCCATGTCCCCCAGCAACCGCACACTGCTGTTTCTCTCTCTCTCTCTCTCTCTCTTTCTCCCTCCCTTCCCTCTCTAAAAATAAATAAATAAAATCTTTAAGAAAAAGAAAAGAAAATGACCATAGGACTCTTTAGCTGGATTTTCAAGGTGCATTTCATCACCTTTGGGAAAACCTGTATCCTACATTGCTTAATGAGAATGGAGTATCAGGCATGGGAGTGCATGTTCACTAGAAAGAAAAAGTAATTCAGACCTGTGTTTGTAGGCAGCACTTGAGGCAATCGATGAACTGGATCTTTTTGGAGCCCACGGAGGACGCAAGTCAGTGATCCATGTCCTGCCTGATGAGGTTGAACACTGCCAGGTAACAGCTCAGCCTCTCACATTCCAGAGAGCTGGGAAGGAGACTCATGGAGGGAAGACCTGGGCTCCAGGTTCCTCACTAGCTTGGTGGTACTTGGCTTTTTTGAGCTTTAGTTCCCTCATCCATGCCCTTGGCATATCAGGCCAATCCTCTCCTGCTGCAGAGTGGTCCTAAGGATAAGAGTAAGTCAACTAAGTTTGTCGGAGTACTTTGTAAGCCAGAAATTACCATGCAAACATAAGATACACCAGTGTTATATATGGAGTCAGCCATCAAGGCACCTTGTTTTGTGGAAGGTAAAATCTGTTTTATTTGTTTTGAGCACATAGGTGGTTTTCTCTCAGGTTTACTTTACGATGCTCCCAAATTGAATGACTAGCAAGCACTAGTTCACTTGGGGAGGGGAGTGGAGATGGGCACAATGGGTAATGATGGAGAGATGAGATGGGAAAAGTGGCAAATTAGTAGAACCTCCATGAAATCCAGATCAAAGAAAGGAGTGATTTTGATGCAGATTAGGGAACTTTATTAAGCAGGCAGTAGGTCACCAACTACTGGCCAATCAGCAAACTCTTATTTAGTGAGGGCCCACTGTGTGCTAGGGCTGTGGGAGTCAGATACATAACAACTTGTAAGCAGAGAGCTTCCAGTGGGAGTACATATGTTTCCAGGCAAAGAGAGCCTGCAGAAGAGTGACTAACAAACTAGGCTGGGAGTGAGGGGTCAGTTGGCTATAGAAAGTGAATTTTTATTCTGAAGCTGAAGGATTCTCCCCATTTTTATTCCACTCTCCAGCTCACTCCATTTCCCCCCATTAAATAGTCCTTAGTGGAGAATCTGCAATTTCTTGAGGTATGGCTTAATAGAATCAAGCTGGTGTGTGTCTTGATAGATATGTAGTCTAGTGGAAATTCTGTGAGCTTTGTAGCCAGCTGGGCCTGGGTGGGAATCCTAGATCTGTTGCATACTAGCTGCATTCCTTTAGGCGTGCGTCTTTGTACTCACAGTACATGTGTGAATTGGATGTACTACCCGAATTCCTTCTTCATATGGAAGATTTAATAAGCGTATGTTTGCAGGGGTCTAGCACCATGTCTATACATGTTGAATCTCGCGATTAGCTTCCCCTTACCAGACTTTTCCTTATAATCTCAACTTCCTTTAGTTTACAGTGCCTGATCCAACCACTTTATAATTGAGGCCACATTATAGTATTACTAAGTAACCCATTCTCCCTAGGACTAAACTAAGTCTGTTGTTTACCGTTTTGCCTAAGTGTTCTTGTGATCTTCTGGATTTGACTTTTTCTTTACATGGTTTCTCAATCGCCCTGTCCAACTGGTCACATTCCATGGAAACCCGACATTTCTCTGTACTGGCCCTGTATGTGTGCTCTTCTCTATCTCTGTCTTCACAGACAGGACATCCTAGCCTGTTGACACAGGGGAGGAAGCCCTTAGTTCCTCCCCTGTGTGTCCTGAAGCCCCCTGGAGTCAACAGAAGTCACGAAGGAAGGGAGACAAGCAGTTCTCAGCTCAGGCTCCAGGCAGTACTGTGCTCTCCCTGACCCTTTATTCTTCCCCAAGGAGTAGGAATCATTGGCTAGATGTGCAAGGTAGCTTATCAGGGGTCATGTTGGTAGGACATAGCTTTAAATATTCAAATGTTCCTTTGGGACTAAGGTCATGATCTCTAGACATCGTCTGTATTATTGCTTCCAAGGTTAAAGCCACCTCTGTTTTTCATTCAGTCTATTCTGTTCTCCATGCTGCCAAGAGCATCAACATCTAAAGAGATTGACGCTGGACTTCTTTCTATTATTTCTTTCCCGGCCTTTGCAGTGGAAGATATGAATCTTGTGAATGTGACCAAAAATGAAATTATTTCCAAGCTCCAGGTAAGGGTTGGTCACAGTGGTGTCGTTCTGTCCTGAGTTAAGTTTCCACTTAAGTGCCACTTTCACACTATGATTTGGAGCCGCTCTCCCAGGCCTCAGTTCTCCATGAGGTCAATGGTTTGGTTTGTCTAAGTGGGCTCATAGAGTGAGATATCTAAAGCTGAGTCTACAGGTGAAAAACTAAGTCTCTGAGTGATCGAGTGCTTGCTTCTCTTCCTAAATAGCAAGCTTGAACTCAAGCCGCCATCTTTGAACCCCAATTCATTCCACTCCTGTACTTCTGAGGAAAAGCTGCTTAACCATTTCAAGATCACAGAAGGACTCTTTTGAAAATGTATTGAAATCTATAGCGTCCCTTCCAGAAAAAAATACACATGTTCCAATATCCTCAAACTACATACAACATCAGGGGACTTCGTAATCCCAAAAATAAATTGAGATAAAAAAAGGCCCTGCTCTGAGTAACTAGGGAAGTATGACACATTGCACCAAAGTGAGAATGTTATTAAATATTCCAGTCAACTGAAGTTATCAGTGAAATTATCCAAGAACGTAACTTTTCTAAGGCAAAATCCACATATTTATGATCTTACCTAGATTCCATGAAAAATGCTTTTAGCCCTTGGAAACAAGAGGTTTAAGGATCTCCAATCGCATCCCCAAAAGAAGTTGGCTATCTTGGTCAGGGTTCAGTGGAGAAAAAAGGAACCCCTTTAGATAGTTGAAGCAGGCAGAGAGTTAATACAGGGAATGAAGCGTTCAAAGGGGAGCAGATTCTAGGCTGGGCCTCCCATAGCAGGCTGGGGCTGGCCACTGGGGGTGTGCTTGCCTCCACAGCCCTCACCAGAGCAGCCCAAACACACTCAAGAAACTGGGAAATGGTCACCCAAAGCTGCCATCCAGGGGTTAGGGAGGCAGATTAAGAGAGCACCACCACTGCCATATTTTCCTGACATTCAGGAAGCTGAAGAGGAAGGAACACTGGAGCCTGCAGCAGGCAAACCTGCAGTGACAGCCCTAAGCCGCAGGAAGCCCCACCTGCCTCTCTGTCAAGCTTGCAGATTGCAGGGCTCCTGCACACCTAAAACCTAAGGGCAAGAAGTCTGGAATGCCCTTTTAGCTTTCCAGTCTCTCAAGTAGAAGCAGTCCAATCCAAGTATCTGAAGGGTGGCTTCTCCAAGCAGTGAGGGTCCCTTTGCATCCTTGTATAATATAACAGATCAGGATGAAAGGCTGGTCATTCACTGAACTCTCAGTAATTACTCTCATACCTCTCATAGTCTTATGTAATGTTTTGGCATTTCCTTCCAAACACCCATCAAACCTGAATTTACTTTGCTTAGGACTTAAAAATAACTTTTTGTACTGATAGCAAAGAACATTTGGTAGACATTTTATTACTAAAAGATTCATGAGAAAGGGGGTGGACTGTTGGCTGGAATTAAAATGAAAAGGCAAAGAAATTCTTCTAACTACCTCAAATGTACTTATTTTTCTTTATCTTCTTAGGGGCGTTATGGATGCTGTCGCTTCCTTCGAGATGGCTATAAAACCCCAAGAGAGGTTGTATTTAAATTATGTTTCTTATGATTCCTAAACTGCTTCACATCTAAATTGCCACTGTGGTGTTCTCCCTCTATTGATTGTAATTACATGTTAGAATATTGGAAAGGGAAGTCTTAATTTTGGAATCAGAAAGCCTGGAGTTAGGCAATAGAATAGTAACATCATCAGGCGGACAGCAAGCTGGTGGTTTAAAACCAGCTTGTAGACAAGGACAAACAGTTCTGTGTGGCTCACACGGTTTTTTAAATACCAGCCCTGGTCGCCTCCTTGGGTTTCTTTGCCATAGTGACTGATACTTGTATAATGATATGAATAAAACAGTCTGCCAAGCACTGTGAGAGACAAATTGCTATTTATTTGTTGGAAATATAGGAAGCTTAATATAATAAGCTACCAAGGAGTCTTGTGGACATTTCTGATTTACGTTTGTGAAGTTTTATCATGGAAAACTGCCAAAAATAGCATCTCCCCATTATAGCAGAATTCTAATTGTACCAACCTCAAAGCTGCATTGAAACAGACATGCCAGGGAAACCTAGAGAGGTACAATGATATTATGTATGTAATCTGACATCACCTTTTAGGTTTACCTATTTAATTCCAGGACCCAAATCGATTGCATTATGACCCTGCTGAACTCAAGCTCTTTGAAAACATTGAATGTGAATGGCCCGTGTTCTGGACGTATTTTATAATAGATGGGGTCTTCAATGGTGATGCCGTCCAGGTGAGACAATGCTGGGTTTTGTGTTGATAATCAGCATTTTCATTCCATTGGTATGCTGATTGTTATTAGAACATAAGGTTATGCAAAATTTTTTTAAAGATTTTATTAATTTATTTTTAGAGAGAGGGGAAGGGAGGGAGAAAGTGAAGGAGAGAAACATCAATGTGTGGTTGCCTCTAACACACCCTCTACTGGGGACCTGGCCCACAACCCAAACATGGGCCCTGACTGGGAATTGAACCAGTGACCCTTTGGTTCACAGGCTAGCAGTCAGTCCACTGAGCCACACCAGCCAGGGCAAGGTTATGCCAGAATTTAGGGCACCAGTTCAATGATCTGTTGCTACTTAACAAACTTTCCCAAAACTTCGTAAATTAAAACAATAACTATTTTATTTAGTTGCTGGAGATTCTGCAATTTGTGCAGGGTTCAGCAGGGACAGGTTGTCCCTGTTTCACCTGGTGTCAGCCGGGATGATTCAGTGGGGCTGGGGCATCTACTTCTGCGATGTCCTCACTTAAATGGCTGACAACTTGATGCTGCCTTTTGACTGAGAGCTCAGCGGGGCTATTGGCCCGAACTTTGGTTCTCCACGGCTTTTTACATGGTGGTCATCTTCCACTAGAAAGCAAAAGCAAAAGCCGCCAACCTTTCTCAAGGCCTAGATCTGGATCTGGCAAAGTGTGACTTCTGTTGTATTCTATTGTTTAAAGGGCTATCCCACCGTCAAGGGGAGGGAACTACACAAAGGCTTGAGTAGTAGGAGGCGGGTTCATCAGGGACCTCCAAACGGTCCACCACAGACATGTTTTGTTGCTGCTCCTGTTCTTTTCAGATCAGCTGATGGTTTTGCTGTATTGATCTGCAGTTTATCAGCTGACGTCTTGTTTACTGTAACAGCTTCCTAACTGGCCTCCCTTCCTCCAGCTTCTCTCCCTGCTGTTTCGCCACACCTTGCCAAGGTGATCTTATTAAAAGGCAAATCAGATTATCTACTGCCTTGCTTAAAAGGATTGAATGGCTTCCTGTTTGTTTTGGAATGAAATACAAGGTCTTCCTGTGTTTTGTAGAGTCCTACAAGATCTGACCCTCGTTTTCCCCACTGTAGCCCAATGTCTTATTACTTACTTCCTTTCTTAACTTCTGTGATCCGAGCACATCAAAACCCTTTTAATCCCTTCAACAGATCCTGCTGTCTCTCTTCTCCAAAGCCCGACTGCCCCTCCCTCCTCCACTTGATTCATTGTAAGTGCCTCCTTTTTCAGAAAGCCTTCTCTGACCCTAGAAGTTGGGTCAGGTGGCCCTTTTATATGCCCATGGCTCTTATAACAGCATGGCACCTGCAACTGTATTTAATCTCCAACTTACATGTCAAAGGACCCTGGCAGAGGTAGTCTCTATCCACTTTGCTAACATACGCCCTGTGCCTAGTACATAGTAAGTGCCTGGTAATTACTTGTTAACACAGCGTTCATTTGTTCAGGACAGGTTCCTTCGGCATTTGCTGCCATGCATACTTTGGTGAGCAGAACTGACCTGTCTTGTAAAGCTCATGTAAATGACTGATGAACTCAAACTTTTGCCACTTTTTTAACCTGCTTATATGTGCCACTTTTTTTAGCCTGTTTGAATCCCATGTTCTGGGGTGGGGTGAGCAATCTAGGATTTATTTTAGTTTTCGAAAGCTGCCTCTGCTCAAGAACGCTGGGGCAGGGGGCCCTGCAACAAGCTTGAAATGTTACTGCATCCCCATTTGTTCATTCTTACTCTTATGGTGTAGCAATTATCTTGAGTCTTTCTCCCCCGGAACTGAAAGATCTCAAAAGGATTGAGTTGGAATTTCAGTTGTGAACAAGGTTGACAATGGTCAAAAATAAACAAACAAAAAACTAAGGAGACAAAAAAGACTGTACTTAGTACCTTATTTTTTAGGTCTCACAGAATTTACTACCCTTATGTCTATGCTGTCTCTCTCACTTGCTGCCCAATGACATTTAACAAAATAACGCACCCCTGTTCAGACTTTGCCGTCCATAAATTTCTAAAGAAAAGAAAATGAGATCTGGGAAGTGTTTGGGCTTTCCAAAGATGAAATGTGTTAAATAGCTGGGTGACTGGGTAAGGGCTTTTTTCCCTTTTACTACTTAGCTTTTTATCAGCACATTTTTAATTTAATGGAGATGTTTATATCAACAGCTTTCATTATATTGAGTAGTGTATCCTAAAAACAGAGGTACGTGGATCATAGTACATATAATTTTTTCCGCACACCAGATCCATTCAGTAAATGTTTCTCGATCGATACATATTTGAATGAGGGCCTTTTAGTTCAGAGCTGCCCATGGGTGGAAATGGGATGCACCACTTAAGGTCTGGCCTCCACTCGAAGAAGCTTGTCTAGCTGGTGAAGCAAAATTTAAATGTGTGAGAAGTTCAGAGTGAAGTATTCAACTCATGAGTTAAAGACAACACGGAAAAGACCAGTTGTGTTTAGCTTCTCCTAACACTTGCTGTCAACAAGATCCCCAGTTGTTCCTGCATTCCTGGAGCTGAAGGTATTTGTGCAGTTTCTTGGCTCTGTGTCCTACTTCTAATCTGTTTGTTGCCAAGAGACCTGTTTTTCTGTGCTGTGCTGCCATTATAGCAGTGAGGACCCCTCTTTCATACTGTGGGCGATGGGGCTATTTTCCAGGTCCAAGAATACCGAGAGGCCCTGGAGGGAATATTAATCAGGGGCAAGAATGGGATCCACCTGGTGCCAGAACTCTACGCCATCCCACCTAACAAGGTAACCAGGCACAGCTTGTCGAGAACAAAGCAAGGTGGTGCTTGGTCTTTTCCTACTTTCCGTCCCCCTTCCACACCTAACACTTTTTTCCCAGGAGAAGTGGTTTATAAAGCCTTTGGTAGTGTTCCTAGGTGTCACAGGAGTTACAGCTTTGGAGCCATGCTTGAGAAGGGGTGCCCAAGTGAGGCATCAGTTGAGGACCTTCAGAGGTGACCTGTCCCTCACCTGAGCCCAAGGCCAAATGAGCCCTAAAATGCACAGAACACTGTTGGGCACCATGCTCTCACACGTACCCACAGAAGAGTGGAGATACTTGAGAATCTCTTCCTTTGAGTCAGGCCATTCCAGAACTACAGCTGAAGTAATCAAGGCATTCTTTACCAGGGAGAGAAATCTGCCAGTTCTAAGATGCCTACAGGTAGTTTTGTTCTGTCCAGTTTCCTAAATTGGGCCATAATGGACCCATATATCTTGGTGGAAATATTTCCCTCTATGTGTCTCGTTTTTAGAAAAAAAGAATTCTTAATTCAAGACTATTTGTCCTTCAGATGTTCCTGTTGCTTCAAAGCTTTATTATTGCATTTGCAGGAGGAACAGAGAGCAGTGTCTTCTCCCTAACTGAGAGGGCCTGCAGGAGATCATAACCCAGCAGAAGCTGTCATGCCACAGCTTGGGTTAGGGGTTCTGTGGTTGAATCAGGCCCACAAGCACATGGTCAGGGCAATGGTGTGGCCTCTACAATTGTGTGCCTCCACCCAGAGAGGCTGTGGAACCTGCTAGGGCTAAGACACCACTGAGCTCTCCCCAGAACCAGACCCCAGGGTCAGGGCCTCCCCACAGCCCCGCACTCTCTCCTAATGGGTGGTACATTTCCAGGTGGGAAAGAGTCCCTCACTGTACAGATCAGGCCATGAAGCCTACAAGGGCTCTTTTTTCTCTAAGTGCCCAATACCTAGATGTCTTGCCAATGTATTCATTTTACTATGAGTGATACATGTGTTGCTGGGGAGAGGCTGATGGTGGGATCTGGGTAGTTATCTCCTAGCAACTACATGTTCAGGGTGCCCCCTTTTCAGTACTGAGGCATTTGGCAGAACAAAATTAGTAATGGGACATCATTTGGAACCTGGAAGCAGAACAAAGGAAATCAATAATCTTAGTAGTGTTTTACCTGTTTTGTGATAGAAAATAACCATCCATCTGTGTTCTGCTAAAAGGTACATATTCCTGACTGTAGTAAATGCTGGCTGTTATAAGCTCTACTTTTCTTTCTGATGAACAGTGCTGGCCACACATTGTAAAAAGTTGCTCTGCAACGTTCTGTCTTCTAAACTCCACTCTGACCTTTGGGTTTCTACTTGGCATGACAACACCCTTTATCCAGTGCATTTTACACATAAGCAAGGCACCGATTTTGAACACAATTTTATGTTGGTCACGTTTTCTGTTGGCTGCTTCCAGAGGACAGCTGGGAAGGTTCACCCATCACACCAATGACATGTAAAAACCACTGCACACAGGGGGCCACCCAGACCCATATGCCACTTTGTGCAAATTAGAAAAAGGACCTCATCCCTGGAGTGGCTGCAGCCCCAGGCCAATGTGACATCCAGCCTGGATTTCAGCCTCAGTCTTTTCCTCGGCCAGACATGCCTGTGCAAAAGGCACCACCATCCATGGGGCCCTCCATTGGACAGCTTGAGACAAACGCAGGTATACCCAGCAGATGTGTATCAAGCAGCTGCGCTAGGTCAGGCACCATGCTAGGTCCAGTAGCACAGAAGGGCTACAATGCCAGCTCTACCCCTGCAGGATTGCAGGCCACTGGGAATCGGAGGAATTAGTCGGAGGATGGAGGGCAGACACAGTAGTGGAGAAGGGGGAGAGGCCTGTGGGTAGCAGGAGGGCAGAGCCAGGCTGTCTTGTGATCCGGACTCCTTGTCTGCCTTATGTTCTCATTTCTAGATCTCATTCTAGATCTTTACAGTCTTTCTGAACACTACTTCATTTCAGTGGTTTTAACATACAATCTGATGGTAAAAGTAATTGTGCAGACCGCAGAACATCCAGGACTCTGCTGAAAGAAGTAAATATCTATCTTTAATCTTACTACCCAAAGATAACCACTCGGGCATTTTGGAGACTCTCCTTCCACACTGTTACCCTATTTGATTATTTGATTACTGGTGATGTTTAATCCTGTTTAGTTTACAAGCTTAAGGGTTTCTTAATGTTTACTACTACAGCGAATTTTTAAAATTTCACTAAATTTATTAATAACCCACAAAGAGGGAACAACTGTCCTCTTGGTGTGATTTTCCCCCTTGGAGAAGGATAAGTCTTTCCCGTGTCCTTTTATTTAATTGCCTGATGTTTTTTTCTGAGAAAAATGTGGTCACTGACATTACCCTCAACCAATGTTGTAATGACTAAAAACCCAAAGGTCAGCATTGCGTTTATAACAGAGGAAGTTGTAGACTAACTTCTACAATGTGTAGCCAGCACTGTCCATCAGAATGAGAACTGGAGCTTATTTTAATGAGCCAAAAGTCCCCAATTAATTCAGCTCTTTGAGTCTCTGGTGGAAAATTCATGATCTCATAGTACAATTGCTTTTTTCTCAATCAATAGTGCCACCTTCTGGTAATTTTCTTATGTAAGCACGCAGAGTTTATGAACCCCTGGAGATAGCAAGATAGAAGCCGGACTTGGCACTGCCGTGGGAAGGCTGATGTTTTAGATCGCTGTGCCTGTAATGTAAGCATGAGCTGTGCAACTTCTTGTTGCCTACAGCTGTGCTCAGGGAAGGCAGGCCAGGCTTCCAGGGCCTCTCTGTCTGCCTTTTGCCATCAGTGTGCTTGTGGGCAGAGCACCGGCCTGGAACCAGGCCTAGATTTGAATTCCACCTCTGCTGCTTTTATGTGTAACCCCCGCCCCCACGGCCCAGGCAAGGGTTTAGCCTCCTCAGCCTCACAGTTCCAGCTCTCACACAGAATTGGCCTGGAGGAGTGAATGAGTAGCACTTTGTAAATCGTCAGTGTGCTCCCCAATGTCGGTAACATTGGCCTTTTTATCCTCTGACATTCTGACTTTAGGATTTTCTCTCTTTGCCAGGTAGACGAAGAGTATAAGAATCCACACACGGTAGACAGAATTCCTCTGGGGAAGCTGCCCCATCTGTGGGGTCAGTCCTTGTACATTCTCAGCTCGCTGTTGGCAGAGGTAGGGGACTTGGGAGATGGGATACTGGAAGAACACAGGGACTCTACCCAGTGTGGCTGTGAATGTCTTTGGCATCTTCATGGCTTTAAAGTCAGATGCTCTGGAAGTATTAGTTACCATTGTTCTTTTTACTCACACAAGATGTTGGCACATTTAAGTAGCCCCGGAGAGCTAGGTGCCAAAAATGTAATACATTTATTGATGGTTATCTAAATGATTTACTATGATTCAGAGAAAAATAAGCAATTGACTTGAAATATCTAAAGAAGTAAATACTGGATATTTTGAGCCCCCAAATATTTCACTTTCAAATTTATGTGAAATTTTAGTTAATCAGTATTTCACAGTGTTAATACTCCTTTTTTTCCTAGGGATTCCTTGCTGCTGGTGAAATTGATCCCTTAAATAGAAGATTTTCCACTTCTGTCAAACCTGATGTTGTAGTACAAGGTTTGTGAGTATGTTTACTGTTCCTGTTTAACTTTATAAAACCCATGTATTTTTTGCTTCAGTTTTTTTATTGAATTTATTGGGGGTGATCTTGGTTAATAAAATTATAGGTTTCAGGTATACAGTTCTATAATGCATCTTCTGTATATTGCATTGTGTGTTCACAACCCCATGTCAAGTCTCCTTCCATCACCATTTATCCCCGCTTTTTATCCTCTTCTACCTCCCCAATCCCTCTTCCCCTCTGGTAGTCACTGTTGTCTGTGTCTATGAGGGTTTTTTTTGTGTGTGTGCTTAATCCCTTCACCTTTCTCACCCAGCCCCCAACTCTCCTCTCTAACAGCTGTCAGCCTCTGTATTTATGAGTCTGTTTCTATTTTGTTCATTAGTTTATTTTGTTCATTAGATTCCACACATAAGTGAGATCATATGGTATTTGTCTTTCTCTGACTGGCTTATTTCACTTAGCATAATGCTCTCCAGGTCCATCCATGCTGTCGCAAAAGGTAAGGTTTCCTTCTTTTTTATGGCCAAGTAGTATTGTGCAAAATACCACAGCTTTTTTTACCCACTCATCTACTGATGGGCAGTTGGGCTGCTTCCAAATGTTGGCTATTATTGTAAATAACACTGCAGTGAACATAGGAGCACACGTATTGTGTTGTATCAGTGTTTTGGGTTTTGTCAGATATATTCCCATGGAACTGTCTTATGACCCAGCGATTCCACTTCTGGGAAAACTCATGTATTTTTAATGCAAATTGTTCCCTAGTTTTCTCTTTTATTTTTAAAGAGTGTGTACATGTATATGTTTTAGCATATATTAATATATAACATCATAGTGCAACATATTACTCACATGTTTGTGGTGATGCAGGTGGCATGTGCTATCATGGGAGCTATGTCCTTTGGGAGCAGGGACACAAGCTTCTGCAGGCTCCTCCACGCAGAGTTGTCTCCACTCTCGACCCATATGAAAAGAACAGAAGACAGGTTTAGAATAAATGCAGACCCAGGGAAAGGCAAGACGTCATTTGAGATGGGGTGATTTGACTTGAGATCTGTTGAAGACCATTTCTAGAAGTCCCTTACAGACTGTTTTGTATGTTGTGCATACTTCATAAATGTGCATCGTGGGTGTTGGGCGGGGAGGCAAGGCCGGAGAGGACCAAGAAGAGCATCAGCACAAGTGCTGTCATTTTCAAAGCCGCCCAGTGTGAGGAGAGCATGCTAATGTGTGTAGCACAGGCCAAGGAAGAAGTCAGGCCACGATGCATGTATCCATGTGAGGACACAAGGGTGACACAGTAATGCACATTATATGTGCCTCTTCTTTGCAGTTACTGTTCTGGCAGAAAACAACCACATTAAGGACTTGCTGAGGAAGCACGGGATAGATGTCCAGAGTATCGGTGACATTCACCCAATCCGAGTTCAACCAGGCCGGATCCTCAGTCACATATATGCCAAGCTTGGTAGGTTTGGGGAAATATGGCATTTTTGGCCAGGAGGCATCTTGTTCTGGATTTTGGACCTAGGGCAGACTGTGATATGTATAAATTCTAAGGGAACTGGGCAAAGCACTAAAACCAGTGGTTTGACCACTTCTGTGTGAAGAGGAACGGGCAAACAAGCATCATCTCCTCGTGCTGGTTCAGTAGATGCCATGACAGGTTGGCCATGAGATTTGCCACATCTGCTGTATGGTCTGCAACCACCTTTGAAAATTCACTATTGGAACAGTCACTGTGTCTTAATAATGCTTCTAATTTTCATCTGTGGTCTCAGAAACTGCTCACTTACCCATTAAGATAGGACGGGGTAGCCCTGACTAGCATGGCTCAGTTGGTTGGTCATTGAGTATGGTCCCACAAAGTGAAAGGTGGCTGGTTCGATTCCTAGTCAGGGCACATGTCTGGGTTGCAGGTCTGGTTCCCAGAGGGGACCTGTACCAGATCAATGTTTCCCTTGTACATCAATGTTTTTCTCCCTTTCTTTCTCCCTCCCTTCCTCTCTCTCTAAAAATAAATAAACGAAATCTTTTAAAAAATAAATTAGGAGGGACTTTTCTTTACTTTTCCTAAAATGTGACTTTTTTGTTTAGTACATTAAAAGTAAACACTAATAAAGTCCTTTTAATAGTTTTATTCCAGATGAGTTGAGGCAGGTACTGTTCGTATACATGCATGAAAAGGGGGGTGGGTTTGTTTTTAATTTATCTTTGTCCCATTTAAAGAAAGATAGTGATGTTAGAAAAAACAAACTGCACAGTGGATTGTTTAACATAAAAATAAGTTCAGTCTTAGCTGATGTCAGTTGGACTAGATGTTACTGTGTTGACTCTAATACCAAATTCTTTTTTTTTTTTCAAATAGGACGAAATAAAAATATGAAATTGAGTGGGCGACCGTATCGGCCCATTGGTGTCCTTGGAACATCTAAACTATATGTGATTAGGAACCAAATATTTACTTTTACACCTCAGGTGAGAAGAGCAGACCAGTAGCAAACCAACAAGCATCTTTCCACTAGGCTCTCTTTTCTGCCTGGTGAGTCACTTTGAATGTGGCAGAATGTGCATCCACGTATTCAAATAGAGACGTATAAGATGACACCCATTACCTAGTACAATTCTTTACTCATACAAGGTGCTCAGTTAATGTGGCTTGAGTCGAATTGAGTGTTACCACTTCAAGTCATGAGTAGCAGTGAAATTCCCATTGCTTTACAAAATTGCTAGTAACATGTCACTTGACCCACAGTCCTTATGCCCCTAAACACAAGAGTCCCTCACCCTTGCTTAAGTTGTCATCAGACCCTCTGTGTTACACATAGCCAGTCTGATTTTCAGGCCCTAACCCCCTTGGTGGGATCCTGAATATACTGATTATGGAACTTTCCTGCAGAGTTTTTGTTTCGAAAGGAAACTAGCCCTGTGGAACCCAACCCAAACGTTCTCCGTCCATTTGAGCAGCTAGAAAGACCAACTATAGTATCACTTTGTCAACATGGGACATAACCTCCGCCCCACTACCTAGGAATACAGTCAGTCAGGGGTCAGTAGCCCCAAGTTGCTCTTTTTTACCCTAACCCACACTGTTCACTTAAATTTTGTGAGTTATTTCCTTTCGCAACAAATTTTAAACCTGAGCATGGACTAGTCCAGAGGCCAGAAGAACAATTTGCTTTTCATCGATATCAGGCTATAGTGCCCTTAGTTCACGTTAACCAGGCCATTGATTAGGTAAACACAGTCTCCACATCGCACCTGCTCTCAGTGCCCTCACTTGGAAAGCATCTCTGAGCCCAGCAGCCCTGGAGGAGTAGGAATTAAGGAGCTATTGATTTCCTTTCGGAGACAGCAGCGTTGAGCCAAGTGTTTAAATCCTCGTCTGAGGAGCTGTAAATAGATCTAGCCATGCACCTTTCCCTTCCATGGCTCCTGGGCAAGTGACAGATCCATTTATCTTATTGTGAGGAGAGCCCAATGATGGGTAGATTACAGCCAGGACTGAGCTTCTTCTCTGGAAACATAGCACAAGGATTAGTGCTGCCGTAAACGGCAGCTGGAATTATGTCGAGGGAAATGAAGGACAGCCTCTTACTTGGCCTTTTCTGCCTTGCAGTTCACTGACCAGCATCACTTCTACCTGGCCCTGGACAACGAGATGATCGTGGAGATGCTGAGGATCGAGCTGGCCTACCTGTGCACCTGCTGGCGGATGACAGGCAGACCCACGCTCACCTTCCCAATCACCCACACCATGCTCAGTAACTCCATGGACTTGATTTTCCTGACCCATAACCCACTGTTGGTTTGGGCCCTTCTTACAATGTTTAAAATGGTTCCCATGGGCAGAGCTCAGTATTGAAGGGGTTTCTCAGCAGTTCAGTTTCATAGCTCTGGAATCTCCTGTGACATAATGTATTTTAATTAGGTTATGTTGATGAAAATAACTTAATTAAAATTTCCTAATTAAAACAACCTAATTGCAGTGCATGCCCCTTCTCCCCACCAAAAAAAAAAAAAGAGTATCCCTAGATTAAGTAAACTAATTCATCTTTTTTTCCCCCTTAGCCAATGATGGCTCAGACATTCATCCTGCAGTTCTTTCTACAATTAGAAAACTAGAGGATGGATATTTTGGAGGAGCTAGGTAATCTATGAATTTTTTAAACAATAAAAGTAACATTGACGTTTCTTAAAGTATTTTGGTGCCCTTCTCCCATTTTTCATATCAATTGCTGAACACAGAAGCATGGTACTTTAGAGTAAGAAGGAAGTTAAAACTTACCTTATCTGGTGAAACTGGAATCATCTCTAAAGCAGCATTCGCTGGGTGACTGTAAAGCTTTTGCAGGCGCCAGGAGGCCTAGGGCATAGAGAAGTAAGCATATCAGTTTCTCTGAAGTGGCATTCCTGGAATGCATGTATGGAATGCTAAGTCTGTTTTTAGTAAAAGGCATGGAAGAAAACGTCCAGTGCCTTAACGTCTAGCAGGTGCTCTATAAATGCTCCTTGAATTGACTTGAGTGTGCTGTCACCTTAAGAATAATTCACAGAACTTTACAAATTTCTTAGTGACCCTCAGAGCAGAGCACCTGATGGGCCTGCCTAGACCATTGTCCCCTTATTCTCAGTAGAATGATACCCATTCCTTTGCAGGCCTACAGTATGACAGACGCTCCCAGGTATCATGGTTAAGCATCTTGAGTGATAGGGGGCTCACCTCTCAGGAAAACTTCTCCTGGTTTTATACCCTGTAACTGTCACAAGGCAGAGGTTCTCTCTGTAGTTTCCATGCCCCGATCTCTCCGAACTCCCTGGAAAATGCCAGGAGGGCCCCAGGAGAACCTCACTGTGAAGCTAGCCACTAGTGAGCTTGTGGCCTTTCCTGGGCTCGGGGAGGCTTCCATTTGGTCCCTGATGGAATGGAATGCCAGTTGCTAAAAGTGTTTGGGCCTTGAACTCAGCCGTTCCTCTCACATCTTCCCACACTAGGGGCTCTGCTACCACAGTGGTTTTTTAAAAATTGTGATAAAGTGCACATAACATAAAATTTACTGTCTTAACAATTTTAAAGTATACAGTTCAGTGATGTTAAGGACATTCACATTGTTGTGCTACCACTGTTTCCATCTTGCAAAACTGAAACTCTGCACCCCTGGAACAGCACCTGAGAGATACCATTCTGCTTTTGGTCTCTAGGTATCTCATCTAAGTGGATTCATCCAGCATTGTCTTTTTGTGACTAGCTCATTTCACATGATGTCTTCGGGGCTGAGCCGCTGTATTCTAAGTGCCAAGGTTGGCACTCAGCTCACAGAGCTCACTGCAAGTTCTGCTGTGGACTTGAAGTGACCCTCTCTTTGACCTTCTCCTGGCCTCTCACAGGAGTGTCAGTGAGACTGTCCCCAGCATTTTGCCATCTCTGTTTCCAGTACTAGTGCTGTACCTGCAGTTGCTACCCACATTCATACATTTTACCTCCAGTTTGGATAAGTTACCACCCAGAATACAGCATCATAATCGAGAGAAAATCCCATACACCCATTATTAACTGTTTTTCAGAATAAACTCTTCAATTGAAATACAGTCATTGTCAAAAGGACACTGTCTGCCATTAATTGAGCACTTGCAATGTATTCTTTGTGGCTTGTCTGCATTGTCACATTTAGTCTTCACTTTGTCATGTGAGCTGTATTCCCACTTTATGGAGAAGGAGCTGTTGCCTCAAGAGCCAAGGCACAAGACAAATAGGTGCAGAAGCTCTGTGTGAATCCAGAAACCGGGCTCTAACCCCGTGGAGCTGGCTGGGGGCTTACAGGAGTCAGGAGGGCCTCCCGTTTACAGAGTGTGGCAGTGATTCAGAGAGCCAGGGAATGAAACTAAGTTCTTTATAGTTACAGTCAAATCTCATTTTGCCTTTTCCTTTATGTCTGAGGGTCTTAAAAAAGCTGAACTGTAGATGGCGATCTCTACCGCTTGGACCCAACTGAAGCAGCTTGCTATCCAATTTCTGCCTTTCGCCTTTGACCTGACTCCTTTCAACTTCATCAGAGGGAAACTTTCCATTGTCTTCTTTCCTGGCTCCCCTTCACCCACCCCTGTCCCTAACCTCAGGGCAAAACCATCGCTAGAACTGACCCCAGGGTGCTAGTGGGGAAAGTTACTACTTTACGAAGGAAGGCTTTTCCTGCCCTTACGCCATGTTTATGATGTAGTCCATTTGCCCACTGAAGCTCAAGCACCTATGATTCATTTGCATCTTCTGCTTTAATTTACCCCTTAAATGGTTCTCTCAGCCTTTTCAACTGAGTCATTATCTGATGCATATAGCTCCTAGGCATCTTACTGTTTTCTCTGTCCAGATCTAACATTTTAAAAAGTACACAGAGCAGACTTTCTTTCTGTATGGTGGACATGCCACTACTCCCCAAACCTGGGGGTAGACCTGCAGATCTCAGACGCTGCTGCCTTTGCAGAGGGACCCCACACTGCCAAACACAGTTCCCAGTTTTCAGTGGAAGTTTTCCTTACCTGGTGATATACTAGGGCCACTCTGAGCATCTGCTCTGGTCTGGGGATGGCCTCCCCATCACTTACCTTCTAGACAGAACTCTGGCTCTGAGACATGCCCACCTGTGCCTGTGTGACCCCGCTGCATGGTAGGGACTCAAATGATGGCACAAGTCACCCAGAGAATCATTGCTTATGGTTTTGTTCTGGTCCAGTCCTTTTAGGGCAAAAACCTTCTAATGTCAAACTCATTTTCATGGGGGGCTATATCAGCCTGACACTTGCCTTCAAAGGGCCAAAATAACGTTAAGACTGTATAAATGTAAATACTCCTTAACTGTTAAAGAGTTGAAATTACATTTGGCCCTTTGAAGGCAACTGTGAGGCTGATATGGCCCCAGAAAAAATGAGTTTGACACCCCTGTCCTAAAGGATGATTCTAGTTAGAAGTGGTTTGCTCAACATGTTTTGTAAAACTTTGGTTGGTTCAGTAAAGTATATTTCTATTTGTGTTGGGTTAGGGAGTTAGAAATTAGCATGATTCATTTTGGCTGTTAATATGCTGTGTGCTTCCACTTAATACTTGCTATTGAATTTTCATTTTAATTTCTTGGCTGCCTACTGCAGAGTGACGTATTTATTGAGACTGGCAGAAGTGCCACCTGGTTGTTGAAAAGTCTTTCCATGATTTCATCAGTGGAAGTTTGTCCACATGCAGCTGTATCTCTAATACAGTGTCTCCTTGGCAGAGTAAAATTGGGGAGCCTTGCGGAATTTCTCACCACGTCTTTCTACACGTATCTGACCTTCCTGGATCCAGACTGTGATGAGAAATTATTTGATGATGATGCCGGCGAAGGGAGGTTCAGTCCTAATAGCGATTCAGATTTGGGAGGCTATTTGGAAGACACCTACAATCAAGGTATAGCTAGGAATGCCTTAGCAGGCGGTTCATTGAGTAAATTCAACCCTTAGCATTGTGGTAAAATTGCACTGACACACAAGCACCAAAAATGACTTGTAATTAACATAAAAAAGGCTTTGGAAACTTGCAGGCATTAAAATGAATGAAATGCCACTTAAAAATCTAGACTGAAAAAGTGGGGCTTTTTTAAACCTAGAGGGACAAAGAGTTTCAGGAATGAGGACTTTTCACAAAATATATTCTTTTTTTTTAAACTTTAATTTATTCTTTAAGCAACTTCAAATAAATTAAACTTTTTTAAAAAAAGATTTTATTTATATATTTTTAGAGGAAGGGAGGGAGAAAGAGAGAAAGAGAGAAACATCAATGTGCGGTTGCTGGGGGCCATGGCCTGCAACCCAGGCATGTGCCCTGACTGGGAATCAAACCTGCGATGCTTTGGTTCGCAGCCCATGCTCAATCCACTGAGCTACGCCAGCCAGGGCCACAAAATATATTCTGAAGACGGAAACACTGGGCTCAAATTTTCAAAAGAATGGTAGAATTATCTAGGTTTGACTGGATATGGTTTCACTGAAACCTTATGTATATAACGTTTCTCAGTCTGAATAGGATTTGGGGTTGAAGTGACCTGATTTTTACTTTTGGCTAGTATTTGGGCTGGGGGCTGGGGGCTTGGGGTCCCTTATGCTTAGCTCACTCATGACAAATTAAAAAGATCAGATGTCAGCTGCTGGCCCTTAGGTTCTCTTAACATACTCAGTTCATGTTCAGATGCTGTGCTATAGCACTACCTTGACCTGTATTTTCTTTTCCTAGGATGAAGTTTTTCCAAACAGTAACTTTAGAAACACGTACATTATCTATTGTAAATGTCTGTTCTGCCAGGGTAGGTGGGGGTGCAAGTATCCATATCAAAATGTTGTCTTCCACTAAATTTACTCAATGCTGCATGCTACACAAAATCACTGTTATGCCTTTTGATTATTTCTGCAGCTTGTTTTCATTGGCTCTTTTGCTTGCCTGTCCAGTTACAGAAAGCCAGGATGAACTTGACCAGTATATCAACCACCTCCTGCAGAGCACATCCTTGAAGTGCTATCTGCCCCCTCTTCGTAAGAAGACTTCCGAAGACAGCCATGTTTTCAGTGCCATCCACTCCACTCGGGATATACTTTCTGTGATGGCGAAAGCAAAGGGTTTGGAAATTCCATGTATGTTATTACCTCTTTTCTGCCTGTTAAAATAACTTGTTTAAAATCAAAGTAATGCTTGAGCATAATTTAGAAGCCAAAGAATCTGAAAAGACAAAACGCAGATGTTTCCTGCCTCAACCCTCCCCTCCTCACTGCCCCCAGTCTTTCTTAGAGGCATCCACTTTCAACTGTTCATTGTTTCTTCTGGCATTCACATATCTCTGTATTTCAACAGTAATTCTAAAATAATGTGTGTATACTGCTGGGTTTTGCTGCATTGACTTTATTCAGTAGCTATGACTTTTTTCTCTTGGGGTGAGGATTTAGGCATCTTAAATCACCACTCCTCTGCCTCGCTTCCCCTAACCTACCAATGCAGTTGTATTAACGCTTAGTTAAATCAGTACTCACTCTAACACTGACTGGTATAGCTCAGTGGGTTGGGCAGTGTCCTGCAAACCAAAAGATCTCCGGTTTGATTCCCATTCAGGACTCATGCCTGGGTTGCAGGCCAGGTCCCTGGTTGGGGGTGTGTGAAAGGCAGCTGATCGAAGTTTCTCTTGCATATCAATGTTTCTCTTGCATATCAATGTTTCTCTTGCATATACATATTTCTCTTTCCCTCTCTTTCTCTCTCCTTTTCCTTCTCTATAAAAATAAATAAAATACCAGTACTTACTCTTTATATTATTGTGTATATGCAAATATATTATTTTTACTTTTTCCCTAAAGTTAATAGTTGCCCCCTCTTTCAATCTGCCTTGCCTCGTTTTTACACCTTCCAGTGGCCTCTCAGTACAAATTTCCACCAGGTCAACTATATCCAGTAATTTATAGGCTTCAGGACTTTTCTTAGAATCCACAAGTCTCCTTCTATCTGGCTGATTGAACTCTAGGCCTGTTGCATGCCTGGGACTTCTCTTTACCATAATGCTTGGCATCTCCTTTGCTTATCTCTTTAGCTGGGTTCCCTGGTTCTTAAATCTGGCATCTTCCCTTTTCTCAATTGATTACTTTGGTGGAGCACATTCTACAATAGTTTCAGTAAGTTAAAAAAAGTGATACAATGTAAGAGAGTATGGAGATGACAGCCCTCAACTTGTTTGTTCCTGAAGGTCACTGCCCCTTTGGCCTGGTCGCCCTCCCTGTCCAGGGTATAGGTTTTACCCTGGGATCTCCCTTCACCTTCATCCTGGAGAGTTCTTTGAAGTGTCCTTGTCCCTTGTGTTGGCTCCTGTTTTCTGTGTCTCAACTTTTTCCTTTCTTAGCTCACTCTCTTATTTTGGTGGGGGACACCCAGTATATCCCCGAGAAACAGTGCATGGTGAGTAAAATTGTTGAGACTTTGCAAGTCTGAAAATATCTACAAATACTCTATGTCCATTTGAGAGTTCGGCTGGATACAGAATTCTAGATTGAAAATAAATTTTTCTTCAGAATTTCAAAAGCATCGTTTGATTGTCTTCTTATGTCAGTGTTCTAAGCAGCTTAAATCCATTATGAGTTTTTGATCCTTCAAACTGTAAACTGTTTTTCTCCTTGAAAATATTTAGGATCTTTTGTACTCCCAGATTCTAAAATACTAGTGATGTGCCTTGATCTAGGTGTATTTTCCTCCACGGTGTTGGGTACTCATTGGGCCTTTTCAATCCAGAAATTTACGTTTGATAGGCCTATAAAGTTTTTCTGAATAATTTCCTTACTCATTTCCCTCCCTACAGTTTCTCTGTTCTTTCTGGTACTCTATGATTTCAGTGTTGACCCCCGGAGAATTGTTTATTGTTTCTCATCTGTCTTCAATTCCTTTGTCTTTTGCTCTGTTCTGAGGGCAATTGCTTCAACTTTTTGTTCCACCCCCTCAATTTAGTTTTCTTGCTTTTTTTGCTATCATGTTTTAAATCTTTGTTTCCTGAATTACATTCGTCTTTGTTTTATGCATACAATATAATTTCTTGTTACTCTAAGAATGTTAATGGCAGGGTTTTGTTTTTGTCTTTTTTTTTTACATTTTCTTCTCCCTAGATGTTTTCCATTTTTGCCCAAGTCAATTTTCCAGTTTGTTTTTGCTTCTCTCTTCCACATTAGAGCTTTTCCTTCAATGCAGAGTATTCCTTGGTTATCTGCTCATGCGTAGGAATCTCAAAGCATGCAGGTGGGGCCCGTTAGGTTTATGGATTTAAGCTGAGCAGATTTCTGAGAGGTACTCCAGTCTCCTCTTTGACAAGTAAGGGTCTGGTCCTTATTCCCCCTAAGGGACATATACCCAGGCCTTGAGACATGCTGGTCAGCCCCCACTCCTGAGATCCTCCCCTTTGCCCTCCTCAAAAACACCCTCTATTCTCTGTCAGGGGAGCAAGGCAGTTGCCAGGCTGTGTGGAGCTGAGGAAGGAATCTAGGAAGCTCACTGCTTCTCATAGAGCAAATCCCCAGTCTTCCTTACTCTGGACCACCACCCTGAAGCTCCCCAGTTCCAGAGGCACTACATAGTGCAGCAAGCTCCTGAGACTTCTGAAAATTCTCTTGATGTAAATCTGACTGGTTCTCGGTTTTCCCCACTGCAGACTTGGGGTTTGGTTGCCTTGTGCTGGCTAAATCAGTTATCTTTCATCCAATAGCTTTCTCAGCTCCAAAATGCTGTTACTATTACCTTCTCTCTTGTTTTTCCCTATTCTTGAGGATTTGTATTTTTTAAAACATTTTTTCCGTAGTGTTAGTCGGGGCTTAAGAGGAAGTAAAATTACAATGTATGTTTAATTCACTAGTGTAACCTGGAGGTCTATAAATGCCTTTTAAATATGCCTTATCTGTACCTTGAAAACTTACTTTTTCCCAAGATGATATGATATAGCCTAGAAGCCATAGATGGGTTAATGGATAAATATTGATAACAACAACAGGGGACTTCTGGCCAAGATGGAGGCATAGGTAGACAGACACACTGTGCCTCCTGGCACACCCAAAAGAAGGGCGACAACAACAAATTAAAAAAAAAAAAAACAGAACTGACAGAAAAATCAAACTGTATGGAAGTTTGACAACCAAGGAGTTAAAGAAGAAACATTCATCCAGACCAGTAGGAGGGGCAGAGACAGGCAGCTGGGCGGAGTGCACTCACAGCAAGGCAGAAGCTGGATGACCTGGTCAGGAGGCAGCTAGCTGGCAGGGTGGTCCCACATCCACGTGCAGATAAACTGGGAGGAACAATTGGGGAGTGAGACAGACCTCACAACCCACAGTTCCAGCACAGAGAAATAAAGCCTCAAACCTCTGATTGAAAACACCTGTGGGGGGATGCGGCAGCAGTAGGAGAAACTCTCAGCCTCACAGGAGAGTTCATTGGAGAGACCAGCAGGGTTCTAGAATGTACGCAAACCCACCCACCCTGGAATCAGCACCAGAAGGGCTCAGTTTGATTGTGGGTCGTGGGGAAAGTAACTGAAAACCAGCAGAGAGTGAAACAAGCAGGGTTGTTCCATCTTGGACCTCTTCCCCACATACAGTGTCACAAAGCAGCAACGTGGGTTGCCCCACCCGGGTGAACAACTAAGGCTCCACCCCTTACACATAACAGGTGTGCCAAGACCAAAAAAATTATCCAAATGAAAGAACAGATTAAAGCTCCAGAAAAAATACAACTAAGTGACAAAGAAATAGCCAGTCTATCAGATGCACAGTTCAAGACACTGGTAATCAGGATGCTCACAGAATTGGTTGAGTATGGTCACAAATTAGAAGAAAAAATTAAGGCTGTGCTAAGTGAAATACAGGAAAATGTACAGGGAACGAAGAGTGAAGGGAAGGAAACTGGGACTCAGATCAATGGTGTGGACCAGAAGGAAGAAAGAAACATTCACCTAGAACAGAATGAAGAAATGAGAATTGAAAAAAATGAGGACAGTCTTAGGAACTCCGGAACATCTTTATAAACGTTGCAACATCCAAATCACAGGGGTGCCAGAAGGAGAAGAGGAAGAACAAGAAATTGAAAACATATTTGAACAAATAATGAAGGAGAACTTCTCCAATCTGGCAAAGGAAATAGATTTCCAGGAAGTCCAGGAAGCCCAGAGAGTCCCAAAGAAGTTGGACCCAAGGAAGCACACACAAAGGCACATCATAATTGCATTACCTGTGATGAAAATGAAAGAATCCTAGAAGCAGCAAGAGATAAGGAGACAGTCACCTACAAAGGAGTTCCCATCAGACTGTCAGCTGATTTCTCAAAAGAGACCTTGCAGGCAAGAAGGGGCTGGAAAGAAGTATTCCAAGTCATGAAAGGCAAGGACCTACATCCAAGATTACTCTATCCAGCAAAGCTATCATTTAGAATGGAAGGGCAGATAAAGTGCTTCCCAGATAAGGTCAAGTTCAAGGAATTCATCATCATGCAGCCCTTATTATATGAGATGTTAAAGGGATTTATCTGAGCAAAAGAATAGGATCAAAAATATGAACAGTAAAATGATGACAAAGTCACAGTTCTTAATAACTGAACCTAAAACAAACTAAGCAAACAACTAGAACAGGAGCAGAATCACAGAAATGGAGATCACATGGAGGGTTATCAGTGAGGGAGTGGGGGTGGAAGGTACAGGGAATAGGTAGCATAAACAGTAGGTGCAAAATAGACAAGGGGAGGTTAAAAATAGTATGGGAAATGGAGAAGCCAAAGAACTTATATGTATGACTCATGGATATGAACTAAAGGGGGGGGATGGGACAACTGTAATAGCATAATGAATAAAATATTTTTTAAAAAACATCAAAAGGTGGCTAAAAAACAGAAGTCCTGATGTCCAGCAGTGGCAAAGTGAAATGCATACTGGATGGGAAGCCCAGTCACCTTGATTTTGAGAAGGCCAGTGACTTTGGAAAAATGATGCACCATCTATGATTCTCAGTTTCCTCATCTGAAAGAAAAAAAGGTTGAGCTCAATCATTTCTGAGGCTCTCTAGTCCAAAGATGCTGTGTAATTTTCCTCTGAATTTCAAGAAGGAAAAATCAAATTTTACTCCCTAAAGCAAGATCCGTGTCCTGCTCATGTGCTTGCAGCACATTATGTGGCTATGTGATAAGTTAAATTGTGATTAATTAAACTGAATAAGTAATCATTCCTTTAGTTGGTTTGTATCGAATAAGGAGTAACCACTGTACCTCTTAAAAGAAATATTTTATCCTTCCTGCTCCTCAAAAGAATTCTCTTTATTCTTTTGCTTTCCAGTTGTTCCCATGACTTTGCCAACTAAAGTCCTAAGTGCCCACCGTAAATCTCTGAATCTTGTTGATTCTCCTCAGCCACTCCTAAAACAGGTAAAATATTTAGAATAATTTTTTTAAACAAGTGTAATATTCTTTGATGCTGGTGTAGCCTCAAGAAGCCCCTTAAATGGTTGAACTCAAAAGGAAGAGCATATTTCTTGATTTCCAGGACTTTTAGGGTTAGAAGTTTTGGGTTTCCATGTGAACCCACTCAGTTGCCTACAGTCTGCTTTGTGTCAGTATGGACACTGAATTTGATGCAAACCTTTATGTATTGCATGTAGAAAAAGGCTACCAACTTTTTGCCCACTCCTCAGAATCTGAGTCACCCTGGAGGAAATAAGCTAGCTCACCACCTAGCCCTGTCCTGTCCGTACCAGCCAGCCAAGGCCTGGCTGCTTGAAAAGACTCCTTAGGAAAATAAATCTCAGGGTGTTACCCACTGGTTCCCATAATTTGTCATTTTATCCAGAAATCTCCCTCAATTTTATCCCACATGAATAGAAAGATTCAGTGTCTGTTGGAGACTATTTTAACCTAACCTCAATTTTAGGTTCTTAAAATTCATGTACATTTTATGTTTGTTTTTGTTTTTAAAATATTTTTTTAAAAGATTTTATTTATTTATTTTTAGAGAGGGAAGGGAAGGAGAGAGAGAGACAGAGAGAGAAACATCAATGTGCGGTTGCTGGGAGACATGGCCTGCAACCTAGGCATGTGCCCTGACTGGGAATCGAACCTGCGATGCCTGGTTCGCAGCCCGCGCTAATCCACTGAGCTACACCAGCCAGGGCTGTTTTTAAAATATTTTTATTGAAGTATAGCATGTATAGAAAAGTGTATAGAATGTAAGTATACAGTTCAATGAATTATACACTGAGCCAATAGACGTGGGTAAATGACCAACCAGTCTTTGTGCCCCTCCCAGTTGCTTCTACCCCTCCACTCCAAAGGTAACTGCTAGCGTAGATTCTGAGATCAGGGGTTAGTTTTGCTGTTTTTGACCTTGGTATAAATAAAATCCACACACATTTTAACCTGTCAGTTCAGTCTCTTGCAAATAATGACTGACACAGCGATTCACTGATCAAAAATAGTAAAGCACATACATAAAAAGCTACAAAAGATTCACTGAAATCCTGGAACACAGTGACAGAGTTCCAAGACTGGGTTGGTGTGTAACTTCCCCATCTCGAAGTTCGCATGCTCAGCTCTTCTCCTCTGCTTTTTGGCTTGTGTAGGGTCAGGTCCCTGAAGGTGACTTCCAGTGGCCCAGAGACGATCATGGTGATGTGGACTGTGAGAAGTTGGTTGAGCAGCTGAAAGACTGTTTGAACCTGCAGGACCAAGCAGACATTCTGTACATTCTGTATGTAATAAAGTAAGTTTCTGGTCTTTACTAGGCCAAGCTTTCCCCAGCCTCCTTGATTCTGTCCTAGTCGTCTTGACCTTCGAACAAGTTGGGTCATGACTCTATCACTCAAATTACCCAGGATCACTGCAAACAAACTTCCATCCCTTTTCTGCCTGCTCACACTGGCCTCTCAGGACGAGGAGACTGGGTGAGGCCTGGAGCTCACCATTTCCTGATGTTACGCTTCTGTTTCAAGTGGGCAGAAGGCGTGCTTTGATAAGACTCAACCCGATCCTGAGATTCGGAGGCCGTGGGAGGGCCCCGAGCACTTGGCAGAGTGTGCAGTGATTCACTCCCCTCTCCGCCGCCACATGAGCTCTTCTGCAAGAGAATCCAGCCTGCCAGCCTGCCATTCTGGCCACACTTCTGGGGTTTTCTATCTCTCAACAGGGGCCCCAGCTGGGACACAAATCTCTCCGGACAGCATGGGGTCACAGTTCAAAACCTTCTCAGCGAGCTCTATGGGAAAGCAGGCCTGAACCAGGAGTGGGGTTTGATTCGCTACATCTCTGGCCTGCTCAGGAAGAAAGTGGAGGTCCTGGCCGAGGTCAGAGCCACTGTTCTGGCTGTCCCTCTGTCCTCTTTAGCCCCATGCACTCTTCCTATTATGGAAGCTGAAGGCAAACATATCTTGTTTGTAAAGGAAACCAGTTATTTAATGTATAGGTGGAGTGGGCCTTCCTCTCCTGACCTCCCACTGCTCTTGCAAGGTGAGCAGAGGAAATGAAACTGAAGTTGATTACTTTTGTTCCTTCTTAGCTGCAGAAAAAGGTTTAAAGAGAAATGAAATGAAATTAACACTTAACATTGGTATCTTAAGACTTATGACAGTCCATCCCCCTTGTGACATATTACAGAATCTAATGTGTTGGCTACAGAGGGTGGGCATTAAATACCCACTAATGGTTGCTGCAGAGCCAAGCCTGGGGCCACATTTTGGGAACATGAAGATGACAGGGATGCAGCTGTGCCTGGGTTGCTCAGTCTGGGGTCTGTGAATGATTTTTTTCAAATAAATGGCAATAAGGGTCATGAAGTTTGTAAAGGTCAATTTATGATCTTATTGACAGTACCCTTCCCCTTTGGCTTTGCTCATTTTCCCCTGTTCCCCTCTCCCTCATTCCCTCTGTCTCCCCTTCTCCCTCTGTCTCCCCCTCTCTGCCTTTCTCCTTTTCTCCCCGTCTCCCTCACCCTTTCCCCTGAATGAGTAGGCCTGCACAGACCTTCTGTCACACCAAACACAGCTCACAGTGGGCCTGCCACCAGAGCCTCGGGAGAAGATCATCTCTGCGTAAGTCTTCAGCCTGGGGCCCTCAGGTTTGTGGGAGCCATGGGGGAAATGGTGCCATTCGTCATTCAGGAAGAGGGTCTTTCACTGTCACTTGGGAGCTTCCAGCAGGAAAATAAGGATCTTCCGTGGAGGAAGAGGAAACACTGCTTAGGTATCTTTCATGGTGTTTGTGTCCTGATACTCATTCCCAGGCCCCTTCCCCCGGAGGAGCTCACAAAACTCATCTACGAAGCCAGTGGGCAGGACATCAGTATCGCTGTCCTCACGCAGGTAGGCCAGCTGGGGAGGGGCAGGGCTGTGGCCTTCTCCAGGCTGCAGGGGCCTTCACCACCACGTGGTCTCTGAAATGCTGTCTCCGTGTGTGTCTGCATCAGGAGATTGTGGTCTACTTGGCCATGTACGTCAGGGCGCAGCCCAGCCTCTTCGCGGAGATGCTCAGGCTCCGGATCGGACTCATCATTCAGGTGATGGCCACGGAGCTGGCGCGGAGCCTGAACTGTTCAGGTGCAAAGCGTGGGTGGGCCCTTGAGAGGCTCTTGCAGGTCAGCCCTGGAGAGCCCTGCCCAAGTACTCTGGAACCTGGGCTTCTGTGCCTTTATCTGTGCTCCTGCTTCACCTGGTTCTCTAGTTTAGATGTAACATCTGCCAGGCCGTCCAGCACAGGGTGTTAAATTTCATGTGTCAGGGGAAATGAAGGATTAGAATCTTCTGCCCTGCTCCTGACACCTAAGTTCCCTACTGTAGCTCCTTGCAGTAAGATTGTCCCCCACTTAGTAACACCTCTGCTACGAGAAATCCTGCCGACTGAAATATGTAAATCAACTGCAAGGCACATCCCAATGTCGGGGTCATTACAATGTGGAAAATATGTGTTTGAGAGTTAAGAAAATACACAACATAAACAGTAGCTTTTAGAATCATCAATGATCAATATATTTTGGTCCTTAAGCAGTGGGGAGGTAATCCCCAGCAGGGAGACCTGCCACACCATTCTTTGTCACCACCCTCACTGCCCTCCTGACTCTACCTTCACCTGCCAACAGCCCTGTGTCTAGGACACTTACGAGATGTTTGTTTTTAGGAGAAGAAGCTTCTGAAAGTTTGATGAACCTCAGCCCTTTCGATATGAAAAATCTCCTGCACCATATTCTAAGTGGAAAGGAGTTTGGCGTTGAAAGAAGCAGTAAGTAAATGCTCATTTTACCTCTGTGCAGAGGGAAGCAGAGAGGGCCTGGTTGATGCATCCAGCATCACCTGCAACTGCTTCATTTACGTACAGATAGGCCTCAGTAATTGCACTTTGGGGCATGATGTATGAGTGTAAGGTTCCTATGTTACGGAGATGGATAGTCCCAGGTGCAAGGTTCCCACTTGTCAGGCTTTTTGACCCCTCGTAGGCTTGCTGGGTGAGCTGTGGTCCCACATGGGCATGGTGTGCACACCTCTGCACCCTGGCCTGCCACCTTCCTTCTTCCAGGTCCAGGTACTGTCACTGTGTAGAGGTCTTAGGAGGGGTAAGGCAACCAGGGCATCAGGATGAAAGGACTGTCTTTTCCGAACACCTGAGTGCCCATATTTGGTTTGGACCGAAGTGCCCTCAACCAGACCCTAGCCCCCTTTGTGCGGCCGGGAAAACAGCCCTCTACAACCACACCACACCTTCTTGCTGAGTGAGTTTGCTTCTTCCCAGGCTGGCCCGCTCAGTTTTATCTGTACCAGAACCCTGTGTGCAGTGCTAGGAAATAAAATCACCCAAGTCCTGGTGGAATTCTGTTCTCGAATGCTCTCTAATTATAATTGAAGCAATTATCACTTCTCTTCCTCATAATAAAGCAAACTGATTTGCAGACACATTTGTGAATTTATTTCATCAAGCCAAAGAAATGCAGTGTGGGCTGTCATTCTTTTCATTTAAGAAGAAGGACATTGGGTACTTCATATTTTTCCCCAGACTGTGTGCCAGCCAGCTAACAAACAGGGCATCATGCCATCAGATGGGTTTTGATGACTTTTCTCCTTTCCTGAAGGAACAGTGCTTGAGATCTTTTCCAAAAGTAATTTTCAGCCCTGGCCAGGTGACTCAGTTAATTGGAACATTGTCCCATACACCAAAAGTTTGCAGGTTCGATCCTCAGTCAGAGCACATACCTAGGTTGGGGGTTCAATCCACAGTCAGGGTGCGTATGGGAGGAAACTGTTCAATGTTTCTGTTTCACATCTCTCACTCCCTCTTCCTTCTCTCTCTCTAAAAAAAAAAAAAACAATAAACATATCCTCAGATTAAGATTTTTTAAACTAATTTTTAGTTTTTCCAAATGCTCAATTCTTGTAATATACATACACATGATATTTAATGTGTTCTGCTCATCAAAATAATATACCTGCATTGACACAACTAATTACTAAAATTCTGTTATTAGATATAAAGCTATAGATGCTTATAAAACTAGGAGTGGAGTAATATCACTTGAAAGTCATAACTTTGTGTAATTGCAAAGAAAGCCAGAAGAGGCCCTGACTTTTGACATATAACATCATTTCTTAATTGTCCTTTGTAATTGTTCAATTTTTATAAATTAGGACACAGAAACAGTCATAGCATTTTGATTAAATCCTGAGATGTCTGACATAAATATTTCCAGCTAGTGCTTACTTCATACAGGCCCTACTGGAGCCTTTCAGACCCTTTTGGCTTCTTTCTGGGTATCTCTCCTCCCTCTCCAGCTAATCACTGTTTTTTTTCCTGGGTTCCTCCCTCTCTTCTGTCCTTTAAATGTTGGTGCCCCCTTGCTCCTTATTTGTCTCTACTCCCTAGGCAGTGTCCTCCACTGCATGGCTTCAGTGGTAAGTTTGTTGGGTAGCTGGGGCATTCAGGGAATACTGCCTGAGGAAGTGACCTTTGAACTGGTCCTACAGAAGGAGATATGCCAGGCAGGGCGGAATGGAGCAACATATGCAAATGCCCAGCGTTTTGTGGCTGGGCTGGAGTGGAGAGCTAAGAGGGGCAGGTGAGGCTCAAGTCCTTAGGCTTTGTGTGCCATTGGGAGGACACATGGGGCCTTATCCTGAAGACAGAGCTAAGCCTGGAAGGGTTCTGAGTGGGCAGTGACATGATCACACTTTGCCTTTTAAAGTGATCACTGTGACCACAGCATGGAGATCCAGTTAGTGGGGGACAGGGCTGCAGACAGGTGTGAGTCCAAGGCTGCTGTAGCAGGTTGGGAGTGAGATGGTGGAGGCTTCTCTGCCCCTTCTGTGATGGCAGCAAGGTGCTGACCCTCGGGCAGCCACGACTTCTCTGCCTCTAACCCTCCGTCAGCTTGTTCTCCCAGGAGTAGAATAGAGTAGTCTGCTTTCCACAAGGAAGATGTGCTTTTGGAGAGAAGTAAAGAAGTTATTTTTTTTTTAAACAACGAATTCATGAAAGGGTTTTATGACCTCCAAGTGTTTTCTGCATGCTGTTTAGCGACACTCATTCTCATTTATTCGCTCAAACACATATTGAGCCTGGGACGTGTAGCAGTTATGGTTCCAGGTGCTGGAAACAGCACTGAACAGTGTAGATGAGGCCTCCTCTGATGGAATTTATACTCGAGGTGGGGAGAGAGATGGATAAAAATAAGCACATCACACATATTCCTTATGGTGAGTACTATGTAGTTTCTAAGAACCACATGTGTTTCTCCTCCAGTGCGACCTATCCATTCCTCTACATCCAGTCCCGCCATCTCCATCCATGAGGTGGGACATACTGGACTCACCAAAACTGAGAGGAGTGGCATCAACAGGCTGAGAAGTGAGATGAAACAGGTAAGAAGAGGTCTCAGTGCTGATGGTGCCAGGAGAGAAGTGGTTTTCCTACCTGGGCTCACCTCAGAAAGGGATAGAAACCCAGGGCATCCAGGGTGTGGCCCATTCTTTATAGAGGATGTGAGATCCTTTCTGCCTCGGAATGTGAACGCACTCCGTACCCAGATACCCCAGAGCCGCTCCCATACGCTCATCCTTAACTTTAACATGTTGTGTGAACATTCCAGAAAATGCCTTCCTGATGTTTGCCTCTATTGCTGAGAACTGTTGAGTGGGCCACAGCCACTTAAAAAATAATCGTGCAAAAAATAACTGCATCACCTCTCCATGAAATGTGTCCTTCAAATGAAATAACCAGAGAAATCTAGCAGTAGTATGAATGCTCATGACACCTGCATTTTCCACTAGTCACAGGTGTCTCTTTTCTCTCTTCACCTTTATTTGACAACAAATTCCTTCTGAACTGAACCCACAGGACTACAAGTCAATAGCTTTTCAGTCCTAATGTGCTGGTGCTGTGCTGGTGCTGTGCTAGGGCTTGACCATGATCTACATACAGTAGGAAGCCTTTTCCTTCTGACCACAACTTGCAGTGAGAAATGTGCTCAGATTTTCTTCTCTATTTCAAATGATGACCCACTAGACCAAGACCAGGAGGCACTAATGGGTCACACTCTGCACTCGGACCAATGCTTCCCTGGGTTGTCCAGAGGGTAATAGAAGTATAGAAGTAGCAGGGCACCCTCGATTAAAAACTGGCTTATTTATTTCCTGATGTATTTTTACTTTCAGATGACTAGGCGATTTAGTGCCGATGCACAGGTGAAACATCTTTGTCTTATTTTGCCCTTTACTGTGTGTGCTTCATGTTCCTTCTGGCTTGAATGTCAAAAGCGAGGCTGTGAACATGGAGAGCCTGAATGTGTGGAGAACGGTTCTGCCCATCAAACAGGCTTGGGTGGAGGTGACTCCACAGCTGTGGCAGGCAGCCCTGGGGACAGGCAGGGTGCTGGACTTGAAAGCAGGAGAAATGTCCTTGTCCCAGATGTTTAAACAAAATCCATTTATTAAACTTGGTTTTGTAGGCTACTTTGTGAAAGAGATGGTCCCAGGCTTTGCCTTGGCAGGAGTTTCTGTTTCAAACAGGAAGGGAAATAAATAAGAAAAAGTAAGCTGTAGTCATTGATGATATCAGTAGAAAGAATACTGCTATTCCTATCGGCAGATTGCCTTGGGAGGGGGTGGATTTAACCCTGGAAGGAAACAACGTAAGGCTACCATTCTTTCATATCACCCTGTGCCGCACTTCCTCCAAAAACCGGAGTCACGCTCCTAATGAGTTAACGTCTCCATGACTGAGAGAGTGTAGAAGAATCATATAATGATATGCAGCCTCTCTGTGTTGTCCTAGGACAAAACACCTGTGCTCTCTCAAATGTATCCTCTTTGCAAGAACAGACTTTCCAAACATGTTCCTTTGCCAGCCACTCGGTGGCAGTGTCCCTCTGGTTACTCACATCCCCATGGCGCCTTCCAGGGAATATGGGTGGTTCCTTCTGTCTCCATTTAATGTCATCCTTGCGTATTATGGCGACAAAATGACCACCTTTCTTCTTTGGTGGCTTTATATTCAGTTAGGAAAGTACAAGTTTTGTATTTGGCCACTTCCATCAAGGAAACATTTTCTCTAAAACATAATAGATGCCATGGTATTTTAAATTTCTATTAACTTTTGCAAGAACACCATGCATGGGTGCACATGTGTGTGACAGGCACTATTAGAGGTACATACTAGATTTTTAGATGAGGAAATACTTATTCTGCCAAAGGTCCTCAGCCTGATCTTATTCATACATTTAACAGATATCTACTGAATGCCAGTAGGTACAAGATGTTAAATGCTGGTTATGGGTATTTTGTTGCTCTCTATAGATTTTTCAGAACTCTTAACATAAAAGATTAGCATTTCATGGCTGTGATTTTGGAAAATAAACTCGATCCTACCTTGATGAGGAACCCTCTACATCTGACTAGAATGTGGTACCATTTCACACTGAGAGAAAGAGCATTTCCCAAGTTCACCGCACAGAGCCCTAGAGCCGCCCCCTGCCCCGCCCCACCCGGCCTCTGGGGCTGTTTGTCTGGTTGCTGAATGAGCACTTCTGTCCACCTGTGTCCTCTGTACCTTCTTTCTGCGGGTATTTTCCGTGCCGTTCTGTGTTCCTCCTCTCCACTCGTGCCCTTTGGTATCGCTGCACACCACTGAATGGACTCTCTTTGTCTTGTAGCTCTTTTCTGTGAGCCAGGCCGTGGCCAGCAGTTCACACTCCTCCAAGTCTCTGGTAAACCGTGCGTGCCGATCGCTGTCCCCGCCGCCGCCTCCTTGTCTGTGGTGTCTCAATCCTTTTGTTGCCCTCTCATACTCCCACTTCAGCCCTAACTCCTGAAGATTTGAACAGGTTTAAGTGTTTTCATTTGACCGTCAGTATTAGGAGAGTGCACAAAGGAAGCCGAAAGCCAAGAAGTTCTTAAACTTAGCTTTGTTTGTCCACGAGCTTTTGGAACTGTTGCGGCCTTTCTGTGGAGCCACAGTGGTGAACCGTTGCCCCCATGTGCTCATTAGCTCTGTGTACCCATAATGCCCCTGCCTGGTGTGAGGCCTCAGATAAAGTGCAGGCCTAGGAAGTATTGGAATTGCTGAAGCGAGTCTGAATCTTCCTCCTGAAATGGGAAGGAGGAAACCAGCTGAGTCATTGATGAGTACTGCTGTAATTACTTTTATTTGTATCTAATTGTTGCCGTATTTAAATGGCAGTAATGAGCCCAGTGGAATAACCCAGCAAACAGGCTTTTCAAAATAAGATTTGATAAAGTCAAAATGACTCCATAGAGAACACTCCTACCTCCTGCCCTGGTAGCATGCTAAACATTTGCATTTCATTTTTTTAAACGATTTTATTTATTTATTTTTAGAGAAAGGGGAAGAAAGGAAGAAAGAGAGGGACAGAAACACCAGTGTGTGGCCACCTCCTGTGCACCCCCTGCCAGGGTCCTGGCCCGCAACCCAGGCATGTGCCCTGACTGGGAATTGAACCAGCAACACCTTGGCTCTCAGGCCGGTGCTCAATCCACTGAGCCACATCAGCCAGGGCTGCATTTCATTCTCAAACCTTTAAATTTAATGCTGTGCACTGAGAAGTGAAAGTGCCAGGTCGTCCAGATAATATGTAAGAATGAAGGTTACCCCTTTCTAACCTGCAGACCATGCTCTGAGAATCCATCCACGGGAAGAAGCAGGCCCAGAGCCTTGCTGCAGAGAGGGAACACAGCATGGCCTCACCCCATCTGCTGCTACTGTGGGGGGTTCCCTAATTCAGTCCTGGCCTCTAGGCCCCTGCTGGGAGCCTCGCACAGTCGCCTCTGCTGTCGTGGGCAGGCTTGCTGAGGCCAGAGCAGGACTGCTCGCCTCACCCCAGTGCACCTCTCGGGGAGGTCAGAGTAAGCCCAGCCTCAGGCAAGGAGGCGGGCAGGGGATGGCGCCCTGTCCCTCTGCTTCAGCAGAGCATGTGCTCCTGGCCTAGAGGCAGCCATTGCCCCACATTAGGGTAATGCCCCATGTTGAGAACAGGCAGAATAGAGAGCAGATTGAAAAGGACAAGTGCCTGTACCATGCTCCCTGAGGTCCTCACTACCAAATCGGGATCCCCAGCCTTTTCTTTTGGGTTTTGGCTCCAGACCCTGCCCTGCCCACCCCACCCCCACCCCGTGTTGTGTGTTGTGTTGTGTTGTGTTCTCTGTTGCACTGCAGAAGTAAAGCGGCACTTTGACAATTGTCTCCCTGGGCTGCAGCGCCTCTGGGGGCCTCACCTGCTCCGAGGGCCCAGTGTCTCTCTCTGGGTGCTCCTGTAGCAATGGTAGAAGGCCTTGGCAGTGACAACTGACCCCATGAGCACTTAGCACCAGCCAGGCATGCTCTTGGGGTTTTCTGCATCTGCATTCAGTGAATGCTACCAGACAGTCCAACTGTGTCCCCACTGTGCAGGTGAGGTCTCATCCTGGAGCCAGTGTCAGGGTCAGGGACTGCTGCAGCTAGTGCTGAGCCAGGATTTGCAGCTAACCCCAGAGTCTGGGCTCTCACCTGCTTGGCCTCCCTGCCAGGTTGAGGTCTGCGCTGCTGCGCTACCTCATGGGGCCAGGTGCAATGCACCACAAAAGTTCAGTAACCAAACTGGTGCATGAAAGAGTTAATCCAGCTTCAAGAACTGGTCAGACTTCAATCAAGGAAACCACATTACCCTCTGGGAAAGTGGTGATCTGGTGTTTTCACTAGTTCACTGAGCTGTCCCACAGAGCCAGCCACGAGGCTTCTAAAGGCCATGCACTGTCTCTCTCACAGAAGTCCAGCACCCCGTCCTCACCCACCGGCACATCATCGTCAGACTCCGGAGGGCATCACATTGGCTGGGGGGAGCGGCAGGGCCAGTGGCTGCGCAGGAGAAGGCTGGACGGGGCCATCAACAGGGTCCCTGTGGGATTCTACCAGAAGGTGTGGAAGATCCTTCAGAAGGTGAGCTTGGCTGCTGTGCTGAATTCCGCAGGCCTTGAGGCTGGGGGACACACATTCCCAGGGAAATGAACCGACCCCCCCTTACTCCCTTAGTGAGACATGGTGGCACCTACTGGTATCATCAAGCACCATGTGGCTGCAGAGTAAGAGAACACATAGCACCTGACCTTGCATAGCTCACAGCCTAAAGCACGGTTTCTTCACCTTGGTTGCACTGACATTTGGGGCTGGGGACTTTTTGTGTGTGGGGGGGGATATCTGTTCTCTGCATTGTGGACTATTAGGCAGCATCCCTGGCCTCCACCCACTAGATGCTAATTGTACCCTGTCCCCAAGTTGTGACAACCAAAAATGTCTTTGGACATTGCCAAGTGCCCCCTGGGCAGCAAGTCACCCCTGGTTGAAAACCGCTCACAGGAACCATCAGCCCCAGAGCAAGTTATATAAGGTGACAGCTCAGGTTGTATGGGACTACTTCTGACATATCAGGAACATAGAAAGGTCAGAAGATAGACAAGAACCAGAGAAGGCAGGGAAGTCTTTGGGTGAAAACACCGTGACATAGATGACCCACAACAGCCCCCCAGCTCACCATCCCTGAGCCCCCTGCACGATCAGGCAGGCATGGTATCCACGCTGTTCAGTGACAAGATTGAGCATTTCCCATCTCAGGGCACCACGTCAGGTCCTAAGGACTTGAAGGTCCTGAAGGCACGAGCTCTGCACACCCTGGGCCTCTGCCTCCCCACGTGGAAGGACCCCAGATCCACTCACCGTAGCGCCTACTATTCCTGTGGCCACCAGATGGGGCTGCATTTTGCAGTTGCCTGGGGCTGTGAAAATCCCAGCAGAGGTCATCAGAAATAGATGTAAGGGGACAGGCACAGACTGTACTGCACTCACTGGAACACAGGAGAGCCCAGTTCGAATGCCTATGGCCAAGGAGGAGTCCTTGGGGGAGCCACACCCCTTTGCTCTCTGCACTTACATTCTGTCCCCCTCCTACATCAGCCCCAGAGCATTTCTGTCTCCCTGGGTTGCACTAGAGCCTGTCTTTCCTCTCACCATGGGCAGGACTGATTTTTTTCATGAGCTAATTTTGTTAGCTCATTTCATAGTAGGAGAGGAAAGAAAAGCCATCCCAATCAAGCACATATAACAAGCCCCTTCCCAAAGCCCACTTAGTATTTCCAGAACCCCAGATCGCTAGGGAACCTTCAGCTTCCCTGTGTGGGGGGACTGGGGCCTTCCTCATCGAGCTGGGCATGGGGAGGTCAGAGTCGTCCCTGTCCTCATGCGGCTGGAATCCTGGTCCCCACAGGAGAGAAGAGCCCTCAGAGCCCACAATGGCCTCTAGGTCTCTATTCTCTGCCTCTTCTCAGGAGGCATGAATGTTTGCACCCGCTCTGTCGTCAGCCCCCCAGGGACAGGGGTGGGCAGCTGCTGCCAGCCAGGACACTGGGTTTAGAAGGTAGCCAATTAGACTGAAACAAACTATTCCTAGAAAATCTCCCCACTCTTCCTGGGACATCGCACACTTCCACCCGGACTTCCACTGGCTCAACACCAAGACACTTTTATTATGAAAAAGCAGCATTTTGTATTGAGTCGGCGCTTGATACTTATATACATGGGTGTGCATGTGCGTGTCTGTGCATGTGCTTGAGTTTTTTGTGATTGCTACTTATTATAGAAATCTCAGAAATAGATGCTTTGCAAAGGCACAGAAGTAACACTTCACCAGCAGGAGCCATGAAACTCTCCCTTTATATGACACCAGTGGGGGTCTCTCTGCCAAGTGAAATGCGGAGCTTCCACAGAGGAGGACCCAGCAGCTCCTGGGGCGTTGTTCATGTGAGATCTGAAACATGCCTGCTGGTTCTCTAGAATTGTTCCATCAAAAACACAGCCTGTGGGCAGTGAGAACAGCTCTCTAAAAATAAATGACAGCCTGGCGTGTTCCAGCCCTCATGCAGGTTTCCAGGGCAGAGTGACTTAATTGTGTGTACATGTGCATGTGCGTGCACGTGTGTGCACACTTATCAATCAGGTTCTGGAATCTGACTGAAATGTGATGTGTGCGTTCTGCCTGCAGTGCCATGGTCTGTCCATCGATGGTTATGTGCTCCCGTCCTCGACAACACGAGAGGTACTGTGGGAAAACCCAGATGCCCCCCTTCCACCATTTCCGCCAAGTACTGTATTTCACGGACTCTGACCACTGATGCTCCTTTCAAGCTTCTTACATATATAGATGGGCCATTTGGAGGTCTGATCTTTTGAGCTACTCAACCCTAAAATTTTGCAAAGTTTCTTTCTCACATTTACTAGTACCGCCTTTTATCCTTCCTGTCAGAAACAGCATTTTTGCACTCTCAGGGTCTTTAGATTTGCTCCATAAAACTCTATTAAGAAAAAGAAGCAAAGCAGCATGCCACAGTCATGAGACCCCCATGCAGCACCCTCTGACCCCTCTCTGCTGAGATCAGCCATCTTCCCTGGTGTCTTTTCCCTTGTACATCCTCTTAAAAACTGATTTTTCAGTTTTTACTCTGCCCAAAGCACCATGCCATATGCTACAAGAGTGATGAAGAAGAATGAAAAATAAGAAACGGTCCCTGCCCCCGGGAACTCAGAGTCCAGTGGGTGAGGCAAATCAAGCTAGGGAAAGGCTGGCTGCCTCCCAGAGCGTGGCCTCGGGCGCCCGCTCCAGAGGGTTCCTGCTGGCAGAATCAGGACAGTGACCAAAAAGGAAGCAGCATTTGAGCTGAGGTCCAAATCCAGTGGGTGTTGTGATTAGCACTGGTGACAAGGCTGTGTCTGTCCTGGCTCACTCCTGACTACCCTGACGGGTCCCTTTGGCAGATGACCCCGCAGGAGATCAAGTTTGCTGTCCATGTTGAGTCAGTGCTGAACCGTGTGCCTCAGCCTGAGTACCGACAGCTTCTGGTAGAAGCCATCATGGTGCTGACGCTGCTCTCGGACACAGAGATGAACAGCATTGGGGGCATCATCCATGTGGACCAGATTGTGCAGGTGGCCAACCAGCTGTTCCTGCAGGACCAGGTGGGTGTGCCCAGACCTGCCCAGTCATCCCAGAGCCAAGGTGGGGACAGAGGCAGGGTAGCCAGTTTGGCTGGCATTTATCTAGGCTGGAGATCCTGTGTCCAATACGAAAGAATGTTCTTGAACAAAGAAAATGTCACCACAGATGGTGAAAAATGTCAACCAGTTGGCTAGAAAATGGCACAGTGGCCACTTGGGAAATCTAAAGACCTTTGAAGATGGACAGTCCCATTTCAGCGTATTTTTTTTTTCTTTTTTTTTTTTTAAGATTTTATTTATTTATTTTTAGGGGGGGGGAGAGAGAGAGAGAGAGAGAGAGAGAGAAACATCAATGTGAGGCTGCTGAGAGACATGGCCTGCAACCTAGGCATGTGCCCTGACTGGGAATCGAACCTGCGATGCCTGGTTCGCAGCCCGCGCTCAATCCACTGAGCTATACCAGCCAGGGCTCAGCGTATTTTTTTTTAATTTTTTAAATTGATTTGAGAGAAGTAGAGACATTGCTTTGTTGTTCCACTTATTGATGCATTCATTGATTGATTCTTATATGTGCCCTGACCAGAGATTACACCCCACAACCTTGGTGTATTGACACAATACTCTAAGTAACTGAGCTACCTGGGCAGGGCTTAACATAGGTTTTAGTGCAAACACCATCCTTGCTTATACATGGCCCTGGGTAGACAAAACCACTTACTCTGCACCCAAAGCTGAATTAGGAGAAGCCATTCTCTTGTTAGAGCCAGTGATGCCCTGTGGACGGGTGTGTAGGAACCCAGGGCAGTGTCCAGAGCAGAGGACAGTGTTCTCCCTGGACACTGTAGGCTCTCCTTCCCCAGGCCAGGAGCTCCACAGGCCGCAGGCCTGCAGCACAGAGTCATCACAGGGCTGCAAGAGCGAACTCTGCTCATCCTGTCCTCTGCCTTTTCTTGCTGCAGATGTCAATTGGCGCCATGGACACCCTGGAGAAAGATCCGGCCACAGGCATTTGCCACTTCTTTTACGACAGTGCTCCGAGTGGAGCTTATGGGACAATGACCTACCTAACGAAGGCAGTGGCTTCTCATTTGCAGGAATTGCTGCCCAATTCAGGCTGCCAGATGCAGTAGAGCCTCGGCACTCTGAGTCTGTCACTTGCCCCCTAGCCTCATTGGGAACTTTTCTTCTGTTGCCCAAGATCCCCTGTGCTGTCACAAAAGCATGTCTCATCAGAAACACTGGCAGGGCAGAGATGGCAGTGACTGAAACCAGTGTATGACCACGCCACAGAGAAAGCCAAGGAATCCTGTGCCTCCCCAAGGAGCAGCATAGGATCGTTGTCTTGGTCCATTTTCTTGGCACATTTGTCACAGCATCTGGTCTCCTGGAGTCTCAGGAGAAATTAGAAACTGGTCTCTTTTTTCAGAACAGAGTGAACTGAGAAGCTAGCTTAAATTGGCTCTCACAGAGTTACCAAAATAGGTTTGGTGAGCTACTGCACATATTAAAGATACTTCCAGTCGCAGTAGCTAGACAAGCCGACCTGGACAAGCGGAACATCTTAACAGGATGTATTCCGGTTGTGGACCAGTTTATCAAATAGAACAACCCTAACTTTCTGAGGAAGCTTGGTTTTCTTGTGGATTGCTTGCTTTCTTGACATCTTATTTCATTGCTGTAGCTACCTTCATTTAACTTTGATTCATGGTCTTCAAGGATTTTATCCTGACTGCCTGTGAATTAGGAGTTTCTCCTGCTTTCTGAAATATCCACATCTCTTGGGATCCAGCAAACAAGAAACAATGTCAGGGGAGGAGCAAACTGTTCTTATAGCTGGGCCAGCTGTTGTGGGGCTGCAGCGGGCAGGGAGTCCCTCTGGAAGGCCCATCACCCTCCGCCCCTCCCTCTGGGGGAGCCAGGTGATGAGTATGTGGCACCAGAGGGCATGGAAAGTTGTAGTAGTGTGCTCCCGCAAAAACAATGCTTCTCTCTTACGGTAAAGCCAGTCTGGGGGCTGGGGACTCGAGCCCTTCTCCTGCAAGCACTTCCATTTTAACACTCTCGCGTAGGTGTGGTTGGAGGCCTTGAATGTAGAAGATCCAGAAAAGTCGCGACCAGGCAGGGCCTCGTCAATCTTTTGCCAGTGTCCTGGGGGATAGAGTTTCTCTCCAGTTGTCCCGGGGGGAGGGGGGGGCGGCAACAGGTAAACAGTTTATACGAATAATGGAGTTGAAAGGACAGTCAACTGGTGGCCACATGGTGAACTCTGGCTGGTTGAGAGTGACAGGTTGGATTTGTGACAACTCTGCCTCGGAAGTGGGAACAGGGTCATTGGCTATTTGCTGGGAAGTTGAAGTGACAGGGGAGAAGGGGGATTTCTGTCTGCTTTGAGTGGGCATTGCAGTGCCTGATGCATCCTCAGAGTCAAGATGTAGTAAGGACAGTTGTTCCAGAAGCAGAGGGAAGTTCCTGACAGTTCCTGCTGAAGAGCCTCTCCTCGGTCCCAGCCAAATGCTTGGCAGCTGCCCCTGGGAGACACAGTCTAGATCACAAGTCTCAGTGCATCTGCCTGGACTCGGTGGTGTCCAGGCGCCATTCACAGGGAACATCAATGCCTCTGTTTTCCATATCCTGAAAACAGTACTTCCCTTTATGAAGTACAGAGCAGTTACTAAAGGGAAAGGCTCCAGAATCTCTCAGCTTCTACCCCCATGCACATCCACATTCTTTCCTCCTTTCCTTGCCCTTCTCCCCACCCGCCCTGCCACTAATATCAGTATGTAAAACCATCCTCCTCAGATTACTAGATCCTTACTTCATTCGTCAGCATGTGTTAAGAGAGCGTTCTCTGTGCCTGTGTGAGAATACAAAGTGAAATGAGATGCAACTCAAGGAAGGCTGATGTGAAAAGACAGCCACCATGCTTTATGGTGGTGGGGGAGAGCCAGTGTCAGCCAGACAAGGTGCAAGATCCCCTCATAACACTGCCACTGGTGGGGCACATCTCAGTGACAGCATGGGCACCATGCTCCCCACCCCCACCCCCACCCCCACCCCAAGCTCCTGCCATGCCCCGGAGCCTTCCTGTTCATGCCCAATCTTCCCTGGGAAACCTGTTTGTTCCCATTTGCCACTGAGGGTCCAGGGAAGGTCACAGCCACCTAAGTTTCATAGTAGCATTTCACAGCCTTTATTTTTGCTGTTCTTAAGATGCACTTGCCATAAACATGGCTCATGTAAAATTGACCTGGTAGACTCCCTGGTGGATCATTTCAGACACAGATAATGTAGGAAAGGTACGAGCTGTGAAAGTTCCACTTGCTTCTTGGGAGAAGGCTCTGGAAGAGTTACAGCCCTCGAAAATGAGCCAGGTGCTAATTTAGAATAATCACCTGCCTGTGGATGACGTGCAAAAGCCACGGATGCTGTGTTTGGGCTCACCAACAGAGACGCGGGCCAGAAGAGCCATAATAAGCAATTCAGCAGAGCCTTCGATTCACTCTTTTGAAACCTCAAATGAAATCCTGAAATAGTACTGCATTTCCACAAGCATCAAGCTGTCAGCTTCAAAGAAGGAGAACAGGCGTCTGAGGCTTGATCCCTTTCATGAGCAGCTGAGGCCCACGCAGCAAAGAGGAACAGATGTTGCAGGGGTCTGTTCTGACCATCCTGGTCTCGTGGTTTTGGGGGGTGGGGGGTGTGCTTTCCTATCTCCCTCCTCAGAGCAGAGAGGCCAGTTTTGACCTTTGCTGGTGCTGGGGGTAGCATGTTCTGTTTCAGAGCCAGATCAAACATGTCTTTGAACATCCTCTGCTGAAAAGCAGCCAGTGGCTTCACCTGCTGCTCGCCCTGGCTTTGACCCAGGTGAATCCAGCAGCAGGGAGGAAGTTTCAGTCTCTGAGTCCAGCTAGCCTTACATTTCAGGTCTGACCTGGGCCAGTTATTTACCCTTTGTGTTCCTCAATTTACCCATCTGGAAAATATGCAGGAAGCCTACAGACTGGTACAGGAGTAAGCCCAGGGAAACCGCAGGAATCCCCCCAACACCCCCACCTCTGACAGTCAGGGCCCACGGCCTTCCCATTCACAGGAAGCCAGCAATGCCTGACAGTGACCTGGGCTGGGCTCTGTTGGTCATGCCCGTCTCCCAGGCTGGCTGTCCAGGGGTCAATTAGACCTTCTGCCACTCTATGGAAATGTGATGAATGGAAGGAGAGACTGTTACCCATTAGCTGCCTTAGATAGAGTGCATGTAAATGCTCCCTGTGTAAAGAAAGAAAAAAAAAGACCAAAGATTAGCAGGGAAGAGAAACAGTTTGTCAGCTGACTGATGCCATTTATTTCTGGACAAGACAGGAGGCACAGCCTCCCTTGATGTAAATTACACAGAACCATCTCAGTTCTATTGACTCGTGTACAAGTCTGGCAAATAGCTTTTGTCTCCTCTGCTTCCTTTTTGTAGAGGGTACAAAAGCCTCCCACCCCCTCCCTTGGCACCATTGTCCTTCAAGGTGACTTATGCTTTCGAAGTCCCTGCCATCTGTTCCATGTGTCTCTGCACTTTGCCTGGTCCCAGGATTCCTTCTGTTCCCCTGGACTTGGCCCCCAACAGCTCTGCTGTGAGGGGAAAGTAAAGCTGCTGTCGCCCTCCTAGAGCCCCCGTGTCCGCCCCAGGAAGCCATTTACAAAAGTCCATGTCCTCAAGCCACCAAAGGAGTTCTCTGAGGAATAAGAAGACTGAAACAGCAGGAGAAACTGCTCTCAAGTCTGTTGAATGGAATGTTTGACTGATGGTCTGAGAGAGGAAAAAATTTCTTCAGAAAACAATTTGTGTGTGTGTGTGTGTGAGGAACATATGTGCAATTTTGGCAAAAATGCCTTCTTAGAAGGACTGGAATAATTGGAACCAATGAACTCTGAAGTCATGTGATGATTCATCCCTCTGCCTTATTGCAATATGTCAACTATTCTGAAAAAGGAATTTCTCGGAATGCATTTATTGTGCATTGCTCAGCATGCAGAAACTCGGGGTAGGGTAGTGGAGATGAATAAAATGACTGCTGGGTTTGTGAAGACAGCTAAGGAAGGATACTTCCCGGCCTCCCATGAAAGCATCCTAGCACTTGGTGTACCAGGACCTCCATGTCTCAAACCTAAATCCTGAGCAGCTTCAGCCTGTCTCAGCGGGTGGCTGCCAGATGCTTCCACCTCCAGCTGGTATAACTGGAGCACCAGACTGCAAAGGGCATGGGTTTGGGCTGTCCAACATGAGAACAAGCTGTATCTGAATTGGGCATGGGGCCATGGTTGTGCCTTCCATGTCTCCTGTTTTGAAAGAGTTTTCCAGGTACAAACCCAGGATAGGCACACCCAGGAGGAGCCCCAGTCACTGGCTCTAATTTCTCATGGCCTCAGTGTCACCCTTTGGCACTGTGTCACAGTTTTTACTTGCAAATAACAGCAACTCTTGCAGGGTAGGAAATATATTTCTCAAGGGATATTGGATAAGTCACATGGTCACTAGGCTTGGCACTTCCCCAGCCAAGAACAAGGCCCCATGTTGCCTCCAGGTGCCCCTAGGCTCACAGCCTGGGGCTTGCACCACAGATGTTCCCCCACACTGGCTACAATCACTAGGGTCATGGCCTCTGCTCTTTTGGAAACTGACATGAGGCTTTCACCTGTCACCAAGTGGATTTTGCACAGCTGCTAGCTGTCAATTCAGTCTTGGACAGGTGTGTTGCATCAGCTTGGGGGTAGAAGGACAGGTTGTTAGCTGAGAGGGAGGTTGGAAAAGCCAGTATTTTCAAGTTCCTCCTGAAGTGGGGTGGGGCTGGCATCATAACGTGGCATATCCCACAGACCCATGAAGGGGATGTGATGCCGAGCATCCAAAACTTGGTGTCCAATACAGCCAGGAGCTCTTGCCTTTTACTCGTCCAGAAAAGGACCTATCGCTCCCCTCCATCCTCAGTCTGCCCTGAGAACTGACCTAAGAGGCATCTGTGCCCTTTGAGGAAGAGTGTGTAGCAGGAGTGAAGAGGGGCATGCAGGGGACCACCAGGCTTGTGCAGGTCATTCCAGTACCCCCTCTGGGCTCAGCTAGGACAATTGCAGTTTCTCCCTTTGGGCAGAAATGTTACTAAGTCATGGCTGGATCACCACTGCTGCCCAGACAGTCAAGCAGAGCACCGCCCAGCACGCAGCTTCCAAGGACCTATCACAACCCTCCCGCTGGGGCCCTGGAGGAGTTACTGGGCCTCGCAGTTTTTTTGTGACCACCAGCCCAGCTCCATTAGCCTCTTTCTGGACCCTGAGTGACAGCCCGTCTGGGACAAGACACAAATGATTGTTGCATCTTTTCCTTCTAAGTCTTCAGCCAGCTGGGGGATTTAAAAATAATTGGAATTGCTTCCAGATGTAAGCCTCTCTCTTGACACTGTGGATCATTTCCTTCAGCTGTCACCCGGGATCAGTGCCTGAGCTCTCGCACACATCCGAGTCACTCTCGTGGGCTCAGGGGAGCACAGACATTGAAGCGAGCTGGCCTCTAGCTGCCACTCCCCTTTCTCTCCCTCTCCTGTGGCAGCAGCACCAGGTCCCACGGCTGTTCCCTCTTCCTCCTGAACCACAGGAGATCCAGAGCTAAAAGGGCCCAGGAGGCTCCATGGTGGCTCTGCGAGGACCTTGCACACACAGTCGGGGAAGGCAGCTCTTTGTGCCGGGAGATGAAGAAACTGCTAAGTGGGCCCTTGCCGTGTAGCATGGCAGCTTGTACTGACCTCGCAGCCTGAATCTCCTGAGCTGATGCATCCTGCAGGGACCACACACACCTGCCATATGTGTTTCTGTCCCTGGTCCTCTGATGGAGAACAGAGATGGCTTCTGCACTGTCAACACACATTTATGCAGTTGACACTGTGCTTGGCAGGCTACAGTGTAGGCAGCTCCAGGCTTAGAAAGGGAAGAGACAAAATAAAGTCAACAGGGATAGATGGGTTGAATTAGAGCTCAGAAAAGAGTTTGAGCAGTGGGCCCGCAGAGGTTGGAATGGGGGTTCAGAAGGGAGGATGGCAGAGGCTGTAGCACAGCCCTTTGTCACTTGATGCTAGGGACCAGTCCTCCACCAGGACCGGCTCTGTTTTCTCCATGATGCAAGGCTGAAGAAGAAAAAGGCCAAACTGGTGCTGCCTGCTGACTCCTCAAAACCCTCCCCTGGGTGTGATGGACCCCCTCCACCTCCAGCAAGTGAAGGGTAAGTAAAATATTCCCCTGAAAAAACTGGACCTCAAGCCAAGAGCTTCTTAAGAATATAATCCATCAGTATTGAAGTCTGTCTTAGATGGCAAAGTGCTGTGTGCTAGGGCTGGGGGTGGATACGGCAGCCGGGTGAGGCCATCTTCACAGCTCCCTATAGCTCGACCAAGGGAGCTAAGAAACCAGCCTCTGACTCCTCCTCCCTCTCCCTGTGCAGACAATAAGCAAAGGAGCAGTTAGATGCATGTGTCAGAGAATGACAAGAGCCAAGGACAGGACAGGAATAATGTAGAAAAAGGGCAAGGAGGCCTAGGAATGGTGGGGTCTGTTGTATGGGATGATTACAGAAAATCTCCCATAAGGCAGCATTTGGTCAGAGACCTGGAGGAAGTGAGGCATTGAGCCAGGGAATACCTAGGGGATTGGCATGCCAGGCAGAGGGAACAGCCAGTGCAAAGGCCCAACCAAGGCAGGAGTGCATTTGTTTGCCAAAGGGGAAAGAGATCAGAGGGCAGAAGTGGTGCCATCAAAGGGAAGAGCTGAGACTTTGGCTTTTGAGGTGTTTGGGACAGAGAAATGACTATTACTGCCAATCCTCCCAGAGATATTTGCTTTACAGGGAAGCAGGGCAGAGGGGAGAGGGGTTTCATTGTTCAGTAGGTTTGGAGGCACTGTCTTGGCATGGGGGGTGGGGGGATGAGAGGAGAAGGGAATAAGTGCCAAAGATGATTTAACTTCCCTCCCACTGAGAAGCCCAGAAGCTCCTGGAGCAGCCTCTGCTCTGCTGCTGTTTAGGGCTAAGAAGCCAGTAGCTGGAAAGTGGAGGTAATTGACTGAATAATAGGGAAATTATTCCTGTTCTCTTCTTCAACCCTCCTTCCTTGTCTCAGGCTAACCCTGTGTGGTCCTTCAAACACTTTCAAACAAACATCCACACTTCCATACCCAGCCATTGCCCGCCTCTGCCTGCCACACTTATGGGGATGGGGTAGTGATTCTTGTGCCCTGTGCCGTGAGGGTCCACAGAGGAACACTGGCTGGGAATCCGTCAGCAGTCCCCAATTGTCACCCTCAGGCTCAGCTTGCTCTTGACTGTCCTTGGAGAAATTTCTCCTCATCTGCAACCCAAGGGATTTCAGACCTCTTCTCTGTCATCTGCAAGCACCCACTCACCTGCGTTTCAAGTGGGGCATTAGAAAGCACTAAAAAGACTGTGGGGCTGAGGCCTTCTAGGCTCTAAAGGCTTCACATTCTGCAAGCCGTTCAAAGGCTGCTTCCTCTACACTTTAAATAGATGTGCTGTGCTGAGTTTTAAATTTGACACATTTCTTTTTTGGAACTTAAAAAAAGCACAATGAAAAGCAAGCAAGCAATGTAGTGAGTCATCCTTGGGAGGAAGGAAGCAGCTCCCTGCCGCAGGCAGTGGCCAGGGGAACATTCCAGGAGGCTGGGACCCCAGGCTGCGCACCTTGAGGGTGAAGAGAGTGGGAGTGTGGATGGGAATAGTTGAGACCAACAGGATTGTCTCTGAGGAGTCCCTGGAATTAGAGACTTTCTCTGTGTGGGTCTCACATCTGGGCACCTCAGGTGTGTTGGAAAGGCAGATGAAAGTGCAGAGATTCACACCAGACATCCTGTGGAGCAACACATCCTTCAGATATTGATATGAGGACACAATATTGTCCACCTTACATTTACTTAGTTACATGAGTGTTATTAACACAGAATTTTGCTGATGGGGAAACCAAGGCTCAAGAGTGGTTGTGAATTTCATGAATTCTCCCACATTAGATCAGGACTAAAGCCTGGGCTGGACCAATGATGCTCTGGGCTTGTCCCTCAGTCCAAGGCTAGCCCCTAGGCAGCCCTTGGACTCCCAGCTAAAAGAGGGTGATAAGGTCCTGCTCTGTTCTTTCTAAGGGACTGGGTAGTGCTTTGCAAACTTCACAGCTCTGAACAACTAGTGTATGTATTGTAATGTGGATACCGCCACTTGAGAGGCCTTGACTAGATGGTCAGCCTTTGGCACAATTGGAATGGAGGCAGCATGTGGCTTAAGGAGTGGCACCTCCCTTTGACCACCTCCTAGGCCAGCCCTTTATCTGGCAGGTCAGCTGGGCCTGAAGTCAGACCTCCATGCTTCTCTTTGAATCTGGGTATCCTTGAATTATGCATAGTCCCTTGGTGCCTCAGTTTCCTCCTCTCTGAAATGGGATGGTAAGCGTATAAACTGCCCTCATTGGGCAGTTCCAGAGATTAACACATAATGTAAAAATAATAACAGGATAATATAATAATGCTATGGTAATGTGTATACACTGCTGGCACATGGCAGAGGCTCAGTGACAGTGGCCGCAGTCACCCCCCCAGCACACTCCGTGGCATCCCACCAATATACACAGACTCCTAACCCCGTGAGAGGCACCCCAGGTGTTTATAAATGTGGGTTTTGGATACAGATGGGCTACTTTTTAGCTGCATAGCCATGGATGGCAAGTCACTCTCTGTGTCACATTTCCTCATTTGTCAAATAAGATTTTGAAGGACCAACAAAAATTAGATAATGGGAATAAAAAAAATTAAGAGTTCTATCACAACTGTAACCTGGTGGAGGTCGGTCTGGCCCAATTCAGGTGTTAGTAACTAGCATTCTAATGAGGTCAAGCTCACTGCCCTATGCACCACCCTGAGCAGTGCTCTCTGCCGTGGACCAAGGAGGAAGCAGGGTGGACAGATGCAAGGGAGGGCACTTTTGGGAGGAGGACCAAAGAGCTTCAAAGTGCCATCTTCATCTTCAACCCTTGCAGTCCCTGTCCTGGAACTGTTGCCTAGGGCCTGAGGGGAAGCGTGTATTATCCCCATTCTGTAGGAAGGAAAATGGAGGCTTAGAGAGGCTCAGAAACTGCTCCAGATTCCAGAGTCTATATAGAAATAGCAGAGCTGAGAGTCAAAGCCGGGCCTTGCTCTTTGAAACTGTACACCTTCTCCTAAGGATTCATCCTTCCCACAGCTTCTTTTCAAAATAATACGGAATAGCATGCACAACAAGATGGGGAGACAGAGAGAGCATTCAGGCAGCACCCAGTTGAGCCCCAGCCCTGTGTCATTATTCTGCATTTAATCAGGTCCTGACAGTTTCCCCAACTACTGCTCAATTGAGACCAAGCCTCCGCGGAGCCTCAGGCCTCCTCACCGTGCCTCTGGAAGAGGGGGCAACTAGGCAGCCTCCACCCATCCTCAGGTATTTGGCTCCACTCTGCAGAGAGGTCTGCAGGCCTGAGGCCTATCCCCACTCCCAATTTCCCACCTTCCTGGTAGGAGACAAGTCCCTTCTCTGCTGCCCAGCACTGTACCCCAGCCCCAAGGACCACATGCCCCCAACACACCCCCATTCTCAGGGCACAAGCCATGTCTGGGCTTTGGACAGGCTTACATGAACACTCAGTTATCAATCAGTGTGCTAAGGTAATTCTGGTGTCTCAGGTCATAGGTTTTTGGGTCAGTGATATATTGAGAGCTTGCTCTTGGGAGAGACCTGTAAGAAAGTGCGAGAAGCAAGCAGTGGAGCAGGGGAAGGAGCTGAGAAAGCATCAGCCCTTAGGGAGCTCTGGAGTGTCAACTTCTAGACAGACTACTTCCTGCCTTGAGGGGAAGAGGTTGAGCGGTGTGACAGTCCTTCAGTCAGCCACAGGGGCAAGGGGGAGTCACAACCTCCTAGGCAGGTGCCTTCCATCAGCCTAAGGCAATTCAGGGGAAAAGAGCACAAATGTGAGTGAGCAGTCCTGGGCCTGGATGATGGTGCACAGGCCAAGAAGGGGATGTGGTGGCCACCAACACTTACTCTTATTTTGCAGGACCAGAAATGGAGACTCCAATGCTTAAGCCATTTGTCCAGAGTTTGACAGCAAATAAAAACATAGCATGCCTGGTTAAATTGGAATTTCAGATAAATAACAAATAAATGTTTAGTACAGCCATGTCCCAGCTAATATTTGGGACACGCTTGTACTAAAATATTATCTGGAATTCAAATTGAACTGGGTGCCCAGTATTTTATATCTGTCAACCCCAAAGCTCAACAGAGGCCAGTTGGTGTGCTTTTTGCATAATGCCAGATATTGGAGGCAAATGCATCGTTTTCAATTGAAATGCACACTAATGCTCATGCTGGTAGGGGAGGAGGGGCCTACTGGTTTGGTCCCATACCAAGGATGCAGCTGTGGGTGCATCTCATTTGTGCATGAGACCCTCCAAATGCAGCAGTTCCAAGTGTTCTCCCTGAAGCCGCAAAGCAATGAGGAGTGGGGAAGGCACCAGTCCACGCAGGTAGGCAGCCTGGGTTTCCCTTTGCCCTCCCCACAGTGCTTTGACTAAATCCTGTTTCTCTCCCCCAATCAGTCACTGCAGACGCCCATGCCCTAGCGCTCTGTGCATCTCAATCCAGCCTCTGCACAAAGGGAAGCCCAAGAGGCAGGCACCCCAATGGGCTTAGACCAATCACAAGGTTTTGTCAGCTTATTTGAGGAGGCTGCCTTCCTTGCTAAGGTCCCCTTGAGGGCTGTCCATCACACATGATATGACAAATGGCACCCGCAGCAAACCATTTCTAGGGCCCTCTCCCACTCTCACCAGGAAGCCTTTCAGCTCATGCACCCCCGGGTAGTGAGGACTGGGGCACGCTCCCAAGGCTCACCGAGGAGGCAGCAGTGCATTGGGCTATAATTAAATCAGACTGCGAACATATCGTTCACGAAAACCTTAGCAGAGCATGAGTCATGATGGTAAAGTGAATCACACTGCTGCAGAATTTCTATTTATATTTGCTTTATTTGGGGTCTTTATACTTGGGATCAGGATCCAGGGCCCTCTCTGCCCAAATTTACTTATTTTCATTTTTGTTTTAAATCACTTGCCCTCACTTATTATCCCTGTTTGGGGAAAGCCTCAAGCCGGGGCATGGCACAGGGCCCAGTGGGCAGCCAGGAAAGAAATCATCTCACCAGCACTGAAGTGGATGCCCCTGGGCCACCAGGAAAGAAAAGGAGGGCAAGTCTGGCCATTTTTACTATTGCTTTTTTTTTTTTGGCTTTTAAAAAGTAAATTATGGTGAGAGGGAAGAGGTTGATACTCCTGGTTAAAATGAAGTTTCCAGATCCTTGCACAGCTTTTGGTTAACTCAGCTCCCAGGATGGACAGAAGACCACACAACCTTGCGACCACCCACAGACCCGAGGACTCATAGCCGTCTTCACCGCACCAGCTGGATGACCCGTGGGCAGCTGGCTTAAGCTCTCTGTGCATGTGAAATAGGAGTGATGATAATAGTATTTACCTCCTAGGGTGGTTGTGAAGATGAATGAGTTAATATGCATGAAGTGCTTAGAACAGCACTTGGCCCAGAGGAAATGCTAATGTGTGAACGTATACCACCATCATCATCACCACCACAGCCACTGCCAGACCTCCAGTGACAGTGCTGAGTGCTCAGGGAGCAGGGCCACACTCACTTTACACACAGCCACAGGCAGGAGACCTGACAGAGGCAGGATTTACAGCCTGTGGGAGCTGCCAAGAGCCCTTCCGGAATCCTGCCTTGTCATTTTTGTTACGGATGAAGAAATGCAAACCCCATGTCAAGCACTTTCAGCAGCTGAGTGGGAGCAGAGCCATCTCCTGTCTCCACGTCCAGTGTTCTTTGATGTGTTCCCCTGGAGTCCTGTTATACTGACATCCTTGGAGAGGGAGCAGTGTTACTTTGCGCTACACCAGGCAGGGTCCCCACAACCATGACACAATCACCTTTATCACTCAGCAGTAATACACATTCAGGCAGCAGAAGTTTCAACAATGTCACCTCATCCAGATCTTCGCACCAACCCCAGGAGGTTACCAGGGTGAGGAAGATCATGGGTTTCCTGGAAGCTAGTTAATGAAGAGCTATTTAATCTTCTCAGACCCAGTGTGTAAGTGATCTCAGGGATCTACAACTTGTTTCCAGCAGGAATACTTTTTATCACCCCATATTCTCTATGCTTTCAAATATTTTATCTACCAAGCTGCAAGTGATAAGTAGATTTTTTTCTTCTGTAATTTATTAATTGGAGACCAATATGGTGGTCAAGTGAAGTTTCTGTTCAGAAAGACTGAGGAGCTGGAATTCCTTCCAAAAACAAAGATGTGTCACATTTTTGTTGGCCCGAGATGTCTTATTGGCACTCCATGTAGTCTCTGGAGGGCTTTATAAAATGACAACATCTCATGGATTCTGGTTAAGGTTACTGCCCTCCCAGGAAGTTCAGGGACCCCAGGAGGGGAGCCATGGATTTTGAACAGCTATCCCAGTCTAAGCAACCCACCCTGACCCCCTAAGATAACAACAGTTGGACAATTGCCCAAGGAAGCACAATAGGAAGAGAAGGGACATAATAATTGGTGCTGGGAACTGAGTCTCAAGCATGTGCCCAAGACAGAGACTTTCCACCCTAATGATTTAGTACTCTCCTCCCTTGGTGACAGCCCCAAAGCCACAGGTGTCCTGAGAACACCATCTTCCTGGACCTCTCGGCACAACCCAAAGCTTTGCTCCTGCCCTAAGATGCTCAGAGTTCTAGGGTGTACCTTTCTACTGGAAAGGACACATTTCTAGAAGGTCAGGAAGTCCAGAACCCTCCTAAGAACGCTCTTGGAGAACACCCAACAAGCCTGCAGTTCTGGCCATATAAGTATGCAGAGCCATATGACACTAAGGGGCCACTCTTTCCACCTGGGTGCTCAGTTCTGACTCACTAGAGACCTTCACCAATGTGCCCTGAGAGAGTGACAGACCCTGACACTAAGCTGATCTAAAAGCCACGTTTATTCATTTAAAAATACTTGGCTTTGCTCTAAATCCCAGGTGATGTGGAAAAATCAGTTGACTCTGGCCAAGTAACTCAGTTAGTTAGAGTGTTGTCCCCATACACCAAGACTGTGGGTTCAATCCCCAGTCAGGGTACATACAAGAATGAACCAATGAATGCATAAATAAATAGAACAACAAATTGATGTTTCTTTCTCTCTCCTCTTTCTCTAAGATTGAAAAAATTAAAAATCAGTTGTATTAGAGTCAAAAGGACATTTGTGTGACTTTCAAGCCCATGACTTTATCTCTACTACTTTGTTACTTAAAATTCTCACGTGAAAGACTAAAAAAAACCCCCGAAAACTACATACCTGTAAGTTCCATTACAAGTCTATTTAGCTATCACAAATAGTACTAAGGGGAAAATGAAATAAATGGCAACTTAATTAAACTAGAAAAACAGAAAAAAAAACAAAATGACAGTTTAATAAACAGAATAAAATGAGTAAAGTAAAATCAAGTCTATCAGTCAAATCCCCAAAGCTGATTAAACTGAATTCACCCAGTAAAAGACAAAGGCTGTCAGACAGCATTAAAGATTAAAATCCAGGTATATACTGCTTAGAAGAAAAACACATGAAATAAGGTGACAAAGAAAGATTGAAAATTAAATGCCAACAAAAAGAAAGCAGGAATAACAAAGGAAAGGAGAAAATTAGGGCTCAAAACAAGATAAAAAGGATACTCCATATGATAAAAGTGTACAATTAAGAATATTTATAAATGTATGCCCTGGCTGGCATAGCTCAGTGGATTGAGCTCGGGCTGCGAACCAAAGCATCGCAGGTTCGATTCCCAGTCAGGGCACATGTCTGGGTTACAGGCCATGGCCCCCAATAACCACACATTGATGTTTCTTTCTTTCTCCCTCCCTTCCCTCTCTAAAAATAAATAAAATCTTTTAAAAAAGAATATTTATAAATGTACAATTATAATATTTATAAACTTGTGGGCATTTAATAATATAGGTGACAAAATCATAAGGCAAAAAAAACTATAGAAGTACAAATAGAATGTAACAAAAATACAGTGTTACAGGGATGCTTCAATTTTAGAACTGGATATATCTAATAAGCAAAAAGTCAGTAGGAGCATAGATGTGGTGATAGATACAAGTAATTGGAGTGACAAATACACAGAGTCTGACATTCTTTTTTTCTTTTTTAAAGATTTTATTCATTAGAGGGAGGGAGGGGAAAAGAGAGAGAAACATCAGTGTGTGGTAGCCTCTCATGTGCCCCCCACTGGGGACCCAGCCCACAACCCAGGCATGTTCCCTGACCAGGAATCAAACCAGCAACCCTCTGGTTCATAGGCTGGCACTCAATCCACTGAGCCATACAAGCCACTGTGAGAGTCTGACATTCTTCAAATGGAAAATATATTTTGTTTGTATATCCATGAAACATTTACAGAATTAAGCCAGGTACATGGCCACAAAGAAAATCTTTTTTTTTTTTTTTTAGTTTAAGTTTTTTTTCAATTACAGTCTGCATTCAATGTTATTTTGTTTTGGTTTCAGGTGTACAGCATAGTGGTTAGACAATCATATACTTTACAGAGTGTCTCCCTGATATGTACAGTACCTACTTGACACTGTACATAGTTATTACACTACTACTAACTATATTCCCTGTGCTGTACTTTACATTCCCAAGCCTATTTTGTAACTACCAATTTATTTCTTAATACCTTCACCTTTTAAAGAAAATCGTAGTAGCTCTGACCTGTGTGGCTCAGTTGGTTGGGCATCATCCCACAAAGCAAAAGGTCACTGGTTCAATCCCCAGTCAGGGTATATGTCTTTGGTGTGGGTTCGGTCCCCAGTCAGGGTGTGTATCACATCAATGTTTCTCCCCCCTTCTCTCTCTATCCCTTCCTTCCCCTATCTCTAAAAAATAAATTAATGAATGAAAGAAAGAAACAAAGAAGAAAGGCAACCTAAGCACAGATTTACTAGAAATGAAAAGAATCATAAGAAATAGTCACAGGTAAATTTAAATAATTCAAAAGAAACAGATAATTTCTTTGCAAAATTGAGGCCACCAAAATAGACCAAGAACACTCTACCATGAAAAAGACACCAGGACCACACAGGCCCACACAGGCCTACCGTTGGGTTTTAGCTAAACTTTAGTGAACAAATGAGTCTGATGTTCTTGTACCTACTTTTCTCATACTAAGGATGTATACAAATGATCTAAGGCTCTTGTCAAAATGCAGATTGGATTCAGTAGGTCTGGGATGGGGCCTGAGACTCTGCATTTCTAACCAGTTACCAAGTGAGGTGGATGCTGTTGGTTCATAGAACCCCTTTGAGTAGCAAGGATCTGACAATTTCAGGCAGTGGCAAACAAAGATATAAAGTTCCCCAGTTCATTTTACTAGCTAGCACAACACATAAATACCAAAATCAGATAAAGGTCATCCCAACAACACATTCCCAACTTTAATTTTGTTTATAAATATAGATGCAAATCCTAAAGAACATATTTGCAAATAGACATGAAATAAAGGAATCAGAAAGTCCTTCAATATGAAGAAACCTAGCAATATGACTCTATATTGATAAACTGAAAAAAACATATAAGGATATTAATAGATTCTAAAAGCAGGCATTTCTAATAAAAACTAAGTAAAATAGGAATAGATGGAAATGAAATGAAACTAAGGATATTTATCAAAACAGTAAATATTTTAAATGTCAAAACACCAAAACTAATAAAATCAAGGAGACAAGGATGCACATGAACACCATTATTACTTAACACTCTTTAGGGCAGTAGTTCTCAACCCCAAATGCTTCTCCAAAGAGGAGACACAGATAGTCATTACACATGTGAAAACATGGTCAACATCACTAATCCTCAGAGAGATGCAAATTAAAACCACAATGAGGTATTACCTCACACCTGTCAGAATGGTCATCACAAATAAATAAACAACAAGTGCTGGTAAGGATGTGGAGAAAAGGGAACCCTCATGCACTGTTGGTGGAAATGGTGACTAGTATAACCATTGTGGAAAACTGTATGGAATTTCCACAAAACACTAAAAATGGAACTGCCTTTTGGCCCAGTTATTCCATTTCTGGGAATTTATCCAAAGAAACTCGAAACACTAATTCAGAAGAACATAAGCACCTCTATGGTCATTGCAGCAATTCTTACAATCACCAAGACATGGAAGCAGCCCAAGTGTCCATCAGTAGATGAGTGGTAAAACCTCTATGGGACATTTACACAATGGAATACTACTCCGCTATAAAAAATGGAAATATTACGCTTTGTGACAGCATGGATAGACCTGGAGAGAATTATGCTAAGTGAAATAAGCCAGTCAGAAAAAGACAAATATGATATGATTTCACTCATGTGGAATCTAATGAACACACTGAACTAACAAGCAAAACGGAGACAGATTCACAGATAGAGAGCAGGATGACAACTAAGGGGGGATGGTAAGAAGTAGAGGAATTGTCCATGGACATGGATGACAGTGTGGGGATTGTGGGGACAGTGTGGGGAAGAGGGTATAAGAGGGACAAATGGTAATGGAAAAATACAGCAAAACTAACAAAAAATAAAACATAACTTTTGTATGGAAAAGATAACATGAACAAAATCAATAGACAACAGATGTGGATTAAAATTTTTAACACAAATGATAGAGGGTTAATTTGTATACTTTACCAAAATTCCTCACAAATTGATAAGAAAAAGATGAAGAGCCCCAAATAAAAAATCAGGAAAAAGTATCCATGTACAATCCACAAACAAGCTAGTTCAGACACATGAAAAGATGGTCAAATCCTCTACCAAGCAAGGCATATAAATTAAAGCACTTATGAGATATTTTATACTCATCAGATTCACAAAATGTAGAACTAATGCTGGTAGAAATGAAGGGAAAGGGAATTTTCATAAACTGCTGATGAAAATAGCATTGCCAAAGATTTTGGGGGGGACTTCCGGCCAAGATGGAGGTGTAGGTAGACACACTGTGCCTCCTCACACAACCAAAAGAAGGACAAAGAAAAAAACAACCAGAACTGACAGACAACCAAACTGTATGGAAGTCCGACAACCAAGGAGTTAAAGAAGAAACATTCATCCAAACCACTAGGAGGGGTGGAGATGGGCAGCCAAGTGGAGAGGACTCACAGCAAGGCAGCAGCTGGAGGACCAGGGCAGGCAAGGCAGTGGTTGGCAGACCTGGAGAGGGGCGGCTGGTAGACAGGGCGGTCCCACATCTGTGTGCAGATAAACCAGGGGGAACAACTGGGGAGCAAGACAGACCTCGCAACCCACAGTTCCAGCACAGGGAAATAAAGCCTCAAACCTCTGATTGAAAACACCTGTGAGGGTTGAGTCGGCAGTGTGAGAAACTCCCAGCCTCACAGAAGAATTCACTGGAGAGACTCACAGGGTCCTTGAATGTACAAAACCTACCCACCTGGGAGTCAGCACCAGAAGGGCCCAATTTGCTTGTGGGTAGCAGGGGAAGTGACTGAAAACCAGGAGAGGAGAGCAAGCAACATAGTTTTCTCTCGGACCCCTTCCCCACATACAACTTCACAACGCAGCAACGTGGGTTGCCCCGCCCTGGGGAACACCTAAGGCTCCACCCCTCACTACATAACAGGTGGGTTGAGACAAAAAAAAAATGGCCCAAATGAAAGAACAGATCAAAGCTCCAGAAAAAATACAACTCAGCGACAAAGAGATAACCAACCTATCAGATACACAGTACAAAACACTGGTAATCAGGATGCTCACAGAATTGGTTGAATATAGTTGCAAATTAGAGGAAAAAATGAAGGCTACACTAAGTAAAATAAAGGAAAATATACAGGGGACCAACAGTGAAGGGAAGGAAACTGGGACTCAAATCAATGGTGTGGGCCAGAAGGAAAAAAGAAATATTCAACCAGAACAGAATGAAGAAACAAGAACTCAGAAAAATGAGGAGGGGCTTAGGAACCTCCAGGACACCTTTAAACATTCCAACATCTGAATTATAGGGGTGCCAGAAGGAGAAGAGGAACAGCAACAAGTGGAAAACTTATTTGAACAAATAATGAAGGAGAACTTCCCCAATGTGGCAAAGGAAAGAGACTTCCAGGAAGTCCAGGAAGCCCAGAGAGTCCCAAAGAAGCTGGAGCCAAGGAGGAACACACCAAGGCACATCATAATTACATTGCCTAAGATTAAAGATAAGGGGAGAATCTTGAAAGCAGCTAGAGAAAAGGAGACAGTTACCTACAAAGGAGTGCCCATCAGACTGTTAGCTGATTTCTCCAAAGAGACCTTGCAGCCAAGAAGGGGCTGGAAAGAAGTATTCCAAGTCATGAAAAGCGAGGACCTCCATCCAAGATTGCTCTATCCAGCAAAGCTTTCATTTAGAATGGAAGGGCAGATAAAGTGCTTTTCAGACAAGGCCAAGTTAAAGGAGTTCATCATCACCAAGCCCTTATTTTATGAAATGTTAAAGGGATTTATCTAAGAAAAAGAAGATAAAAAACATGTATAGTAAAATAACAGCAATTCACAATTACTGACAACCACACCTAAAACAAAACCAAAAACCAACTAAGCAAACAACTAGAACAGGAACAGAACCACAGAAATGGAGATCATATGGAGGGTTATCAACAGGGGAGTGGGAGGGGGAGAGAGGGGGAAAGTCATGGAGAATAAGTAGCATAGATGGTAGGTAGAAAATAGACAGGGGAAAGGTAAGAATAGTATGGGACATGTAGACACTAGAGAACTTATGACACATGGACATGAACTAAAGTGGGGAATGTGGGTGGGAGGGGGTGGGCAGGGTGGAGGGGAGTGAGGGGAGAAATGGGACAACTGTATCAGCATAATCAATAAAATAATAATAATAAAAATAAATTTAAAATGTTATACAAAAAAAAGTATCTACTGAATGGTTCCATTTATATAAAGCACAAAACAGGGCTAAGAAAAGTCTATGCTGTTAAAGCCAAGCTGATAGTTACCCTTGAGCAAGGGTAGAGGGGGAGGTACATGGAAGGAGGCATGATACAGATACTGGGACACTGATAATGTTCTGTTTCTTGTTCTGGGTGGTGGTTACATGGTTGTATTCACTGTGGAAATTCACCTAGAAGTACACTCCTGATTTGTACATTCAAAAAAGAAAAAGAATTAGACCCATTACAACTTACAGGGATTTCAACTCGTTGAAATTAGTTTAGAAAAGCAGAATGTAGAAAATTAACATACAAATGCATTTTTATACAGCATACAACAATAAATCCACCTTGATTAGGCATTACTATGTATGTAAATATATGCATATATGAGAATATGCATAGGTCTATATAGGTTCATATTGGAGAGATAAAAATATGGAAGGCCATATAGTGGGTTAACATGGCTTCCCTAGGTGAGGGAGAAGGAATCATGAAGGCCATGTTTGTGTTGGGGCAGGAAAGGTAGAAGAAAAAGAAGTGCCCTGTTAAAAAATGCATAATATGATCCAATTTATGCAAAAAAAATCAAAGAGAAAAATTATTTAGAAATAAGTTCTACCCAAGTTTAAATTGAAACCCAGTCGACACATTATATAATTCAAGCACCATGGCATATTATGAACATTCAATAATTGTCCAAATAAAAATATGAAGCCTCAAGATTATTAATAAATAGCAGTGGATACAAAAAGTCTACTTATCAGCTTGGAGAAATTTAGTAGACCCAGACAACCTGAAAATCCATTTACTATAATCATCTAGAAGTACTGCATAAAATGTTACATAATTATTTTAAATGTACATCTAGGTTCACAAATAATAAAAGCAAATCCCCAGGTGCCAGAAACAAAGAGGGAAGTGACAAAACAGAGGGTTGAGCCCTTGAGCTAATGGGGGCGTGGTGGTATTTGTCTCCAGAACCTAGGGGTCTGGTGTTAATTCCCACACAGCAGTAGCAAATGATGCTTTGGGCTTTGGGGGGTAGGGAATTGGAACTGAGAACTCTGCATAAAGCCAAGACCCTCAAAAGACTATTCAATTTATGAAAAGATTTAAAAAGAAGAGACCACAGGACACAGGGCTTTAGGTGGGGAAAAAAGAAAACGTCTCTGAGAATACTAAACCACAGGACCACAATTCACATTGATTTTACTCTACCCACATAGTTCAGAAACTCCAGACTAAAAAATAATGAAAGAATTATTCTTCAAGCAGTGACACTCCTGAGGTATAAGGTAGAAGCACATAAAAGCTTCTCTGAAGAGATGCTCCCACATCCCAAATATTGTGGGATTTTCACAGAAGAAAATACAAGTCCTGTTAATAATGAGTTCATACTATGAGGGACACATGGACAAAACCGGCGGGGAGGGGAATGGAAGTAAGGGTGGGGGAGATGGGTTTGGCTGAGGTGGGTGGGAGTGGTCGGGGGGAAATACAGACAACTGTAATTGATCAACAATAAAATAATTATTGAAAAAAATAATGATTTCACAATAAAAAGTGACAAAGTCCAAGAATGAACAATCCAACCTGATTAAGAGTCTGCATATATGACAAACATAGTATTAGACCCCCACAAACTTCAAATACAGGGAGACAACCAGAATCAAATTATTAAACACATTTAAAATGCCTGAAGACAACAATCAAATCATCAGAATTAAACACTATGGAAAAAAAAGAGCAAGCAGACTTCTAAAAAGGATTTTATTTATTTATTTATTTTTAGAGAGAAGGGAATGGAGGGAGAAAGAGAGAGAGAGAAATATCAGTGTGTGGTTGCCTCTCATGTGCCTGCCACTGGGGACCTGGCCTGCAACCCAGGCATGTGCCCTGACTGGGAAACAAACCAGCGACCCTTTGGTTCACAGGCCAGCGGTTAGTCCACTGAGCAACATCAGACAGTGCAAAAAAAGCATGAATTATAAATAAAAACATTGACAAACTGGGTAAATTAAAATGTAAAACTTCTGCTTGAAAATATATCTCAAAAAGAAAGTGGCAAATCAAGTCACAGCCTGGGAGAAGATATCTGCTTCTCAAATAAAGAACAGTGGATTAGTATCAAGAAGTACTTTCAAGTTCCTCAAAATCATTAAGAAAAAAACAAGTAGCTATAGTATTATAATAAGCAAAGGACAAGAACATGATTTTCTCAGAAGAAAATAGACTAAAACTAGATGTGCAATCTCACTTGTAATAAAGAAATATAAATTAAAATTGAAATATTTCACAACTCTATACAGACAAAGAGGTAGGTAGGCAAAAGGTTTACAGTTGTTTGTATGGAAAGTAATACAATAATAAATAATACAACATTAAACTCTATGTTTTACTCACAACTCGCACACAACTGTAAACCTACATTTGCCCACCCCTGTGTGTGTGTGTGTGTGTATGCTTTGTAAAACTGAATTGTGGTTAAGCACAACTCATGTCAGGCAGAAGTTTTACAACATTAAATGACAATCTTCAGTAAAATCTAAGTACATGTTTAGGTAAAATTTCTAAGGCATAGAATGAATTCCAGAGACTAGAAGCCCAAGGGAGAAAATAAGAGTTCCAGAAAGAACCTGAGAATCAATAACCAAATGAAGTTTAGGAAGCAACAACAAAAGACTCATCCAGTACTGCTAGAGACTGAACGTTTCTTAAAAGCACTCTCCTGGCATTATCAGTGGGTTTTCATGTGAGATAATAGGGCGGTTCTGCACATCATGTGCAGAGGGCTCTGCACGTGCAGAGCGCTCATGTTTAAGATCCTGTTCTTCTGGAACTACTCTCGGTGCCAAATTCTGCGTCAATCAGGGTTCAACCAGAGGCCAAAACCATAGGAGATATACATATATAAGCAGTAGGAGAAGTGACTTATGCAAATGGGGAAGCTGGCTGAGCAGGCTCTGTAAGGCTGTAGACACCATACCTGAGGCTGGACCTTGAAGTCCACAGGCCAGGCAATCAGGAGAGAGGATCAGAAGCAGGCTCAAACCCACAGGCACTAGCTGTCGGACTGACACCTGAGTCCATTCGTATTGCCTCTGGCATTGGTGACAAGGTTATCCTGCAGAAACCAGGGCTCTTCCTCACAGGGCTAAACACACACACCTGACCCAGGAGTTAGAAAAGCTGACAGAATCCAGGGGAACACAGCAATTGCAGGCCTAGCTGGACTTCACACACAGCAGCAGCTCAGTAAATGTGTGGGAGCTGCACAATGGCTCTGCTTCTCTTTGTCTTCCAAATCTCTCAATACCCCTCATGGCCTATCTTAACCAGAAACATACAAGAAAAGAAATTCTGAGAAATGTAGTTCAGCCTAGTCAAATGGACATATTACAAAGTCATCACATTCATTGTTTGATGGTTATATGTCTCTTCAGATCCTCTTTTTGTTCTTGAGTCAGCTTTAGTACATTACATTTTCCCCTACGAAATTGTCCGAACTCCTATTTTTAAAAATTACTTGGATAAAGTTATTTACGGTATTCTTGTGAACTATTTTTAGCAACTTCTGCTAGGGCTAGCTATATCCCTTTTTTGCTCATTAATATGGCTATATTCCTATATTGTTTCTAGTTTAATTGCATTATTATCAGATAATATACTGTATTATTGATTGCTTAGTAGTTTGAGATATTTTTTTGTGGTCTAATATAGCAATTTTCAACAGGTGTGCCTCAAGAATTTTTAAAACATGCAATACCTGACTATTAAGTCAGGGGCACTGACTTCTTTTCCTTTACATTGTCAAATAAAAAAATGATAACAACCAACACAAAAATAGCTATCTGGTATGAATGAATCAAAATTATACCTATTTTTTTGGTCAGATCAACAAAACATATATTGTTTGGTGTGCTGCAGAATTTTAGTAATTAGTTTATACGCACCTTAAGATGAAAAAGGCTTAAAATTGCTGATCTAATACATGATCAATTTTTATAAATGTTCCAGGTATGCTTGAAAATAATGTGTATTCTCTAAAATTGACTGTAGAGTATACACATACAGACAGACATGATCAGGAGGATTAATTGGGTTGTCCAATTTTCATACACTAATATTTTTATTTACATGATCAATTACTGATAGGTATATTCAAAATCTTTGTCTACTTTCTTGTAGTAGTTATGTCAATTTTTGCATTAGAAATTTTAAAGCTGTTATTAGATGCATATTTTTATAAATTACTGTATCTTCCTGGTGAATCATTCCTTTTAGCATTCAGTAATGACTTTTTTTTTATCCCTAATGATATTCTTTGCCTTAAAGTCTATCCTGTCCAATGTTAATATTGCTAAGATTTTTTTTTTTAAAGATTTTATTTATTTATTTATTTTAGAGAGGGAAGGGAGGGAGAAAGAGAGAGAGAAACATCAATGTGCGGTTGCTGGGGGACATGGCCTGCAACCTAGGCATGTGCCCTGACTGGGAATCGAACCTGCGATGCCTGGTTCGCAGCCCGCGCTCAATCCACTGAGCTACACCAGCCAGGGCTAATATTGCTAAGATTTTAATTATGCTCTTTTTTCCTGTCCCACAGGGGTTTCTTTTACTTTCCTATCAGCTCAGTTATGCATTCAAAACAGATATTTGTTATATTTTATCCATTATTTTGGTGTATATAGTAGGCAACATTGCAGGATATCTACCCTGACAGATTGATAAATGTTGAAGTTCTCAAACTTAGAGAAAAATTAAAATATACTTCCCTTTAAACAGAAATTGCTTATTGTTTGATATGCAATCAGAATAGCAGAATTGCACAATGTATGTCTAACCAAGGCCCCATCTAGTCAATGAAGGTGTCAAACCATATTAATTGCAGGGCCCCATCTGAAAGTATTCGCTTTGTATCTCCAACAGACAAGAAAATAACATGCTTTTCCAGACGAGATCGGGCACATTTTCAGGGTGGTATGGTTGTAGACTACATTCTTTTTCAAACAATACACTCACATAGCTTACCCCAAGAATCTGATATGGCCCCCATCCCTGAATTGTGGTTCCCCCATGATTGAGAATTACCAGTTTATGGTATGACCAAAGAAAATTACAGTTGAAGGCTGGACATATTTTATTACATTAATGGCTTAGTATTCCTCCTCCTATTCCTTGGCCACTCACAGATGGTGTAGTGTTTTATGTGTACTCTGAGTTTCTTTCAGTATGTTTCCAAACTGCTCTGGTGTCTTGGTTAGTGGACATCAGAGAGACCAACACTAGGCTCAAATCCACCTTATATCTAGAAATGTGTGAGTTCTACTACTGGAGCTGACATTTAAGCTAGTCTTAACTACCACAGCTTACTAGAAACTTCCAATACCCACACTATACATCTGCTCATGGTGGAAATTGGGGTCTACTTCTTCCTACTACTGGTTCTGCAAAAGACTATATCAGTGACCATGTTCATAAGGAAGGAAGGCCCTAGTTCTTGTTAAACAGGCTGGGTATTTGCTTTGGTCAAGGTGTCAAGTTTGTGCACTACATAGAAAGCCTTAAGAAACTCATTAAAGTCAATGCTTCCATCTTTGTTCAAGTCCATTCTTCTAGCAAGCTCATCAACTTGGGAATCATCAATATAAACGTTGTAGTGCTTACTAAAAAGTTTCCACATGGTATGAAATTCCTCCATGGAGATCAGACCTAAAAGAATATAGGAGAATGCAGTGAGTGTTTATTTTAAGGCCCACCTAAGGGAGGGATGTGGAAGCCATATTGATTGAATAGTCCCAATTAGAAGCTCACTAACATGCCTGACCATCAAGACACTGAAGGAAATGAAAAAGAATAAATATAAGAAACAATATGTCACTTTAAACTGCTAAGTGATCGTAAGATTATTCTAAAGCAGGCATGAGTAAACAGTGAAGGAATGGAGGGAGATTGTGAACTGTGGGGACTATATGTGGCATAGAAATTATAAGATCTAAAATCTAAGGGGAAAGGGACATGGAAGGAGGGCAGAGAGGAAGGCAACATCAAAGTAGAGGGAAAAGATACCCTGGGACTCAGTAAGAGCACTGGAAACAATGGCTCTGCCATTTTTTATAGGCAATAACTTACTTCTCTGTTTTTATTATTAATTTTTGGGTGCTCAATGATGGTTGCAGTTAAGGATTATCTGATGATTTTTTTAAAGTTTGAAAATGTGGGTGGTGGGCACACAATCAATACATAGATCATGTATCACAGAAATGTACATGTTTAACCTGTATCATTTTACTAACCAATGTCACTCCAGTGAATTTAAGTGAAAAATAAATGAATAAATAAAGTATATCTGCAAGCAAAATAAATGTTATAACTAATTGCTGATGAGTTGTTAACTAATAATTACTGAGGGGGGGGGTGCTGACAACTCTCCCTGGGGTACTTCTATTTTAATAAAGGATTCTGAACTTTACAAAGCTAAAGGAGAAAATGAGTTTTCATAGCCCTCAGTCCCCAAAACAGAATCAGAACTCTAGAGATGATTTTTATGACCAGGAGTAACCATGATGTTTATGAGACTGATGCACTGCCTGCTGTGCTGAGAGGGCCACTTTAAATGAACAGTGAATTATCTTTTCATCTATAGTGGTGACTTATAAAAGGAGCTACTTTTGTCTGACTAATGGATACATAGGCCTGTATCGGACCGTATGGTCTCGAATACAGTTAGTAGCCAACTAAAATAACAATAATATTAACAATGAGTTCTAGAAAGCAACAGATGAAAACACAGTTCTAGTTTCAGAGAAATAGACCAATCTTTGCTTTCTACTGCTAGTAAATAAATTCAAGTTCATTTACCTGAGTGATCGGAGTCAATGACTTTAAAGATGATTTGCAGGTCAGATCGGTATCTGTACAGAGTTTCAATCAGAGCTGATGGAACCTAAAATAAAGATTTTCTAAGTGTTAAAACATAGAATTAATAACATAGATCAATTTAGTGAACATAACAAGCATAAAACATCATCATCAATTCAAATTAGGTGATTTACATGGCCACTTGAGAAGGCAGGTCTTCCTTGGAGACCCAACCCTCTTTAATCAGAGAGAAGATCATGTTCTTATGTTCAGAGGCATCTGAGTCTGTGCTCCTCAGAGGACAGGGCCAAAGCAAATCAGGAAGCAGCAAATAACAATAGCCAACATTTACTGAGAATGCCTTGTGTGCCAGGCTCTGCACTGAGAGCTTTTCTGTGGGTTGTTTTATTTAGCCCTCAACACAGCCCCAAGGAACAGAACTGTTATTATGTCCATTTTACAAATTAAAGAATAGAGAGGTAAAGTAAGTTTCTCAGGGTTCATGTAGCTGGTAAATGGGATTTGAATCTTAGCTGCCTGAAGCCAAGGTCTGTGAGCTCAGTCACAATGGTAAACTGTCCCTTAAGGGAAGTCCAAAGCCTCCTTCCTGTGGATATTTGGGGTTCCCACCTGTACTTCTACTTCCCTTCTCTGCTTTTTACTTCTCATCTCCCCTACAAACAATCACCCCAGTCCTAGTTCCCATCAGCTCGCTTTCAGCCCAATGTTATAACTAATTGCTGATGAGTTGTTAACTAATAATTACTGGGTGGAGGGGGCTGACAACTCTTCCTGGGGTCTTTCTATTTTAATAAAGTATTCTGAACTTTACAAGTCCTTAAGGTGTAAGATGTTAAGTCAGTCAGTCTATACACTCACAGTTTAAGGGGGAATATGTTGAGTATTTTAAAGGGTGCATTATATGAAAGAATAGATGTCACATCAGCACTTCTGCTGGACAGCACTTAAGAGAAGAATCATATATTTGCCATGGATTTGCTTGCCGAAGCTTTTTCTTCTTTTTGCCTATCCTTAGAATGCACACCTTTCCTGAACAGACCACAAGGTAGCAGGGAGACCCCCCTAAGGCTGCCACTCCCATCCATTAGATGATTCCACTCTCAACTTTTCAAAGGACTAAATTACTCTTACAGGTTGCCCAAAGGGTGTTTCTCTCTAGCCAGGTTTTAGCTGGGGGGTTTTGTTTTACTTGCCTCTTTCACAGGTTTTTGAATGTGCATATCACTGAAGCAGGACATGTAGTCAACATTCCCTTCTTTGTCTATGATAACCAGACGTATACTCAGGGATCTCCATGGTAACTTCAGCCCCAAAACGGTCTCCATAGAAAAAGCCCATTGGCCCACAGAAATTTTTCCTAACAATAACAACCAAAAATAAAAAAGAAAAGAAGAATGCCTATTAATTGGTAGATAATTTAGTAAAGAAATACAACCTCCTCAGTGCAGCCAATGGGCAACCTGGGGTTTCAAGGCATGGGTGCCTCCTGCTCCCCTTTACAATTTGTCCTACCAGGCCCCAGGGGGCCAAGGGAGGAACAACTATAAAAAGTCTTCAGTGTCCCACAGCTCTTTGTCTTACTGTTGTATATAAGCAATCAGACTTTGGGCGATGAATTTCTTTTTCCTTTTTCTGATGAACATAGTAAAGTATGTTTATAATAGAAGATTTAAAAGTGCAAAAGTATATAAAGAAAAATGATATGAAGGATAAAAGATTACTTTTATTTTTAACATTTTGACATATTACTCACTTTTCATTTTCCTAGGTATTATCCTCTTATTCCCTAATATTACATGTAGTTTTTCAAAGTATAAATCTTTATTTTTCCTGATTATTAAAGATATGCTCATATGAAAATGATTTTGAATAAACCGAAAACAAATAAAACAATATTCACAACTTATGTATAATATGTACAAACAGTGTTGTTAAGAACATTTCCATATATTCCCCTTTAGTGCAATGAACCTATAGCTCAATTTGGGGAGAATTTATCTCGACACCATCGGCCCTTGAACATAGTAATATCTACCCATTTATTTCAATTCTTTTTCATTTCTCTTAATAATATTTTACAAATTTCACACACCAATCATTTGGTTTCTTCCTTAGTACTGGATTATCTATTATGAATGATATATTTTAAGGTTTTCATTATCTAAAAATTAATTGCTAGCTATACTAATTATCAATTTATTCCCACTCAGCTCCAAATGTACCCTTCTTCATCCTGTTCTATGATATTGGAGCTGAACCCTGTAAACATTTTTTTTGGCAGCCGGTATAATGTTAGGTTTTTTCAGCAGAGGGTATAGGAAGAATACTCTAAGACATAGCAGAAGAAATAGTTCTGGTATGCTCTGCTTCTTGTTTCTACAGCATAGTATGGTTGCAGAAGTGTGTGGGAAATGCAGTGGCACCCACTCACTACTGAATTTCACTGACAGCATGTGGGTGCCTCCCTTGCCAGCAGTCCATTGGAGACACAGTGGTGCATAGCCCAAAGAGAATTTTGTTGGCACCACAGTGGGTAGGTTCATTTTCTCCAGTCCTGGCCCTCTATCTCCAGACCACCTCTAACCTGAGATACCTCAGTATACTTCCACAGTCACACCCTCCTCATTGAGGTTTGAATGTTAGCTTTGGTTGGGGGTAGGGAACTCTTTTAAGTTTGTTCTTTCTTTGGGTACCCTTTCTCAGCCTTAGAGACAGCAGCTGTTCCCTACACTTCCTATTCCTATATTCCTTAGAGTTCTATTTTATCCCTTTTCCTAACTAATCACTTTTTACTAATTAGTAATTCTTTATACTAAGTTCCTCTGTTCAAATCATTGATGGAGTTTCTATCTCCTGAATAGGCTCTGATTGATATATAGTGACATTTTATTTCTTCCTTCTAACTCTTATGGTTTTATTTAACTTGCCTTATCGCACTGGCTAACATCCCTAGCAAAGTATTGAACAGAGTCTTGAGACTCGGTATCTGTATTAGTTTCCTATTATTGTTATAACAAATTAACACAGACTAAGTGGCTTAAAATAATACAAATTTATATCTTAGATTTCTGGAGTTTGGAAGTCCACAATCAGTTTCACAAAGAGAGGAGATGCAGCCTAGAAATTTATCATACTTACTGTGGGGCTGGTAAATGCACTAGAATTCTGTATGCTCTAGAATCTAGCTGTTTCTTAACAGGCAGGCCTTTCAGGGTGCCTAATCTGACATATTACCAGAACAGAAGTAAAATTCAGGGTTGTTGTTTTCTTAAGTTGAAAAAAGCTTACTCAAAAGGAGAAATGTGCCTTTTTCCAAGCATATAATGGATTATATTTATTTTTAGCTCTCTTATTCCTCACTAGTAAAAATAGAGAACTAAAATCTTAAGAAAGCAAAAAAGAAAGGAAGGAAGGAAGGAAGGAAGGAAAGGAGGGAGGGAGGAAGAAAAGAAAGAACGAAAGAACGAACTGTTCTGGATATAACCTTCTATGTTAAGAAATGATAAGCATTATATAATTTTATTACCTGTTTTCTCACGGTCTTGAAGTTGGAAAGCATTAATGAGGTCAGTTTTTCGTGCAATCATTCTCTCCCTTAATATCTTAATGGCACTACTTTCGATAGTGTGCACCCTATGTTAAGAAGACAATTATTAGGCAGAAATTACATAAATCATTCTGTTCTGTCTCATTTTAATGTGTTATGTTACCACTCACTAGTTTCTACTTTAAATGAATTCCCTAACTTCATACATACCATGTTACTAAGTGGTGAATGTGTGTATATGTGTGTATGTTCATGCATGTTTTGTGAAATTTTAAAAGGATTACCACTAGTATTTTCTTTTTGATTTCAAAGAGTCACATGTACAATTAGTGTCTGAAAATATCCAAGACAATTTTGAAAAAAGGAAAATAAACAGGGACTTGCTATATAGCAGATAATGAAATTTACCATACAGTTACTGAAACAAAATAAGCTAGTATTGACACAAGAGAGGATATATAAGCAGAATAGAAATTTCACAAATATAGTGAACAATATATACATATGTATAACAAAGGAGCTATGTATGACAAAGGAGGTATGACAATTCAGTAGAAAGGACAATTGAAAAAAATGGTGCTAGCATAGTTAACTGACTGAAAGTTAAACTTCTACCCCAGACCATTTAAAAAAATAAGTTCAAAATAAATGAGAAACAGAGAAACAAAGTTGTCATGAGTCATATATCCCCCTCCAAAAAAGCAAAATGGCAGATTAAGTCCAATCATATTGATATGAACACCATATCTGAATGGATTAAATAAAAAACACACATTATAAGACTGAATTTAAAAAAAAACAAGATTCAACTACATGTTGTCTATAAGACACACATTTTAGTTTCAAGGATACAAAGAATTTGGAAAAAAAGGACAAAGATACACCATGCAAACAACAATTCTAGAGAGGTACAGTGGCTATACTCATAGTAAACAGAAGAGAGTTTACAACAAAAGCTGTTATTAGTGATAAATAGGAGTATTTTATGATAAAAGAATCAGCCAAAGAAGATAAAGCAACTATAAACATATATGAACCTAACAACAGAGCCCAAAACTACATGAAGCAAAAACTGACAGAATTGAAAGGAGAAATAGACAATTCAGCAGTAATAGTTGGGGGTATCAATACTCTACTTTCTTTTTTTTATTAAACTTTTTTTATTTTATTGATTAAGAGGTGAGAGAGGGAGGGAGGGAAAGAGGGAGGGAGGAGGGGAGAGAGAGACATTGATTTGCTCTACTTATTTATGTATTCAGTGCTTGATTCTCTATTTTTAAAGATTTATTTATTTATTTATTTATTTATAGAGAGAGGGGAAGGGAGGGAGAAAGAGAGAGAGAGAAACATCAATGTGTGGTTGCCTCTTGCACACCCCAATCTGGGGACCCAGCCTGCAAACCAGGCATGTGCCCTGACTGGGAATCAAACCTGTGATCCTTTGGTTCACAGGCTGGTACTCAATCCACTGAGCCACACCAGGCAAGGCCAGTGCTTGATTCTTGTATGTGCCTTGACCAGGGATCTAACCCACAACCTTGGCATATGGGGATGATGCTCTAACCAACTGAGCTACCTGGATATAAAAGGAAAATCAAAAAGGATATAAAAGATTTAACTGCACTTATAAACCAACTAGATCTAACAGATATATATATATATAAAACACTCCATACAACAACAGGAAGAGTGTACGTTCTGCTAAACACATACAGAACACTTTCCACAACAGACCTCATATTCGGCCATAACATAAGCCTCAAAAGATTTTAAATGATTAAAATCACACAACGTATCTTTATAGACTACAAAAACTCAGAGATTAGCCCTGGCGGGTGTAGCTCAGTGGATTGAGTGCGGGCTGCGAACCAGGCATCGCAGGTTCGATTCCCAGTCAGGGCACATGCCTAGGTTGCAGGCCATGTCCCCCAGCAACTGCACGTTGATGTTTCTTTCTCTCTCTCTCTCTATCTCTCTCTCCCTCCCTCCCTCCCTCCCTTCCCTCTCTAAAAATAAATAAATAAAATCTTTAAAAAAAAAACAACTCAGAGATTAATAGCAAGGAAATTTGGAAAAATCACAAATATGAGGAAATTAAACAATATAAACCTAAGTAACCAATGGGTCAAGGATAAAAATCACAAGAGAAACTAGAAAATACTACAAGGTAAATAAAAATTAAAACACAACATGCCAAAATATGAGATGCCACTAAAGTGGTGCTTAGAGGAAAACTTATAGCTATAAATGCCTACATTAAGATCTCAAATTAATTACATAATGTCTACCTTCAAAAATTAAAACCTAAAGCAAGCAGAAGGATGCAAATAACAAACAACAAAGGAGAAACAAATGAAATAGAGATCAGAAAAACAATAGAGAAAATCAACAACACCAAAAATTGTTTTTTTTTTTGAAAAGATCAATGAAACTGACAAACCTTTAGCTGGAGTAGCTAAGAAATAAAAAAGAAGGAAGACTCAAATTTCTAAAATCAAGAATGAGAGGTCATCACAACTGGCCTTACAGAAATAAAAAGAATTATAAGGAAATATTATGAACAATTACAAACCAACAAATTAGATACACTAGATAAAATGGACAAATTTCTATAAAAACAAACTTGACTAAGAAGAAATTGACTAAGAAGAAATCTTTAAAAAAAAAAAACCTGAACATACCTGGAACAAGTAAAAAGTATGACTAAGTAACCATACAACTTCTCACAAAAAATAGAAAACAAACAAGAAACTCAAGGCCAGATGGCTTCACTGGTGAATTCTATCAAACATTTCAAAAAAGAATTAATACTAATCATTCACAAATTTTTCAAAAAATAGAAAAGGTAGGACTACTACCCACCTTATTATATGACGTAGACAGAATTACCCTGATAGCAAAACTAAAGATTGCAAGAAAACTACAGACCAATATTTCTTATAAATATAGAAAGAAATTCCTCAACAAAATACTAGCAAACTGCATTCAGCAACATATAAAAACATGATTACACACCATGAACAAGTGGGATTTATCCCAGGAATGGAAGGTTTAACATCTGAAATTAATCAATATAATCCACCAAATTAATAGAATAAAAGACAAAAACCACATGAACATCTTGATAGCTGCAGAAAATATATCTGACAAAAATCCAATTAATTTTTGCATGATAAAAACACTCAACAAACAAGGCATAGAAGGGAACTTCCTTGACCTGATAAGGGGCATCTACAAAAACCACACAGCTAATAGACTTAATGGTAAAAGACTGAATGGTGTCCTCTTAAGATCAGGAACAAGACAAAGATATCTGCTCCCAGCACCTTCTACTCAGCATTGGTTTGGAGGTTCTAGACAGTGCAATTAATCAAGAAAAAAATAAACAAATAAAAGCATCCAGTTGGAAAGGAAGAGGTAAAACTATCTTCATTCACAGATAATATGATCTTTCTATATTTATAAGAGATATTGGTCTGTAGTTGAATATATCTATATAAAAAATTCCAAGGAATCCACTAAATACTATTAGAACTAATGAAGAACTTCATCAAGAGTGCACAACACACAAAAATAAATTTTATTTCTATAGACTAAAAATGAGCAATCTAAAAATGTAATAAAAAACAACTCCGTTTACTATTGCAACAAAGAAAATAAAATACTTAGAAATGAATTTAATAAAAAAATGTCTAACGCTTGTACACTGAAAAGCACAAAACATTGTTCAGGGAAATGAAAAAAGATCCAAATAAATAGAATAATAGGACTTGGAAGATTTAATACTGTTAAGCTGGCAATAGCCACCAAATTGATCTAGACATTCAAAATAATCCCTGTCAAAATCCCAGTTGGCATTTCTTGCAGAAGGTGACAAGCTGATTCTAAAATTCATAGGAAATGCCAGGGACCCAGAATAACCAAAATTATCTCAAAAAAAGATGAATGAAGTTTGACTCACATTCCCCATTTCAAAACCTACCACAAAGCTATAGTAATTAGGAGAGTGTGTTACTTGTATTAGGATAGAGATATAGATCAATGGGATAAAATTTAATGTCGAGAAATAAACCTATACCTTTATGGTCAATTTATTTTTGACAAGTGTGCCAAGACAATCACATGGGGGAAGGAGAGTCTTCCTAATTGATGGTGCTGGGACAACTGAATGTCCACAAGTAAAAGAATGAAGTTGGACCCCTATCTCCTACCATGCACAAAAATTAACTCAAAATGGATCAGGCACTCAATTGTAAAAGCTCATTCAATAAATTTCTTAGAAGAAAACATAGGGGTATATTTGGGGTTACACAATGGCCTCTTATATTCAACATCAAAAGCACAAACAAAAAAGAAAAAAATAGATATACTGGATTTAACAAATATTAAAAATGTTTGCTCTATAAATAATACCATCAACAAAGAAAAAATACAGCCCACAGAATGGGAGAGACTATTTACAATTCCTATATCTAATAAGTGGTATGTACATAGGATACATAAAGAACCCTTACAATGCAATAATATAAAATGGGGAAATAATATACATAGGAAATTCAAAAAGAGAAACATTCAATTTCCAAAAACATAAGATGGGTAAACTCAGCTGTCTAAAATATCCTAATTAAAACACTAAGATTTACCATTTTTATCTATAAGCTTGGCAAAAATTAAGAATAGGGTAATAATATCTGAAACTAATGAGGCTGTGAAGAAAATGGTATGTTATTTTTCAGATTAATTGTTACATCTCTTGGAGTATCTAGCAAAATTTTAAACATATAAATTCATAAATCTCATATTTTGAAATCTTACAGCAGCACTAAAAACTTACATATATATGTAATACACACAGAGAGAAATGTTTGTTATAGTATTGTTTTTAAGTATAAAACCCTGGAACCAATCTGGATGGCCATAAATTGAATAAGATTCAATTTGTACACTACATATGTACACTACAGAATATATCTATTAAAAAGAATGAATTAGGCCCTGGCTGGTGTGGCTCAGTTGGCTGGAGTGTCATCCCATAAACTGAAGGATCACAGGCTTGATTCCCAGTCAGGGCACATGCCTATGTTGCAGGTTCAGTCCCTGGCAACTGATCAATGTTTCTCTCTCACATCGATACTTCTCTCCTTCTCCCTCCCTTCCCCACTCTCTAAAATGAAAATCATGTCCTTGGGTGAGAATTTGAAAAAAAAAAAAAAAAAAAAGAATGAACCAGGTCTATATGTACTATCATGATAGAAACTGTCTTTTAGGAGAAAAGTCACTTGCAGAATACAGTGTGCAGTGTGACTCTGTCTTCGTAAAAAAAAATGTGTGTGTGGTGGTCTCTGCCTCTCTCCTCTCACTGGGATATGCATTTAATGAGGGAAAGGACTTTTGCCTATTTTGGTTATTACTGTATCACCTGTGCCTAAAACAGTGTCAGATACATACTAAGTGCTCAACTTTTTCATTCAATGAATGAATAACTGCTTGTCTATCTTTATATGAGCAGGGAGAAGAGCGTGGAAGGGTCCATGCCAGGCTATTAATTTCAGTTGCGTATGGGGGAAAGGGTTATTGAGAAGTAGGGAGAGAGAAGATTATTAGCATTTTATTTATACATCATTTTTGGCCTTACTTGTTAACTATAAATATATTCATTTTGTAATGAAAAATCTTTAAAGATAATGTTAAAGGAGAAAAAGAAGACAAACTATGAATGCCATCACACAGAGAAACACACACAACTCTTTTGTCACATACATTTCTGGGTAGAGAAAAGACAAAGTCAGACCAGACTGACCGGGCTCTTATGCGGGGTCTGTGCAGAGAAGGCTGTAGGCTATGGGGCTGGGTGGGTGTGGGGACCTTCTTTTCTTTATATTCAATTAAGGACTGTTTGCGGATGCTGACTACTTTATTTACCTAAAGAGATATATGAATTAAAAATCGCTGCTCTTGGTGTCAAAAATGAGTATATTTGCTACTTGGTGTCTGGAACTATTTTCATTTTGTTTATACTAATGAGTAACCAATAAGTAGTTGTCTTCACTCTTGTGGCTGCTCTTAGTCATTCTAGATTGGTTCTACTTGGTCACAGTACTGGCGTTCCAAATTCCTCTTTGACTCCAAGGCACAGGTGGCAAACACAGGGCCTGCAGGTCGAATCCTGCCCACCACCTTGTTTCTACCTGGCAGCAGCGCTGAGCTCCTTGCCCCTGGTTAAGGAGCAATTACATTTATACAGTCCTAAAGTTACATTCGGTCCGTTGAAGGGAAATGCAAGGCTGATGTGGCCCCCAGTGAAAATGAGTTTGACAGCCCTGCTCTAAGGCTTACAGGATACACACCTTCTGTAAAGAGGGCTTAGGCATGTTGCCTTTGTTACTTGGTACTGGAAAAATTGGAGGGTCAAACGAAATCCCACCCTGATGTAAGCTCCTCGATTGCTGCCTTCTTCGTAATAATTAGAAGCAGAAAATACTGTAATGACCTGATTAAACAGAAAGAGGGCAGATTCACATAGAATTAGTTCCCAAAATGTCCTTCAATAAAGTCAGAAATAGCTCGAGTCTTAAAAAAAGCAAAAATCAAACTTCCAAATCTAAAGTCTAACAAGATTTCCTGTGATTCCATCAGAGAGAAACTAGGCTTTTAAATCAGTTTCCCCAGAAGTACTGACTTCTAGCCCTCATTCCCACCGTTTTTGGTCTTGCAATCCTGTATACAATTTTAGATCCATATCTTAAAATCCCCCTTAATGCTCGGTTTTGCAAATTCCGATTTTCCAAGGGCATAAAGTCTTTATTTTCTTTCCCTGTGATATTTGAGCATTCGAAATAAAACTTGTCTAATATCACAGTCTTCTTCTTTTGCTTTGAGCTGAATGATTTAGAGGGCTCAGCCCCCCTCCCCCAAAACCTGTGCTTTTAAGGGCAAAGAAATAGGGACTAAAATAAGGGACCATGACCACTCTGTTGGGAAGGAACCAACCAGCCTTGAGGCTGTGGTGGAACATAGGAGCATAATATTTGTCAGTGACAGGAAACCTGGTTTAAAGCAAGTCCTGCCTTAATGAGCATGTCACTTCAGACAAGCCACTGGTGTTTTATCTCCATTTTCTTATTACAAAGAAACCCTATAAAATACTTGTCTTAACCATTGCGCAATTGTTCGCATGAGGCGCAAATGAACTAAATAGATTTTGGAAAAGTAAAAGTTGAAATAGAAGAAAATGCCATGCATTTGGTATTGTTTTGTGTTTACCCCTGTTCAGGGTTAGAAAAGGGGACATTCCAGGAAAACTTGGGACAAGAAACCAGTTCTTCAGTCCTCACGTCTTGTAGCCTTATTACACACCACTGCAGGAGCACAACACACTCCATTTTAGTGGGTGCAGCTAAGCTGACCACAGAGAGTGACTTTCTAGAGTTCGCCTACTCAGCGGGCAGCAGGGAAGTGTGTTTTGCTGCTCTGCCCTGCTCCAGGACCGTGCAAAGGTAACAGAGAGCAAACTGGAGTCACTGCTGTCTTTTATGTGCTCGTGAGTTGAAGGACATTCTCAATCCCATGGTACTGGAAAGCTGCCTTGTGGTCAGTAAAAGCCTTTCTGTGTCCATACTTGGTGTTGCATGTAGAGTTTCAATCTTTAGGATTAGAGAAATTTAGGGAAATAAAATGAAAATCCCTTAGGATGTGGGACAGAGAGGCCCCTTCCAACAACTTATGTGAACCATACAGTCTCCCGTTTCTGTCTACCAAAGCAAGGACTTCTTTTTTTGGTACTAGGGAAGACATCTTCCCATGAGCCTCTAAGTGAGACACATCTTCTGTAAAGAAAGACTATGCTGGGGGGAAAGATGTCTGTGATGATGTCACCAACAACATTAGCTTACCTTCCCTTCGTGGCAGAGTTCATACCCTTCGGGCTTACATTCGTGAGACCTAATGAGCAGTTTCAAGCGGTGTTTCCTAAGAAATTTGGCGGTAACATCTGGCCCAAAATAGCAGCCCCCTCCTCGGCATGTGTTTGCATAGCAGCCTCGTTTCTCCCTAGGATCACTCCACAGAACATCGGTGACCTTGAAACAACAAACCAGATTAGGCGGCTACTTGCAAACGAGAATTTATCGTTCTAGATTCCAACTTCTTTTCTAGAAATATTAACCCATGTTATCCCAAAGTCTCGCTATTTCTCATTACTCTTTCAAAATTGTTTCATGTTTCCCTTCCGTGAATCTTTTCCAGAATAATTTTAATGCCCATAGCCACCACAATCCCTTTCTGGTAATCCCTAATAATCAATGTTGCAATAACAATGACTAATGTAGGACCTGGTACTGGCATAAGAACATAGATCAATGGAACAGAATATACAGTCTAGAAATAAACCCAAGTCTCTATGGTCAATTAATATGCAACAAAGGGGACGGAACCATAAAATGGAGTACAAATAGCCACTGCAACAAATGGTGTTGGGAGAACTGGACAGCTACATGGAAAAAAATGAAACCCGACCACCAACTTACACCACACAGAAAAATAAACTCAAGACGGATGAAAGATGAATGTAAGTTGTGACACCATCAAAGTCCTAGAGGAGAACACAGGCAAGAAAATTTCAGATATTCCACACAGCAATATTTTTACTGATATGTCCCCTAGAGCAAGGGATATAAAGGAAAGAATAAACAAATGGAACTACATCAAATTTAAAAGCTTCTGCATGGCTAAAGAAAATATCAGCAAAATGAAAAGGGAACCAACCGTATGGGAAAAGATATTTACCAATATTACCTCAGACAAGGGTTTGATTTTTTAAATAAATAAAGAAATCACACTCCACACCAGGAAGACAAACAATCCAATTAAAAAATGGGCAAAGGACCTGAACAGACACTTCTCTGAGGCCATACAGAGGGGCCAGAGACATATAAAAGGATGTTCAGCATCACTAGCCAGCATAGAGATGCAAATTATAACCACAATGAGATAACACTTCACACAGGTCAGAATGGCCATCACAAACAAATCAACAAACAACAAGTGTTGGAGAGGATGTGGGGAAAGGGAACCCTAGGGCACTGTTGGTGGGAATGTAGAGTGGTGCAGCCACTGTGGAAAACAGTATGGAATTTCCTCAGAAAACTAAAAATAAAACTGCCTTTTGACCCAGCAATTCCACTGCTGGGATAATATCTAAGAACCCTGAAAAACCAATTCAAAAGAACCTATGCACCCCAATGTTCATAGCAGCACAATTTATAATAGGCAAGTGCTAGAAACAGCCTAAGTGCCCATCAGTAAATGAGTGGATCAAAAAACTATAGTACATTTGATGGGTACAAACTATGGATCAAAAAACTATGGTGATGGAATACGATACAGCAGAAAGAGCTCCTACCCTTTGCGACAGCACAGGTGTAACTGGAGAGCATTATGCTAAGTGAAATAAGCCAGGCCGTGAAACACAAATACCGTATGATCTCACCTATAAGTGGAACCTAATCAATAAAATGAATAAGCAAGCAAAATATAACCAGAGACATTGAAATAAGGAACAAATTGACAGTAATCAAAGGGATGGGGTGTGGCAGATAATGGGGAAGGGTCATCAAGGAACATGGATAAAGGACCCATGGACAAAGCCAAAGGGGGGTAAGATTGAGGGTGGGAGGTGGGGGTGATAGGGCAGGGGAGTGCAATGGGGTAAAAAATGGGGACAACTGTAACTGAACAACAATAAGAAAAAGAAATGCTTTCATGTATGTGACTGAATAAAGTTATTTTTATACAATCTATAGACATTTAAAAAAACAATAACTAATGTAGCATTACTTAGTAATCATAAAGAATCAGCCATTGGCTTTTTTTCTCTTTATTGAATTTATTGGGGTGCCATTGGTTAACAGCTTTTTAGAAAAAAAATCCATCACAATTGTTGTACAATTGCTGAATCTACAAAGGTCTTTCTGCTTAAAAGAACTTCATTGTCATGTCCAAAGGACAAAGTAGTTTCCCTACAATGAACACATATTAGGTGTTCTTAATATGTCCAAAGAGATAAGGTAGGCCTTTCAGTTGTGGTTTTGCCCCTGGTGTTTGTCTTGTTGAGTATATTACATGAGGAAGCCCTTGCCCCATCACTAATGTGGACAACTGCTCATCCCGGAATACCTCTTAAGGCATCTCCTTCACTTTTTTTTTTTAATTTTAGGTGATATATTTTTTTAAGATTTTATTTATTTATTTTTAGAGAGGGAGAAAGAGAGAGAGAGAGAGAGAAACATCAATGTGCGGTTGCTGGGGGCCGTGGCCTGCAACCCAGGCATGTGCCCTGACTGGGAATCGAACCTGCGATGCTTTGGTTCCCAGACCGCGCTCAGTCCACTGAGCTATGCCAGCCAGGGCTCTCCTTCACTTTTTGCCCTCTTGAGAAGTACATCTCACTTTCAGCGATACACTGAATGATTTCCACAATGTGTTCTCCTAAATCTCCAAGTATTTTATTAGCATAATATTACCTTTTGGGCTGAAATAGGCAAATGTAGGCCACACGATGCCCAGAACCAAAGTTTCTAAGAATATTTTTAATAGAAAACTGGGGGCTCCCTGTTTATGGCTCTAATCTATGTATAATGTTTCTTTTGTTAAACTTTCTGCATATTCTTTTACTTTTTTTATTATTGTTCTATTACAGTTGTCCCAATTTTCCCTTGTTGCTCTCCCCTGCCCCACCCACCCCTCCACTGCTCCCACAGTCAATCCTTACCCTGTTGCCCACGTCCGTGGGTCATTTATACTTGTTCTTTAAGTAGACCCTTCCCTACAGGAGCTTAAAGCAGTAGCGACAAAAACTAACTTAGTCACTAAAGATGTGCAACTTTGAGAAAACTCTCTGGGTCTCAGATCTTTAAAATCAGGGCTTTGGGCTACATGAGTTGTAAAGAATCTCAAAGTTCTAACAAGCTGTGATTCTAAGAGTCCATATTTTCCATGTGTTTCTATGAAGGCATGGAGAACCATGCATTTTAAGTTGTACAGTTATTCCAGTGGGTCTTAAGAAGAGGACCAGAAGTGGTTGTCCCAATAACCGTGATTGTATAGCCATTTATAGGTTTGGCATTGAAGGGGAGCTAGAAATCAGTGAGGGAGAAGACAGTGAGGTGGAAAGAAGAACAGAACTGGTTGGAGAATTACTCTGGAATGATAAGCAGCTGGTCAGAACTGGAGAAAGCCTGAATGAGACACATTCCAGACTTTTGCAGAGTTTTTGATAGACTGAAGTGGGAATTAAAATCACCCAAAGTTTCTCCCTTCTCCCCCACTGAATCCCAACAATGGCACAACTCTACCATACAAATAAATACCATTGTAGGTAACTAAAGTGTACACATCCACTGTGTAGCAGGAATGGAGGAAAGAAAATTAAAGGTACAAGTGAAATTATCAAAATATTGGGAATGAGATTCTGGTCCATTTTACCCTGTGTCAGCTCCAGTCACAGACTTGAGAGTCTGTAAGCTACCTCATTTATATTATTGGGACAGCAGGAGGTTCTATTACAGAATAATGACTCCCAAGTCTCCCCATCTCACTTCTTAAGACTACATATATCCATAATACTAACTCATGTAGGTTTCCAGAGGCCAAGATATTCTTTTTATGCAATTCTAATCTCTTTGGCCTGATCCTTTTTATTCACCAGAATCCTAGAAGTGCTTATCCTATCTAACCTTTGGTCTTTGAAATTTAGACGTCCAAATTTAATAAAGCACCCTTCCCTGCTTGCTATAGGATATCTCTTAGACCTAGTTGATTTTTAAATACTTTGGATGCACAAGCCAGTGACAAATCCTATTTCTCTTTTACTACCCCTCCTCTCTCCCTATCGCCCCACCTCTCTCTCTTTTTCCTCATTGATTAGAGTATATTTTACATCAGAAATCACATTTTAGTCAAAATTTTCAGCAATCAAGGTACAAGGGTATGGAATCAAGAAACAGAGGTTTGCCCTGACCAGTGTGGCTCAGTTGGTTGGGTGTCATCCCACAAAGCAAAAGGTGGCTGGCTCAATTCCTGGTCAGGGCATATACCTGGGTTGCCGTCCGTGTACAAGAGGTCAGGATGTGTACAAGAGGCAACCAATCGATGTTTCTTTTTCACATCGATGTTTCTCTCCCTCTCTTTCTCTCTTCTATCCCCGCTCTCTAAAAATTAATTAATTAATTAAAAGAAATAGAGGCTTCTTGGGGGTAAGCAATTACAAGAAAGCTGGTAGTACCATGATACTGGTAGCAAGAATAGCCCAGTTAGAAGTTTAACAGACAGAATCAGGGAAAGTAACAGATGAGAATAGCCCTCTTGGGGGTCAGAATAAGCCTCAAAGATTGTCAATACCCTGCCCCTGCAAATGAGTCCAACTTTAACGGGATCAGATTATGGAGCCCCAGGGCACTGTTAAAAACAATAGCAATTAGTGAAGTAACAGCTGGGTCTGATGCACATAGAGGCTGATGGGCCAAAGCTCACAGTGGAAACCAGGGAAAAAGAGAGTCAAAGAGAGCCCACCTAAAGGTACAACTGTCCCTGGTAGTCAGGCAAACTGTGTGCATGCCCAGTGCAGCAGCACTTTGTAAGGAGCGACATCAGAGGCTACACAGGGAGGGAACAGACTTCACTGAAATAGTCCAGACAAGCCACTAAACAAATAAATGAGCAAACAAGCAAATCAGAACAAGCCCCAGAGGAGCATGGGAATAACTATCTTGAGTACTATGATATATTTATTACCTAGAATGTTCAGTTTTCAACCAAAAATTGCAAGACACACACAAAAAAGAATCACAGAGAAAAACAAGCAGGCAATAGAACTCGCCTTTGAGAAGATTAGGTATTAATTTAGCAGACAAAAATTTCAAAGCAACTGTTACAAATACGTGCAAAGACAGATATATAAAATACTCCACTCAACAAGAACAGAATATACTTTCTTCTCCAGAGCACATGAAGCATTCTCCAAGACGGACCATATGCTGGGCCACAAGAAAGCCTCAGTCTGGTTTAAAAGGATTTAAATCTCATGCAAAGTATGATCACCAACCAAAATTGAATTCAAGTAGAAATCAATAAGAGAAGGAAATATGAGAAATTAAGAAATATGCAGAAATTAAACAACACACTCCTAAATAACATTATGAAGTAAAGAAAAAGTTCCAAGAGAAATTAGAAAATAGTTTGAGATGAATGCAAATGAAAGCACAACATGGCAAAACTCTTGGGATGGAACTAAAGCAGTATGTACAGGAAAATTTATAACTTAATTCAAAAGAGGAAAAAAATCTCCAATCAGTGACATTACTTTCACCTTAGGAAACTAGAAAAAGAAGGACAAACTAAATCTAAAAGCAGAAGGAGGGAAATAATAAAGGTTAGAGCTGAAATAAACAAGGATAACATAGAGTACATTAGAGAAAAGTCAATAAAACCAAAAGTTGGCTCTTTGAAAAGATCAATAAAATTGACAAACTTCGGTGGGACTGACCAAGAGAACAAAATAGACTCAAATTACTAAAATCAGAAATGAAAGAGGGGACCATCACTTTGGGGACCTTACCAAAAGAAAAAAAAATACACACATAAACCTACTTTGCCCATCCCGTGTGTTTGTGTGTGTGTGTGTGTGTGTGTGTGTGTGTATTCTACAAATATAGGTCAACAAGTTAGATAAATTAAATGAAATGGAAAAATTCCAAAGGAAGACAAACTATCAATACTACCAAGATGTAAACTACTCAAAAAGAAATAAAAAGTCTGAATAGAACTGCTCTAGTAAGACAGATGATTAAGTTAATAATTTTAAAACTTCCTATGAAGAAAAGTCCAGACTCAGATGGCTTCATTCTACCAAACATTTGAAGAATGTTTAATATAATTAATTCATAAACTCCTCCCCCAAAGAGAAGAGGATATAATACTTCCCAACTCATCCTATGAGGACAATCTTACATATCTTACATTAATACCAAAGACATCCCAAGAAAGGGAAACTACAGACGAATACTCCTTATGAATATAAATGTAAAAAGCCTCAAAAAATATTAGCAAACTGAAGCCAGCAACACATAAAATGGATTATACATGACCAAGTGGGATCTATACCAGGAATTTAACGTTAGTTTAACATCTGAAATCAACCAATGTAATACAACATATTTAACAGAATAAAAGACAAACACCACATGATTACCTTAATAGATACAACAAAAGCACTAGACAAAACCCAATACTCTTTTGTGATAAAAGCATTCAACACAGTAAGCACAGAAAGAAACTTCCTCAATCTGATGAAGGGCAGCTAAAATACAAACAAACAGCTAATATACTTAATGGTAAAAGGCTAAATGCTTCCCCATAATATCAGGAATAAAACAAGAATGTTCTCACCACTTCTATTCATCACTGCACTGGAGACTCTAGACACGGCTACTAAGAAAAAGGCATACAAGGCAACCCAATTGGAAAGAAAGACGCAAAATCATCTCTATTCATAGATAACATGCAGTTGTACATAGAAAGTCCCAAGGAATCCACTGAAATCATCAGAATGAATAAGCAAGTTTATCAAGGTTCCCTACATGAGATCAGTACATAAAAATCAACTGTATTTCGATATATTGGCAATGAACAATCCAAAATGCAATTAAGAAAGCAATTCTAGTTACAATAATATTGAAAATACTTAGGAATAAGTTAGGAATAACCTTAACAAAACAAGTAGCTCAATATACATGATTACAAAACACTGTTGACATTAAAGATCTAAATGAATGGAAAGACATTCCATGTTCATGGAGTTGAAGACATAATATTTTTAAAACTACAATAGTACCCAAATTGATCCATAGGTTCAAGTCCATCCCTACCAAAATCCCAGCTGGTTTTTGGTAGAAATTAACAAGCTGATCCTAAAATTCATATGGAAAATTTAAGGGACCCAGAATAGTCCAAAAAATCTTGAAGAAAAAATGTGGAGAACTCACACTTCCAGTTTCAAAACTTTGTACAAAGCTACAGTAATCAAAACTATGTAGTACTGATGTAAGGACAGACATATAGATTATGGAATAGAATTAAAAATCTAGAAATAAACCTTCATATTTATGGCCAATTGATTTTTGGTGAGGGTGCCGTGAAAATTCAATAAGAATAGTCTTTTTAACAAATGGTGCTGGGATAACTGGATATCCGCATGCAATAGAACGAATTTGGAAACCTACCTCATAACTCAAAATGGATTGGACACCCAAATATAAGAGCTAAAACCATAAAACTCTTGGAAGAAAACAAAGGAATAAATCTTCATGACACTGGCTTAGGCAATGGCTTCTTAGATACAATACCAAAAGCACAAAGCAAAAGTACTTCTGTTACTCTGGCAAAGTAAAGAAGCCAAACACCAAAGACCACATACTGTAACATGTCCAGAAAAGACAAATCTATGAAGACCAAAAGTAGATTAGTGGTTGCCTGAGGCTGAGGGGAGTGGTGGGCGGGGGAGGGGGGGGATAGGAGAGTGGGGGGTGGGGTGGAAATGGAGAGTGACTGATAATAGGCATGGAGTTTCTTTATTAGGTGATGAACACGTTCTAAAATTAGATTGTAGTGATAGCTGCACCACACTGTGAATATACTAAAAAAACAATGAATTATATACTTTAAATAAGTATATTATATGGTATGCAAATTATATATCAATAAAGCTATTAAAATACAGTGATGAATTCAGAGAGAAGGATATGATCTGCTTATAAGGCTAAGTCGCTTTTTATCTCTATATTGTAAGGGACAACATCATCTGTGCTATGTCTTCTTTGCCACTTTGGTGAACAGTTGGATTACCTACCTGTTCCCACTCATACTTTGTTAAATACTGAGAAGGGGGTCCAGTCATTTTGGTTCCCGGTGGCGGAGGACGTCCTCTATGTCTCCTCATTTCAGCAGGGTTGCTTCTATCCACTGGAACTGGTGGCATCAGCACAGATTTCAGCTACAAAACAAATTCATGCTTTAGTCAAATCCTATGCTTGGTGTGCTGCACACAGAAACTTCAGTACCTGTTGCTATTGTGTCTATATTGTTCTGTGCCTCAACCCAATGAAAAACACATGGTCATCTTTTCAATCGTACCCACCTCCTTTATCTTAGTAACCATTGATCTCTAGGAAGTGGGCCTGTTCAATTCTGTTTGCACATTTTTCAAATAGAAACATTGCCCTGTAGGGAAAGTTTCCCGCTAGAGTTTCTAAAGGATTCTGGAAGCACAGATGTCAGTGCTAGACATGCTCTGAGGCAGGGGTGTCCAAACCATGGCCTGCAAACCACATGTGGCCCAGGATGTCTATGAATGTGGCCTAACACAAAATCGTAAATTTACTTAAAACCTTTTTTTTTTTGCCCTTATTATATATAATATTAAAGGGACTTATCTAAGAAAAAGAAGATCAAAACTATGAACAGTAAAATGATAACACAATCACAACTATCAAAAACTGAACCTAAAAAATAAAAGCAAAAACTAAGCAAACAATTACAAGAGGAACAGAATCACAGAAATGGAGATCACATGGAGGGTTATCAGTGGGGAGGGGATGGGGGAGAATGGAGGACAAGATAGAGGGAATAAGAAGCATAATTGGTAGGTGGAAAATAGACAGGGGGAGTTTAAGAATAGTACAGGAAATATAGAAGCCAAAGAACTTATATGTAATGACCTATGGACGTGAACTAAAGGTGGGGGGAATGCTGATGGGAGGGAGTACAGGGCAGAGGAGGAGAAAGTGGAGAAAAATGGGATAACTGTAATACCATAATGAATATAATATACTTAAAAAATAAAAACAAAGAAAATAACCCCCCCCTTTTTTTGGCTCATCAGTTTCGTTAGTGTTTGTATATTTAATGTGTGGCCCAATACAGCTCCTCTTCCAGTGTGGCTCAGAGAGGCCAAAATGTTAGACACCATCACCACAGGAAATGGGAAGTGCTAAGGGAAAACTGTCTTCCTGTGAGCCTTTATATATTGGGCTAAGAGAGAACCAATAGGCTTTGATTTCAGGACCACTTCAGGAGTGGCTGCTTTTTATTTTGTTGTGTTTTCCTGGAGAAGTGAGAGAAAGTTACACGTGCATTCAGGAAAGCTCTCAAAGGGGACATAATTTGAAAACTTTGGAAGCCCTTCAACTTAAATGCAATGTGGTCTCAATCTGACCCTGCCAGCAACTGGTGATGTTCTCTAATCCTAGTAACAAAAGTGATGCACGTCTTTGAAAAATAAAATGTCTTTCTGATAGTATGTCAATTACTATAATCCCTTCTACATTCCCTTACATTACCTGAGACTATAATTTTACACTTATTTCTTTGTAGCACTCTACCCTTATACAAAATAATTTGATGTGATACTTCTGTTATATTGGTAGCCTGAGGTCAGTGATAGACAGTTCTCTGTGGTAGGCCCTTAGTTTCTTCTATAAACTAGGGTGTATATGAATCTTACTTTTATTTTTCAAAAATAAAATTGGATCTTATTCTGTGGTCCTGTCTCATTGAGATGGTTGGAAATTCAGTATCTGCTATTATTGGTGAGTTCACAGCCTATGTTCCCCATCTGCCCCCAGCAAATGTCCCCAGAACGGAATATTCTGGGAAGACACTCTGGACTTGCATGCATACAACTTCTGATAAGTTCATTGGGGGAGTCAACATGGTTTCAAATACGTGTGGCTCTGCTGTTTTCAAGGCCACTCAGGATAAAGATACTTTGCCCCAGCCCTTTCCTAAGGCACCACACCACCACTTTCTCCGGGGGGACCTACTATTCATCCCTCCCCCTGCACCCACTTCCTGGCAGGGAGTTTGAAGAATACTAAAGCAGAGTCTTCATCTTATGGAGTATTCCTTCTCTGTTCCTCTGCATTGACCCCTTCCCCCAACCTGCCCACCTAATAAAATGTCTTTAATGAACCTAGAATGGAAGTTGTCAATAGGTTCCCCCAACCCCATCCCTCCCCTATTAGCAATTATACCACAACAGGTATAAACCAGAGAGCATGGTCACCCTATACTTGAAGGGTCCTAAGGGATGGGAAAGTGGGGGTTATAAAATTGGACTTGAAAATCTACTTTTATATCTCATCTGGTAGAGTTTCAAAAGCTTGAACCTATGACTTTTACTACAGCTCAATTATATTTAATACAATAACTATGTGCTGTCAATTCCACCTCACTCTAGGAGGGGTAGAAGCTACAAAAATATATATAAGTCAAATTTCTATCTTTACAACCCATCTTACGAATGGGTGGAACACTGCTCCTCAAAGGACATGACATTTGAGGCATCCTGAGAAAATTTCTGGCCCACAAACTTCTCCCCACAGTCCATTTTGGTAACTAAAATTCAAACCTTAGTCCCAAGTATCAGCAAAAAAAAAGGAGAGAATTGGAGAAGAGAGCTCTATGTTCAGAGCTTACTCTACACTGTTTCCCTCATCTAGTTAATTATACTTAATCCTGCCAACAATTCAATATGGAAGGTATTTTTAGCTTCAACGTATAGGTATGGAAACTGAGACCTAGAAAACTTTGGTTCCTTGCCCACTCACCAAACCAGAAAGTGGCAGCAGCAGGATGTAAAGCTAGTTACACCTGTCTGATGTCAGAGCCTCATGGTGTTTACTAGGTCAAGGTGGCTCTCAACCTAGGGTCTCCATGGAGATAGCAATGGACATTCCAGAGATATGATCTTAATATCTGAAAAAACCCTACAGAGGGTAACCTGCCCAGGCTAATCTCAGGAAAGGAAAATTTTTCAGTCGGATAAATTGGTAGTGGCTGCCATGGCTGATTAGTGCTATTGTCATAGGACAGGTGGTGGCAGAGTGTCCTATTCCTGTTATGTGCTTGCCAATATTTGACTGCCAAAAATACCATGTTCTGTTGTTCTTGGCTAGAATCATATCCATTCATTATGCTAACATTGACTATCTCATGTTGGTCAAAATGACTTATTGGCTTGACTATTTGCTGATACTTAGAGGGATGCTTAAAATTTATTGCAACAGGGATACTTTTAAGAGTAAAGAGAGGTGCTATTAACAATTACAGGAACACAACAGGTATAAACCAGGAATTATGGTCCTCACTGGGTGAGGTTGGAAGGGAGCTATGCAAAATTACCACAGAATCAGGAAAAGGGTTGTAAAATGTTTTTATCCAGTTTTGTCTTAGGTTTGCCTTGCTTTGGTTTTAAATCTTTTAGGAGATATTCAATAAACATTGATTATATACTTACTACATCTTAGATTCTGGGATTATATCAGTGGACTAGAGAAGCCGGGGTAGAGAGTAAACAAACACTGTCAGAGTTCCTTATTGAATTTTGGTAACTGGTATGAAGGATACATACAAGGGGATTAAGAGCATATAAAAGGGGACTTGATCTAGCCTGCACATTGTGGAAGGCTGTGCAGAGGGGTATATTTAAGCTGAAATTAAAAGGATCAGAAAAAGTTAGCAACAGTATTATCATTCATGTGTAATAAAGTATAAGGACTCCAAAAACTCATGGTGAATAGAGGTCACATTTCTGTCTATATCAAATTAAATTCCAGCTCTAGGCTCCACTTGCCTAGATTGCTTGAAAGCTGATTATCAGTCCTGAGGGGTAAGGGTTCACGTTGTTCACTGGGACCATATGTGATCATTTGGCTCCAGAGTTGCTATCGGTTCTCAAGCCCACGTGGTACCCCCTGTGCCCCTGGTCTGGATACTTGGCTGGTATAGGAGGAAAATACTTCCAGTCATTCTGCAAAGCCCAGACAAAGCAGGCTTTCATGAAGGGTGACAATTTTACAGGCTCCACACAACCACTTCCCTCAGAGGTTTTATACATGTCCCTGCTCTATTTCTGTTGTATTTAATATGATTAGGTTTAAAAATATTTCCAAAAATATTACCCTGAGCCATTTAGAGTATATTATAAGGGAAACAATATGAATTCAAAAATAAAGTATTGTATGATTCCACTTACATGAGGCACCTAGAGTACTCAAATTCATAGAGACAGAAAGTAGAAGGGCGGTTGCAGAGGTGGAGGAGGGAAATGGGAAGTTAGCGTCAATGGGTATATAGTTGCAGTTTGGCAAGATAACAAGTTTGAGAGATGGATGGTAATGATTTTGGTGATGGCTGCACAACAATGTGAATGTATCTAAAGCCACTAAACTGTACACTTAAAAATGGTTATAGTGGTAAATTTATGTTATGTATATTTTACCACAATATTAATTAAAGACTTTAATTTTTTAAATCAGAATTTCTCACTTTTGGAAATCATATGAAATGCCAAAATTTCTTTATTTTCCCACGTTCATCATGAATTTTAAAATTTCCCATGTAGAAAAGTTACCCATATACTTATCATACAATCATAGATTTTCTAAAATTTGCAGTAATCTTTTCAGAGTTACAACAACTACTAAAACACAAACGAATACAAAATAATACATGGAAATAAGAGTTATACATCCCCATATAAATCTCTGAGACAAGATTCATATAAATAGTGATCTTACTTTGTTTCTTTCTATATTATTGAGTAAAACCAAATCTGTGCAGTCTGATATCCCACCATGCGTGATCAGGATGTCTTCATCAATGATTGTACCAACTGGCAGCCAGGCAAAAACATCTTCCAAGAATTTTAAGATTTTTTCCCCATGTACCTGTAAGTAAGAGCTTGATTCAGTTTCCATGATGGGTTCGAGTTCATTGAGTAGTCTCAATGTATGGACAAAAAGCAAATCAGTTTTCATGCCACCCAAACAAAGTCAGCACGGAGTCACTTAACCCACTAGCATGCATTAATCATGTCTCTTTAGTCTGTAGTTTTGAGACTTTGACATCTTGGAGCCTTGAAGTCCCTGAGACTGTACCTCCCAGGGCTAGCTCATTCTTACAGATAGTAAATGACTTGCCTTTCATATGCAAACCAATCAGTCAAGAGCCCACACCCCAACCACCTCTTTAATGGGGCTGAAATTACTCAAACTACCAAACCCTAAACATGCTTACACTGTCTCTTCCAATTCTCCCCAAGGAAACCACAATAAACACACTCCCTCTCACTCCTTCTGTCTTCTGGCCAAGCTTGGTGCTTCCCCATGTGGCCCCACAATGTGGTGTGCTGTGCCTCCTGTTTCCAGGTAACTGCAAATAAAAACCTCTTCCTTTAGGATAGCTACTTTCATTTCTGCATGTTTTACCGTACCTGGGTAAAAAAAGAACCAGGTACTTTTAAAACAATGGAATAGGTTGTTTCTATGCTGAAATTTACAAAAGTCACAATGAAAAAGCTTGCTTTAGTCCAGGAAAAAAATAAGCCTCTACCACGGCCAAGGCTTCCTTTTATTGGTATGGATTCTGACTAGTTCACCCATCACCCTTCCTGAAGGCTCACTCCTTTTTCACTTCTCCATATAGACAGCAAAGAGAGTTTGTTTTAAAGTATGAGTCTTACCTTGTACTTACTCAAGACTTCTTTTGTGAAGCCATACCTGGAAAAAAGTGGGATTTATACTATTTAATTAAATGTTGATATAACTCCTACTTATATGAGTCATGCAAAAAAGGGAGGCCTTGACATCTCACTATCGCAAATGTCAATAGCTTAAGAAATTAGACTTTAGTTGGAACTATTACTTACCCAAGTATTTGCTAGACATGATGGAAAAGAACAAAAGCAGCCAATGACTTCATTCCTATCCTCAAGGAGCTTGTAGAACAGTTGGGGAAAGAAGATAAAGTCTCATGGAACAATCACGAGACAACTTAGAAAACACGTGGTAAGCACAGGCTGTATCAACGCTGCGAGTCTCAGAGGAGCTCTGCGAGGGAATGCTTTCAGTGCAGATAGAATGTCTCAGGCCATTTTTATCTTACAGTCAATGAATGATAGTGAGAGGAAAAAAGACTGAGCAGAAATAAAGAAAAGCCTAGAAGATAAACAAGTTGGCTCTTTATAGTCTCTCTGATATACTTCATGTAATGGTATTGAAAGTTTTAATAGAAAGTGTCAGGGATTTTAGAGCCTGAATAGCAGTTGCTACAGGATATTTAATGATGGGATTTTCTTCCAGTTACTTTTCTTTGCCTTAGCCTAATAGCACATACTCTTAATACCCAAAACGGTAAAGTTGGAACACAACATACTCCACGTTTCTATGCAAATCATGTCATGTCAGGCTTGTATAATGTAACATTATGTTTTCTGGGATGAATTCAGTCCTACACTCACCAAAGGTGTCCATGTTCTTAAATCCGATGGACACTTTGCAGTTCTCATCTTTCTTGCCCTTTCTGAAACAACTGTATTAGTATACAGTTGACTACACAGTCCTTCTGGAAAACTTTCCTTCTCTTGGATTGATTGACAGTAAACTCTCCTGGTTTTCCTCCTACCTTTCCAGTTAGTGTGAATCTCCTTTGCAAGTTCTCCTCTACCGAGCCTTAAATGCTAGGAGTTTCTTCAGATTCTGTCCCAGGCCCTCTTCTATCTTTACTTTCTCCCTTGACAACATCATTCGTGCCCAGGGCTTCAGTTATTATCTATGTGCCAATACTACAGGACAATGCTCCAGCCTATACTTCATTTCTGAGCTTGGGACATGTATAGTCAACTGCCTGCTCAGCAGCACCTCAAATGAACTTTCTTCAAACTGAACCCATCATTCTCTCTCATCTCAACTTTCTTCTCTTTTCATGTTCCCAATATCAGTGAATGATGCTATGTACCCACCAAACTCAAGCCAAGAACCAAGAGATCACCCTTGATTCTCTCCTCTTTCAAGTCCCTCATACTATGTTACTAAACCTTAAGTCATCATTTCCTAAACTCCTCTTGAATCTACCTACTTCTTTGCATCCCCATTCCCATCACCCTAGTCTAGGTGAAAATCCATCATCTACTCTTCAACTGCTTCTTAACTGGCCTCCCCACATACAATTTCTACCTCTCTCCAAATTACTCTTCCTGCTACATTTTAAGACACAAATTTTATGATACTCTCCAATGACTTTCTGTTGTCTTCACAAGAGAATCAGAATTCCTTTGCACAATTCAACCATTTCTTATGTCTGCAGCACTATGAGACACCATCCTGTCCCTCAGTCTATGCTCCTGCCTCTTGAACTTCTTTCAAGTCTAAAAAGTCTTGTCTTAAGCTCTGAATAAGTTGTCCTCTCACTGTGAAACACCATGGCCCCTTCATCGCCTAATTCATTCTTCGGGGCTCAGGCTAATGCCATACTTCTGTGGGACAACCTTCTGTCACCCCTCAAACAGATCAGATCCTCCACTTTACAAACTCATTGCACTTGAAAAACCTGCTCAATATGTGTTCTGACTGCTAGATATAAACTCTATGAGGGAAGGGGCATGTGTCTTTCATTAACCATTGTAAGCACTAAATAAATATGATTAGCTAAATGAATAAATGAAAGGATAAAAGGTGTGCTCCAATAAAAGTATTTAGCTACACTACATACAATGGGCCTCTGGTAATAGTCTTGGAATGTTTTTCTTCATAGTCTTAGTATTTGCTTCCTTACCTAAGAATTAGAATTAAAACTCTGCACTGTGACCAGGTGCCAAAACAGCACCAAAGACAAGACTGATCAATTGCTGAGCTTTGATCAAGGCATCCAAAAGCCCAGGACCAAAAACATGAAACATGCCACGCCTTCTACTGCTCTAGGGCAAACTGGTTCTTATTTTCTGTAAAATAAGAAACAACAACAAAAGAGGAAACAAGAAAAAGAAAAGGAGGAGGAGGAGAGCAGGAAGTAGAAGAGGAGGAAGAAGAAAAATAAAAAAGGGAAAGGGGAACGTGTATCACCTACTGGGCCTATCAGCAAAAATTGGTAAATCATTTAATCAATCTTTATTTCTCAAATCTGCAGTGAGTCAGATAGTTGAATGCTATGTTACAGCTGTTCTCAAATAGGTTTATGAACAACTGTGCCAGAAGCAATTACCATGTGATTTAAAAATATACACATTAATGAAAAACACAGTACTAGTTTCTGAAACAACACGTGAAACAAGCCAAAAGGGTAGCAGCAGAATGATCCCATCTAAGCCTGTTCACAGAACCTACCACACCTCCAAACCTGACCTAAGACATCTACTCGGCACTCAGTTTGCACTGTGAAGGGTGGGATGGGAGGATGAGAAAGAACATAATAGAAGGAAGAACAGAACTGGAAGAAAATATAGGAAGGGGACTTCAGAACAATGTGCACTCTCTCAGTAGAAGACTAGGGGTTGTAAAAAGGGGTAAGAATTGAGCTCTTCCTTGCGATTCCTCTCATCCCTACTTCTCTACACTCACCGCTAACTCTTTGCTAGGAACTGAACATGATGGACTTTTCCAAAGTGGGGGTGGGGGGAGAGGACATCTAAAGGCCTAGGTTACCTCATGTTCATTAAAAAATCTTCATGGTTTCCTCTGTTCAAGCACACGTCATCGCCATAGAGAAGAAAACCCACACACAAGATCATTAAGACCTCGATGGAATTTTTTCCTCGGTCTACAAAATCACCATTAAAAACATATGGGTTGGATGACGAAGGGAGGCCATTCTGTGGAAGGAGGAGAGGGGAGAAAAACAAGCAGTTAAAAAATGTATTTTTAAAGTAAGGCTTTGTGCTTATTGTCCCTGAGACCATGGAGAAAGAAGCTGAGTCAGTTCTCCCATTGGGAAAAAATTGATCAGTTGCTTGAGTCAGTTTACTCTTCCAGGGCAGGCATCTCCTGCAAGGGACATTGGAAGTCAAGAATTAGCTTGAGACAGGAAGATAATGGCGGGGGTGGGGGGTGGGGATGAGGATTGCTCATTCTACCCACCATCTATTATGAGTGTTCTCTGAAAGAAGCTGATCTTTGTCCTATCAAAAATGGCTACTCTCTTCTCTTCCTTTTCCTTGGAAAAGAGGGAAACTTCTAAGGGGCCCTATGTTTAACTTCTCTGGGCTATGTGTGAGCCCCTCAAATTGCACAAAGGGGGTGACACTATATCCCTTCCTCCCCAGATCAAATAAAAGAATGGATACAGAAGTGCCCAGGAACATGTAAGGTGCCGTATAACTGACCAGGGCTGACATACCACCAGTATACTCTGAGACAATCGCACTAAGTATTGACAGCTGGTGTGTGTTCTCACTGCTCACTGACCAGGATATATTAGTTGTTAAATATTTTGATTTCACTCTCAAATATGAGATAATACTTTAAAAAACAGTGTTACTATGAAAAATAACTGGGATCAGGACAAAGGTCTGGTCTTTATGAGAACTATTGATTCCTTTACTTCTGTGCTACTAAATTCTAAGACAAAACAAACATGTCATGCCTACCAGGCCTGGTAGAGAAATGGTTAAGTGCACCTCTATTGCATAGTTAGATACATTAAAATGCTTAAAAAATACATTACTAAGACAAAATGTAAGTATTCTCTTATTACTTTACACTCGCTCTCCTAGTATTTATATACATTTTATTGACATCAATATAACAGAAATAGTTGAAAAAATAATACAGGTTACAACATATAACTTAGGGATTCCAGAAATCACTATGCAATGAAACATATTCTGAAGGCAATAGAAAACACAAGCAATCAGTGGTATAGTGTTCTGGGCCAGAAATAAGAAGACTTACTCTCTAGCCCAGCTCTGCTATTACCCATGTGTCCTTAGGCAAGTTGTTTAATCTTTATGAGTCGTAAGTTTCTTCATCTGTAAAATGGGGACGATAACCTCCATACTCACCACACGGGACTACTTTTGAACTCAAGTGAGTCCATGTGGATAAAATTGCACGAGAACCATAAAGCGCCATATAAATTAAGAGATTCATTTTGTTATGACCTTTGTATTATTTTGAATCTTAAGACCCCATTATTTTACATCTTTTATACATTTATTTATGTAACTTTATTCACACTGGGCTTAGATAGCATGAGTCAGTTGCAAAAATATTGGCTACTGCTCATCAAACCTTCAAGAAAAAGTGAAGGTTTCTGCATCTTTGATACTCTTCCTTCCCCTAGTCTGGGATGAGTAAGCTGGAGAAGTCTGAGGAGTGCTGGAGGCCATAGGCTCTGCTGGGATGTCTGGGCCTGAAGAGGGCTAGAGGAGCAGCAGCAGAGAGCCCTGGGGTGAGAACAGGGAGAATCGGGCCTTAGGGAGACTGTGGATCCCTTGATTAAGGGGAGACCTTCTCTCAGAGCATGTGTGTGGTCCTGGTTGGGGGAGAGGGAGCTGGATCTTACCAGGAAACCATATCAAAATTTGAGAAAAGTATTCGACAGTCTAAAATTATACGTATTATTATTGGATGGTAAACATGTTTTCAACTGTGATGACAAATTTTCTCATATTAGAACTTCTCATCTCCAGTTAAGCCAAACTTTGTTTATAGGTATTTCATCTCTGCCATAAGCAAAGGATAATGAATTTCTTTGTCATACCTAAATTTAAGCCAAAAATAATAATGGTCAGCTAGGCCATCTACTTTATACATGATGCTTGACAACCAATGAGTTTTAACCTTTTTAGAAAGTCAAACACATCATCAAAAGCCTGAGATTTGTGGTAATGAAGATCATTCAACTCAGTATATCACAGTCTCTGAAAGTGATTCCAAAAGGAGCCCTAAATGTGTATGCTGAATACCTGTACATGTTGAGCCTTTTACATTAACTGCTTTGAGGAGGGCAACATTGATTTGGATGTATAAGATCTGCTCTGTTGGTCCAGAATTAGTCATATTACTTTATATAGTCTGAGTCAAATATGTTTTAGTCTTAGAATAATAGGGAACTGGAAAACAGGTAAGAGCATGAAGAGTAAGTCTCCGGGAACATAAGCTTTGGAGTATTTAGGCTTCTGGTTACTGAGATTTCTCTGGGTTTCCTTCAAAGAAGCAAAATCTGCTGCTATACCCTATCCTTCACTCAGTTCCAGTAAACCAAACTCTCTGGCTTATTCTGTAGCTGATATACAATAAACCATCTATGACATAGAAATGAAGTTGACAAATACAGAAAACTCAGGGTAATCACAACTCTGAACAGCACTCAGATAACCTGTAGGGGACGGGGGAGGGGGCAGCAGACTGCAATCAATTAACTTGAATAGAGATACACAAGACATTTCCTTATACTGTCACCTATTTCCTACTGCAGCATTTTACAACAGACATCTAGAAGGTATCCCAACTTTTGTGCACATTTTCCCCAAGGCACATCACATAATAACCTCTGGACCTCAACTCCACATTATTTCAATTTTTATATCTTTCATGAATCCTATTTCAGAGGTCTGTTCTGCTCCCAACATACTGCCTTAATCTCAAAAGGGAAAGAATTGATTACTGTGGCAGTGTGAAGCATGTCAGTGACAGAAAACAAGAAAATATTTAATGAACTTCTCAACTGGAAAATCACAGGCATGGGGGTGGGGAGTGGAGGACAGAAGGGAGGAGAGAAAGAAAAAGGAAAAAACAAGATGGCATGGCTTCCAATGGGCAGCATCAATATGACGCTCACAGGGTGAAGAGCTAATTAGCTTTTCTCTGTCCATGTGCATCTCTGTTTCAGCTTCAGGAGGTCTCCACTCACAGCACGAATTTAACAAAATAATTCGCCAATACTTGATCTAAAATTTCAAGCTTTGTTTTCAGTGAGGAAAACGGCCTTGCAATGTTAGCAAGGCTAAGGCTCTGAATAAAGTATTTCAAATTGGTCACTCTAATTAAGCCAAAGTGGCTGACTTAAATTAACCTGTTCATAAAATAAAATATAAAAATATGACCTAACAAATGCTATGTAAATTATTTCACTTGAAGACACTGGAGCCATATAAAGTTGAGATGCCCTTTTTAGCACAGGTCTGTCATGGTTAACCGTGTGTCACCCAGAGGAAAGAATTATTTCCAAAACCAGATAGGACTGTGATCTGAAAATGTCTGGCTTAGTGTCAAGGTGCTTAAGTGATACAATTTTTAAGGACAACCAAATATGAAAGAAGTCAAAATCTCAAAACAAACAAGTAAGAACAATCATTAGTATGAATCTCATCATTTATTGCAGTACACCACAAAGTGTGAGAGAATAAAATGTTTTCCAATCCTCTAAAACTTTCCTTCATGACTTAGGCACTTATTAATTACTAAAACCCTTTGAAGGGACTGTCTTAAATGTCACCTCTTCCAGGAAGTCTCCCATGAGGTTAGGTGCTCCTCCAATCTACTCCCTTGGAGCCTCGTGCTTATCCCAATTATAACGCACCCCACCCCAGAACAGTCCTATTGCTTTATTAGTTGACTAAACTTCACTAAACTGTGATGTCTTTGGAGCTAAAAGCAGTGTCTCAGTCATGCTGTATCACCAACCTTATCAGAGTACCTCATTCATAATAAGTGTCTAATACACACACATAAAATGAATGAACTTCATATTCATCTTTGTATCATTCCACAGTTTATATAGTGCCGTGTGCACTATAAGGACCACATTAAAATTACTGAATGAGTAAATTAGTGGGCAGATACCCTTTTACATATAATTTGGATAACGACAGAAGTCTATTGTCACACCAACCACTTGAATGAGAAGGATAATATGGCCAGGCATCTCAGGGGGATGCTATATTATAAGTCTTCCTCTCAGGCTATGCCCTTGGTTGGCCTTGGGCCAGCCCCAGCCCTGCAGCCTACTCATCCTATACTGTATAAAAGAACTGGTGAGAGCAAACACCAACTGAAAGATGAGTTACAATTTTGCCTGAATTCAAAGCCTGAGGTTTTCCTAATTTCTATTTTGGGTTGATGGAGAAGAATCAGTTAGTCAGAGCATAATATAAACTTGGTCATTTATATCTCCAAAATTCTCCAACAGGATGTAGTTTGCCAAACTATTCCCTGCCATTCAAGTTCAATCAGAACTTGAATAAAATAAAAATGATTTTAATAAATAAAACACAGATAAGTATAATTTTAATAAATTAAATAATAAATAAATAATAAATTAAACAAGGATCAGTTAAAGCATGGTCACTGCCTGCTTCTAAACAGATGACAGCTAGCCCATGAGTGACACTGGAGCAGCTCAATCCTGTGTACTCCTATGAATGAATGAAACAGGGGAAAGCACCACATACAGAGCATTACAGGTAATTGAGATTAATGCATTGTTGGTCCATTGAGTATCACAGTGAGAATCAGCCACCATCACAGAAAATACCATTTCCTGAAGCAAGCAAGTGATTGCTTGAGTCATAGCACCTGTTGTAATCCCTGTGCAGGCAACCTTTGTATCTGATGCCAAAAAGAGAATCTACCCCTCCCCATCTTTCTCCTCATTTTAAGATGTTCTTCTTTCCCTCCTTATCTCCTTTCCTGGCCCATTACTCTTCTCTCAACTAATCTTATTTTATTTTTATGTTCGCTAAGACCCAATAATGATACTCACTCATACTGTAAGCATTGCTGAAATAAATTTTCCAGATCACTGGAACTCCTTTAAAAGCTAGAATACATTTTAAAATTACCTGAACCACTTTGACTGGGAGTTTTAAAAATGTACCATTTGTTTCTTTACTTCTTAACACAGTGCACACCTTAGAACCTGAGACCTTCTTGACCTTGCAGGCACATCAGGCTAAGCATGCCCTCAGACCCCTCTGGGAACTACAGATGGCTCTTCACTGTACACAAAACCCCAGATTCTCAAAGATTACTACTTCATTTCCTGTCTCATTGTTAGAGTTCTAGATCTTCTCTTACTGTCTGGAAGATCTTTACATCACAGTCATTGTATCTCACTTTTGCCTTTCCCCTCCCACTCCCTAATCTGTAGGGAAAGAGGTGGGGGAAGTGGAGTGGGGACAGGCTGGGAAACTTGCAAGCAATGTGTCAGATCAGGTTTTACTGATATATGTTCACTGCTCTTTGAGTAAGGGCTAGGACCTCTCCTGTGAGTAAAGTACATTGGATTTGTGACAATAATTTCAAGAGCTAAGAGACCCTTTTTACTTAATTCTAGGTTTCTGTAGAAGTGATAAGTGAAGATAAAAAATAAGTAAAGTAGACGGGAGTTTCACCTATGGACTGGTGGGCATCACTGTCATTTGCATTCATGTAAAACCATTGTTTCCAGAACAGTTTGTATTCATGGTTTAGGTAGTACTATACCCTACACTCTGCCATCTACCATCATTCCTCATTTAAACTTCAGATTAAATTCCTGTTAAAGGTGAGATCATATGGTATTTGTCTTTCACCACTTGGCTTATTTCGCTTGGCATAATGCTTTCCAGTTGCATCCATGCTGTCACAAAGGGTAGGAGTTCCTTCTTTCTTTCTGCTGCACAGAATCTCATTGTGTAAATGTACCATAGTTTTTTGATCCATTCATTTACTGATGGGCACCTAGGTTGCTTCCCACACTTGGCTATTGTAAATTGTGCAGGAACAAGTATAAAGGACACATGGACAATTATAAGGAAGGGGGTGGAAATGGAAGGGAGGTAGGGAAGGCTGGGGGGTGGGATGGGGGTAAAAGGCAGAAAACTGCACTTGAACAACAATTAAAATAAAATAAATAAATAAAAGATAATGAATCTTTAAGAAACCACAGTATCATTATCACAGCTTTTACAATTGGCAATATTTTTAAAATATCAAATTATCTAGCCAGTGTTTCCATTTACAGTTGTTGCATAAATGTCATAATTTTTAAATTGTATATTTGAATTAGGATGCAAATAAAGTCTACATATTGCAATTCAAAGAAAACCAAAAAACTTCAGATTAAAAAATGACAAAGAAGTTCTGACTGGTGTGTACTTCACCAGTCAGAACTTGCATGTACTTCATCTCACAAAGCAAAAAAGGCTGCTGGTTCAATTCCCGGTCAGGGTCCATGTCTGGGCTGTAGGTTTGGTCCCTTGAGGGGCACATATGAGAGGCAAGTGGTTGATGTTTCTCTCTCACATCGAGGCTTCCCTCTCTCTCTTCCTCCTTCCCTTCCCCTCTCTCTAAAAATAAATAAATAAAATCTTAAAAAATGAGAAAGAAAAAGGCAGAATGCTGACTTTTTTTTTAAATAAGTTAGAGATCATCAAACAGCATAGCTTCCTAAGCCATCTCTGTCCTGCCCTTTTCTTTCTCAGCCTTTGACTTAGGACACTCACTGCCCCTAAGCTAAGTGACTCACCATCATCACAAGGAGAATGACCCACCAGGTCATTCTCCCTTCTCAGACACCATTAACTACATCATGTTTTCAGTTTCTTAAAGTGGCACCTGGCTGTCATCAAGGTCTTTTCCCTCAGTTCCTCCTTTTAAACCAAGTGATTTCAAGATTCTTGTGCATGTGGTTTAATCTACATCCAAGATGCATTTTACCTGCTTCTCACTCAAGCCTGCTAAAATTCTAATTCATGGCTCCTGCAGACTTCTGCTTTCCAAACAAGCCCTCTCACTTGCCTCTACCCAAATCTACTCCAAACAATAGTGGCCACTCTTTCATCGCTGGGCTCTCAATCTCTACTTCCTGAACACTGTCACTGGTTAACTCTCAAAATATGTCTTGCTATGTGAATGCTATGTTTTCACCTTTGGTTCTTTTTATAGTACTTCTTACCACCCACCTCCTCCTGTTCAATCTTTACATTAGCACCTTCCAGTTTTATATGTTCCATATAGTTTTCGCTTTTCTTTTTGTTGTATTTTTTCCATTACCATTTAGTCTCCTTATACCCTCTCCCCCCTGCAGTCACCACACTGCTGTACATGTCCACAAATCCCTTTTCCTTTCTGCTCAACCCCTCCCCTCCAACCCCCTCTCCACCCCGAGCTGTCAGCCTTCTCTCCATCTACGAGTCTGTCTCTATTTTGCTTGTTGGTTCTGTTTTTCATTAGATTCCATGTTGCATATTGTTTTGCCAATGGAATTAAAGGAACACGTTAGAATTATTTTTTTCATGTCTGCTCCAGAGTCCTTTCCCTTATCATACCTTAATATCTTTGACTACCTCTCAAGAAATTTTCTCTTCTAAATGCCTTGAAAGTCATTTTTCCCATTTAATTTACTCAACTATTTTCCCTTTTATGTATTTCCCAAAACCTTTAGAAAAATGATGACCAGATTTTCTGTTGTGGTTATTCCCCACATACCTCTGCCCCCTCCTCCTTCCTCAGGTTGTAACTGTGAACAATAGCAGGACTGAACTTTTGAACATTTATATGGTGCTATGTAGAGTTATGTAAATCACAGTCCCCAAACCGTGCAACTCCTTGGTGTCCCCTCACCAGTCTATCATTTCTGTCTTTTCCAGCTTTCCAGTTTGGCCAGTAGAATCCCCATTTCATGGTAAATAAACTCCCTTCTGCCTTCAACTCATTTGAAAAGGCCTCACTGTGGAAACCTGGGCCTCCCTTAAAGATGCTGGAAGGAAAGGAGCCATTCTTCCACAGGATGGACACCTAAGGGTCAGGTGTGGGGAAGGTCTATTCGCTCCTCAGAGCCAGTAAAACACCAACACTTTGCCAGCCTTAGGTAGAATCCTCTTCTTCCAGGCCCATGACCTGTGACTAAACTTCCTTCCTCTGCTCTCGATCTGTCAGTCCTGTCACAAACTCATTTAATAACCTGCTTTCCATGTGCTTGACCTTCTCATGTCCACTATTTTCTTTCACTTACTTTAGCTACCCACATTCTGGACACCACCTTGAACCCATTCGTCCTTTAAGATTACTCCCCTTGCAACTTACCACCCATCCTGCTTCCTAAGGCCCTCACCCCAGTCTGCCTGCTCCCTGACCTCTGAGAACATGCCAATCCATCAATCTTCCCATTTCATCCAGTTGACTGACCCATCCTGGCTTCTCTTCCTTCCCAGCCTAGGTTGGATTCAGCAGCTGATCTCTAGAGCTGCTCTTTTATGAGCACTCTCAGCTCCCTACCAGCAAACCTTTGGCTGGACTTCTTGATACTAACCCACTACCTGGGCAGCCTCCTATTTCCTCTGTGCTAGCTCCATTCATGCACTCCTGGTTTGGCCTGTTCCATTTCCTTCTAAGCTTCATTCTAAATGAATGACATGGAAACCTTTCATTTCTCATATAAATTGGTACTTAAAAATGATTTTGGATATTTATGTAATTTTATTCATAAGACAACCTCTAATGGGGTGAAAGCTCAAGAATATTGCAGCCAAAAGAAAAAATTAAGGTTTATAAAGTTATGTGGCTTACTCAAGCCCTCACAGTCGCCAAAGACTAGAACTGATTGGCCATCATAATAATTAGGATATATTTTATGTCAGCCCATTGGAGATACTGATGCTGTGCCCAATTATTCAATGTGCTAGTTGTGGTGATGACACATCAATCAAAGAGAGATAAAGGGATACCACTGTGAAGCCAGGGGTCACCTCAGGATCAGTTTTCTACATGCAGTCACCCCAGAAGCAAACATTCAGTTGACAACTGCTGGCTCAGAGAGGAAATTATTCCAATCCAAGAGATGTAGAGATACTCCATGTAGACCAAGCTGCTCTGTGCCCTCTGTGTGGGCTCACAACCCTAGACCCAACAAATGAAGAGGAGTTGTGGCACTGGAAAAGCAACTGAGCCCGGCAATGCTGAACTGGGTGGAGAAGAGAGCAATTTGGAACTTACTGTGGGGAATTCCTTTTATACATAAGTAGTGTGCATTGAAAGAGAAGACGTATGTAATGTGCTCATTTCTGAATAAAATAAAATAAAATAAAATAAAATAAAATAAAATAAAACAAAACAAAACAGACTGCCCCCCTCCCCATTCTGTGCCATCTACATATCTACGATGTAATAAAGACCATAAATACAATTGGGTACAAATCCTAAGGGCTATACAGATAACCATAATATTGAATAAAGAGCCAAATTAAATTTTAAATTTTTTTATAAATATGTATAAGAGAATCTCAGAAGATATCCCTCTACAAGTCTTTCAGCTTCTTGTAAAAAAAAAAAACTTATATTACATCTATATTTGTACATATCCCTAATAAAACTACTATTGTTATCTGCCCTAGGACTGCCCTCCTCCCCCCAAAAATGCAAATATTTAGCAAAATAATCATTTACCTTAGAGAAGATCAAAAGGAGATCATCTAATTTTCCATGCAAATCACCTGGAGTACAAATGAAAATGACTGTTTAGTAAGAAATAAGAAAATGTCCATTTTTGTTACAGAATTTTAAAACCGAAAACTTATATTAACAATTCTGTTAATATACTCCAAGCATTCTTGGAGCATTGGGTTTTTATCCTATGATGTTATGAATTCAACAATTTGTTTCCACTGCACTCTATGGCGACTTTGCCCCCTTTTCTATAGGGGATAGCATCCAATATTGAAATTATCTATTCACTCCTGCCATTTATGCAGTGTTTACCTTCCTCTGTGCCAAGCACTGTACTACAGGTCTGCATTAATTATCTTGTTCAATCCTTATAACTATTCTGTGAGATGGATATTATTTTTGTTATTTGCATTTTACAAATGAGGCTCAGAGTAGTTAAGGAACTTATCCAAAGTTCCCTAGCTACCAAGTATCAGAACTGGAATACAAACCCAACTTTATCTCATTTCAAAACTGAAGCTCTTAGCGATTATTCTGTATTGTAATCTCTAGAACAGCAGCAATAGTATCTACCTTGGCATCAAATCCCCAAGTGTTTCCTCTATACCTAGTGCATAGCAAGAATTTAATAAATACGTTTGCTAAATACATAGCTTTTTAAAGCCACATTTTAAAGAATATGTTCCAGCAGTAGCATCTGAAACTCAAAAATTGTGAGTAGATAGCTCACATTCTTTTGATGAGACAGTTATAGACAATAAAAATAAAAGCATGACTATAAAACTCAGCCAACTAAGGGAAACCAAATGAATATATGAAGCAATTAATTAAAAAACAAGAGTGAATATATGAATATTCAAAATGCCTACTTGGATAAATATTTCTAGGTAAATATTTGTCTTTCATAAGCTCTAATCATAAATATTTATTACCAGATAGAATTTAGAAAAAATTTTCCTCAATTTGCTTAAAAACCTGCAACCAAAATTAACCAAATATATGCAACAAAAGACTCCAATTATAATGGGAATAATAAAGTTAAAACACTTCTCACCAGCACTTACTTATGAAATGACTATAATATTAATATTAAGAGCACATTAATACTATCATATACTTAAATCTCATTGCTTCCACATGGTCTCACTCCAAATCTAAAGAAATAAAAATGGAAGGACTTTTTACTTATCTGTTAAATATATATTTTAATTATTTTATTTTCCTAATTGTTTTCAGGGTGACTCATCTTTCAAAGATTTGAGTAGACAGAATTATTGCAGCTGGCATGCCAAAAAATGAATTGGTTTCAGCATATTAAGAGTAGAGGCTATAAAAATATCTTTAACTTCTAGTTGGACAGCAAAAAATAAAAGTCATATCATAGAAAGATTGCTATAGGAAGATATTTCCATCACAAAAAAAAAAAAACCATGAGTGCAGAATTGGCTGTTATTTATAACACAACTGTAGTCTGAAACACCTCCTATATTTCTTGTGTGTGTGTGTGTATGTGTGATCCCTGCTTAGGGGCCATGCTAATCTTCTCTGCTATCATTCCAAGTTTAGTATATGTGCTGCTAAAGTGAGCACAAAACACCTCCTATATTTCACGCTTGCTGAGAAGAACCATGTAGCATATTTAGAATATGTATGTAAAATATGCATCTAGAAATTAAAATAATGGTAAAGGTTTCATCACAATTTCTTTTCCTTTCCTAATACTTATATTAAGATAGAAGATAATTCCTGTGCTAAGGGAACATACTGGCCTTGACTTTTCCCTCTATTGATGGTGCTAAGTGGAAAAAGCCTGGAAATAAATGCCTAAGATGTGAGGATCTTTAAATAAATGGAACTGTCCAATCAATCTATATTCTCTAATCTTTGTCTCATGATAGAAATGAAGCATCAGCCAGAGCAGTGCATGATGTAGAGTTAGGATAGCAGATAATGAGGCTGGCTCTAGCCAGAGGACCTGATTTTTAATCCTGACTCTGCCACTAACTAGCTGAGTGAACTTGGGGTGCGGGTACGGGGAGTGACTACACAGAAATACATGGAAGGTGATGTATTTTTCTCTCTGGGTCTCAGTTTCATCTGAGAACAAGTGATAGACAGATGGTCTCTGTAAGAACCATTCCATTCTTACACTGTGTGTTTCCAGGATTCCATGCCCTCTAATTAATTTATATTTTCTTCTAGATCCTTACATCCAAAGGTAAGTCTACAGCTGAAACGAGGTATGCTGGAAACTTGTGGAAACACGTCCCACTCTCTGTTTGGCCTATTATATACACTCTGATAGCATATCTAGCCCTGACTCCATAGCCTTCCTGGGTAGGCATGGCTTCCTGAGCCTCGTGACTCCAAAGCCTTTGTATCCATGGAAAAGTAAGAGTTGGTAAGGCCTTAAATAAAAGGTCACTCACTGCTGAGATCCCTCATCTGCTGGGTAAAGATGTGGTGGCCTGATTAGGTTGGAATTGAACCATTAAAGACTTCACAAACCTCAGTCAGGGCACGTCATGAAAGTTTTACTGCTGCATCAAGTCTCTGTCACCACTATCAGTTGCTAGAAATGGAAATGGTTTAATTAGATTGTCAAATCCACTTCTACCTGCTAGAGTAAAAGAGACACAGGCTAAAAATTGATTTGGAAAATAACAATCACTGTTTTGTAACCTAAAGGCTTAATTAGAAGTTAAGGGAGTTGCTGTTCCTTCCACGCACTATATTCTCAGACCATTGCAAGCATGCTGAGCACCAACTGTGTTGAATTTCAGTGTGTACTGTTTTGTGAAGCAATATCCTGCCAGGATGGCCTATAGGATAACAAAAATCTCAATCTTGTTATTTAGAAGAACAAGGAACAGATTTCTGGGACATTCCCACTCTTTTAAAAGCTGCAGAGACCAGTTGGAAAAATCTAAAACAGCAGCCAAGGGTAGAGATGAGTTTAATCTCCACCCTGCCTTGGGTTTTCTCTTTCCAGCATAAGCGGCATAAGAGGCCCACCTAGGAAAAGCAACATGTAACAAAGATAATGAGAGTTAGACAGAGGGCAAAGGACACTTATTCCACCCATGGGTAGTTTTCCGTATTAAAATGCTGCCTGCCTTTATAAAAAGCTGTGAGTTCTCTAATTTCTCACATAATTAATTCCTGCCAGCTGGTATGCAAAACAAAGACAAGATGGGGAACAGTATTATTATTATAGATAACTCTGTATTAACATTTTTCCTTAACACAGTCCAATTTATGCAGTTTTCAATACAGGCAAATGACGTGGAACCAAGAGGGTCCAAAATATTAATTTGTCAACTCTGCTCTAAAACTTACCACAAATTGTTATCTCTCTGGTGGGATAAGTTCTTATACGAGTAAGATTTGGCATTTGCATCAGGACTTCCTTAGTTTCAAATAGTATCTCTAAAACATAAGAGGCATGGAGTATCTGCGAGGGCAAAGCAGAGGAAACAGATGTGACAAACTACGAAGAAAGGCATGACTGCATAGAGAGATATAAAGGTGAGAATATGAGCACATTTCAGGTAGCTGTGTTTCAGGATCATCTCTAAATTCTTCTTAAATAGATTGATTCTAGCACAGTGTCTATCATATAAAAGCTCTCACTAGAGATTTGTAAACTGAATGAATGAATGAATGGTTCTTAGGACATTTATACTCTCATGCTCTTAATTGACATCACCCATTCACAGGACATTTCTGATTGTTCTTGGTCTAAAGCCCAAGGGAAGTGATGGGGAAAACAGGAGACTCCCTTGGCCTAAGGAAATGTGCAAATAAATAAATAAGTAAAAGAGAAGGAGGGTAAGGAGAAAGAGAAAAGAGAAGTATACAGGGGCTGTTGAAGAGGGGCTGCTTTGCATTTGCTTGGCATATCCTGCCACCTGGGATGGAAACTAGGTGGTGGTGCTGGGTTATGAGAGATCTCAAAAGGAAGCCAGATAAGCCCCTAGAACTCCTGAGCCAGGCATCCCAGGTGTGGCTCAATTGTTGGTGCACAGATGCGAGTTCAGAAAACAGCAAGCACATTTATGTTGTACAAGTCTAAGTATAAAACATACTGAACCCAAATAAACCATTTCAATTATCTCCTATTATGACCACCATTCATTCTATCACTCTCCTCCAGTTAAATTGTTTTTTTTTGTTCAAATGGATATATATATATATATATACATATATATGTATATAATTATTTTAAAGTTTTTTTTATTGTTGTTCAAGTACAGTTGTCTCCATCTTCTCCCCACCACAGCCATCCCCACTTCCCACCCTTGATCCTATCCCTGCCCTGGTTTTGTCCATGTGTCCTTTATAGTTGTTCCTGAAAACCTTTCCCTCTTTTCCCCCCATTGCCCTGTCCCACCTCCCTTCTGGATTCTTGATGACATCATTGTTTTGTACAGATTTACTCTGTTTTCTCTTCCTGGGTTTTTGTTCGTTTGTTTTAAATTCATTGTGTTGTTTTTCCTTTTTTGGAATTATAAAATATTCCAAATACATAAGCCAAAAAGTAAAATAACCAATATAAATTTAATAGGTGCTAACACCACTTTTTGGTTTAGGGCTATTGGTAGTCCAATACAGTAGCCACTAGTCCTATGGAGCTATTGACCACTTGAAATGGGGCTAGTTGAATGCTGTGGGCACAAAATCCACACCAGATTTCAAAGACTTATTATGAAAAAATTAAAATGTCTTATTAAAACTTTTAATAGGATTACAAATTAAAATGATAATTATATGTGCTAGATTAAATAAAATAAATTATTAAACTGAATTTCACCTATTTCTTTTTACTTTTTTAATATGACTACTAGAAAAATTTAAAATATGTATGTCACTCATATTATGTTTCTATTAGACAGCCCTGGTTTACATTTATGAACACTAAGAGAGGGATCATACCTACATACCATTCAGATACTGCTTTGGGTGTGGGATTCAGGACAGATAAAACCCTTTGGAACAATCATGACTCACGGTGTCCTGAAATGTCCATTTTCATGGCTATTAAAATAATACAATTTTTTTCTACCACAGATCCCAAAAACATATGATTTAAATTTGGAAGAAATTCACTATTATTTTTTAAAACACAGGAATCAGGATTTGAAGTAATGTGAGCATTAGTAGGAAAGAGAAGAGCTCCTGGGTGTTGATTAGTGTGGAGACCCAGCTTTCCTGTCTATTTGAGAACTAACAGACTGCTAAGGATTTTCCCCACAAAAGTATTCTAAATCCTCAGTTTTCCTTCATGAATCTTGTAAGCTCCTGTCCCTAGTTAATATTTGTATTAAGTTCTGGACATGACATGTGAAAACATGGAGAAATAATTTGAGGCCTATTTTCTTCCAGAGAGGATTTAAATTTTCTTTTGGCAAGTGGCTAGGAATGCTAGCCATCTCAATTCAATCTCAGGAATTAGAGGATTCAAAGCTTTGCTTCAATGCCTAGTATACTTCCAGTTTACTCTTACTCCTAGGGTATGTCCTTAGGGTCCTAACCTAACCTGAGAATGAGGGTTTTGTGGTGATGTCAGAGAAAATAATGCAGTAGGTAGCTCCAAGGTCCCATGCCATCACAGAAACACTTTAAAAAATCAAGCAAAAAAAAAAAAAAAGACAACCTCTGTCAAAATCAACTTCGTCAGAGTTCTAAGAAACGGTCAAAATTTATAACAACCAAAGAAAGGCTAAATTAGAAACAGGCAACTTAAAATGGCTCAGTGCAAGCAGGAACTAAAGGCTAAGACAAATTTTTAAACAGCTTGGCTAAGCAGTGAAGGGATGTACCAACACAGAGCTAATCTGCAAAGACTAGGTTCTTCTCTTTTTTCTTTTGTTTCTTTTTTAATAGCTCCTGGGTTCAAGAAAACTCTATTAAAACACTAGCTGAACACAAGCTAAAGGAACAGAGACTTCAGAGACGTCACATAGAACTAGACCTAACAGACATCTACAAAATGCTCCACCCTACAACAGCAGACTACACATTTTTTACAGGTGTGCATGGTACATTCTCTAGAATAGATTAGATGTTAGGCCACAAAACAAGCCTCAACAGATTTTAAAAGATTGGAACCACGCAAAGTATCTTCTCTGACTAAAATGGAATGAAACTAGAAATCAGCAACAGAATAAAAACAAGAAAATTCAGAAATATGTGGAAATTAAACAACATCCTCTTAAACAACTGATTGGCCCAAAAAATCATATGGGAAATTAGAAAATACTTTGAGATGAATGAAAATTAAAACACAATATACCAAAATTTATGGGAGGAAGCAAAAGCAATGGTCAGAGAGACATTTATAGCTGTAAATACCTACATTAAAAAAGAAGAAAGATCTCAAATGAAAAGCCTCACTTAACACCAAGGAGCTAGAAAAATAAAAGCAAACTAAACCAAAAGCTAGCTGAAGAAAGAAAATAACGACTAGAGTACAGATAAATGAAATAGAAAACAAAAATACAATAGAGACAATCAACAAAACCAAAAGCTCATTTTCATAAAGTTTAACAAAATTCAAAAACCTTTAGCTACACTGACCAAGAAAAAAGAGAAAATACAAATAACCATAATCAGAAATGAAAGTGGGGACATTCCCACTGACCTTAAAGAAATAAAAAGAATTACGAGATTAATGTGAACAATTGTATACCAACAAATTAGATAATTTAGATGAACAAATTCTTAGAATCATACAAATTACCAAAACTGACTCAAGAAGAAACAGAAAATCCAAACAGATCTAGGACAAGTAGAGATTGAACAGTTAATCAGAAACATCTTCCCTGGCCCATGTGGCTCAGTTGGTTGAAGCATCATTCAGTAAACTGAAAGGTTGCAGTTTGATTCCCAGTCAGGGCACATACCTAGGTTGCAGGTTTGGCCCCAGTCAGGGTGTGTGCAAAAAGGAATCAATCAATGTTTTTCTCTCACATTGATGTTTCTCTCCCCCTCTCTCTCCCTCCCTTCCCCTCTCTCTAAAATCAATAAGCATGTCCTCAGGTGAGGATAAAACAAGCCAAACATACAAATAAAAAACCTCCTAACAAATAAAAGTCAAAGACCAGACAGCTTCATTGGTGAACTCTACTAAATATTCATAGAATTAATACTAAACCTTCTGAAACCCTTGCAAAAAAATAGAAGAAACAATTCCTAAATCATTCTATGAAGCCAGTACTACTCTTATACCAAAGCTATATAAAGATACCACAAGAAAAGAAAACACAGATCAATATCCCTTACGAATAAAATGCTATACTCAACAACATACCAGCAAACCAAATTCAACAGAATTTTTAAAAAACTTATACACCATGAACAAATGGGATTTATTCCAGGAATAAAAGGGAGGTTCAACATAAGAAAATTAATCAATGTGATACACCACATTAACATAGAGTATACTGCTGGTATAAGGATAGACACACACACCAATGTAATAAAACTGGGAGTCTAGAAATAAATCCATACATCTATGGCCTATTAATTTTTGACAAGGGTACCAAGACTATTCAACGGGAAAAAAGACTAAAAAAAAAAAAAAAAAGACTCTTCAACAAAAGTACTGGGACAACTGCATATCTACATGCAAAGAATGAAACTGGACCCTCTACCTCATGCCATATACAGAAAATAACTGAAAATGGCTTCCAGACCTAAATGTAAGAACTTAAGCTATAAAATTCTTAGAAGAAAATATAAGGGTCATCTGATCTCAGAAGCTAAGCAGGGCCAGGCCTGGTTGGTACTTGGAGGGGAGAAAACATAAGGGTAAATCTTCATGACCTTGGATTTAGCAATGGATTTTTAGACATGACACCAAAAGCACAAGCAACCAAAGAAAAAAACATAAATTGGACTTCATCGAAATTAGAAATTTTAGTGAATCAAAGGACATTAACAAAAAGTGAAAAGAAAACCTACAAAATGGTAGAAAATATTTGCAAACCATGTACCTGATAAGGGATTTGTATCCAGAATATATAAAGAACTCCTCCAACTCAATAATAAATAAACAAATAAACTGATTTTAAAGTAGGCAATGGATCTGAATGGACATTTCTCCAAAGAATGGGTACAAATGGCCAATAAACATGAAAAGATGTTCAACATCTTTAGTCATCAGGGAAATGCAAATCAAACCCACAAGGAACTACCATTTCACACACAAATAAGATGGCTAAAAATATATAAAATTTAAAAAAAAAACAAAAATAACTAGTGTTGGCAAAAAAAAAAAAAGACCCTCACTCATTGCTGGTAGGAATGCAAAAAGGTACAGCTGTGGCAAATGGTTTGGACAGTCCTCAAAATGTTAAACATAGAGTAGCCATATGAGCCAGCAATTTTACTCCTAGGTATATACTCAAGAGAAATGAAAACATATATTCATGCAAAAACTTGTACATGAATGTTGATAGCAGCACTGTTCATAACAGCCAAAAGAAAAAAATCCAAAAGTCCATCCACTGATGAACCGATAAACAAAAATAGTAGATCCATTACAACAGAATATTAGTCAGGCATAAAAGGAAAGAAGTAATAAAATAGGCTATGACATAAATGAATATTAAAAATGTTATGTTAAATGAAAGACACAAAGCTACATAAACACAAAAGTCAAACACAAAAAGTCACATATATGATTTCATTTGTATGGAATATCCAGAAGAGACAAGTCCATAGAGACAGAAAGTGTAATAGTGGTTGCCAGGGGTGGGGGAGGAGGGAATGGTATTAAGTATGACACTTCTTTTGGGGGTGATGAAGATGTTCTGGAATTAGATATTGGTGATAGTTACACAGTCTTGTGAATGTACGAAACAACCACAGAATCATATAGTTTAAATGGTGAATTATATCTCAGACAAAGAAAAAGGAAATACTGTAAACTATAGAAAGGAGGTTTTTGTGCATCTGAGGATACTTTTTTTAAAAAGATTTTATTTATTAATTTTTAGACAGAGGGGAAGGGAGAGAGAAAGAGATGGAGAGAAACATCAATGTGTGGTTGCTTCTCACATGCCTCCCACTGGGGACCTGGCCCCCAACCCAGGCATGTGCCCTGACTAGGAATCAAACCAGTGACTCTTTGGTTCACAGACTGGCACTCAATCCACTGAGCCACACCAGCCAGAGACACCTGAGGATACTTCTATTCAGTGGGTTAAGCAAAGCAGAGAGTGGCTCTCACTTAATGTGAAGCTTTTCCCAAGGGAATGCATTTCTGCTGTAGTGTTTTCATCCATGCATTCAACAAATAGTCATTGAGCACATGATATGTACAAGAATCAAGGTAGTATCTGCTTCCACTTACCTGTTGCTTCTTAAAGGCCTCAATCAGTACATGAAGAGAATCAACAGTGAGTGGAAATTTCAGCCGAGGGCCAGTATAGGAGTCTGGGACCTCTATCACCCCTATACTATCCAACTTACTCCTTTCATCTGGGAAGGAGCAACCAAATAGTCGATTTACTATTGCTGAAAAAAACAGAAAGGGGGACAAAAATAAGCATCCCCATACTTAAATGCATTAAATACCTTCTTGAACGTCTAGCCCATGTAAGGTACTGTGCTAACTGTTATGCATACCGAAGTACCCACATGTAACCACAAGGAATGATTTGTTCTGAAATCTGTAGGTACGTGCACATGAATCACCACCATCCCTTCCTGGGTGGGTATTTTACCAAAGTAGTGAGTTCATTAGCGGGGAATGGAGGAAGAAGCACAGGGAAAACTGGTCAATCATGGTATTTTGATGCTCTGAAGCTCTAACTCTACATTTTTTGCCCACTCTTACATCTCAGATTTTTACAAATAGGGTTGAAAACATAACAATGCATTGTATTTGGTTCAAACATCTGCAGCTATTCATGATCTACAGAAACTGCACCATTCAACTTTTCCCCTGTTAAACACTTCAAATTTTACTTAGCTATAATTGATTTATCTCCCTCTTCACATAAGACAAATTTTCTGATGTGATTTTCTTTTTCTTCTTGGTAACAAAGCAGATAAAGTTACATGACAGACCATAATGGCAGAAATTTCAAAGGCCCTCTATCTCAGAGACACATTTCTATGTAACGCTGCCTGTATTGCTAGTTTCAGTAGGTGCTGATATTCAGTGTCCCTTCTTGCTAGATGGACCATGAAATGATCAACCCGAGAATAGAAATCTGGCCAAATCAGGTACAGGAAGATTAAAGGGGACATGGTAGATTGAATGCAACAGTGACCCCAATTCTCTATTCCAACCTCTGGCCATGCTATTTTCAATGTGATTTTGCAGCTACTCTCACCAAGAGTCTATTTCCCTAGGCCTTGAAGCTGCTTCGTGACTTGTGTTGGCCTAAAGAATGTGGTGAAGTGTTACATACCAGTTCCAAGCCAAGGCCTCACAAGGATGTGTTTGTTTCCATGCTCTCTCATTTGAAACTGTGCCAATATCATAAAGCCCAGGTTAGCCTACTGAAAGCTCCAAGACCATGTGGAGCAGAGCTGAGTCATCCTAGCCAAGGCCATCCTAGATCAGCCTCCAGCCAGCAGACCTCCAGCCAGCAGACCTCCAGAAAACATGACTGAACTTCAGCCAAGAGCCGAAAAACTGCCAAATCAAGCCTGCCAAGATCAGCAGACACGCTCAGCTAATCTGTAGACTTATGAGCAAAATGAAATGCTTATTAAATGACACTGAACTATTGTGGTTGTTGAATACACATTATTATTAAAGTAACAGATAACTGATACAGAGAATAACATACTCTTCAACTCATTAACACTGAATTGCCACTAATGCCATTAATCAGAAGTTGTCTGCAAGCAGTTTCTTTTTTATTTAGAGTGAACATGTTTGAAAGGTACGATGTTAGCAGATGTAGATAGAACATGTTTTTTTCCTGATTCACTTATTCTGAGGGATTACAGTTAAGAACTAAACTTGAAAATGTTTTCTACAGCCATATTTGGTAATTTAAATATACTTTCTAAATTATTCTGTATCCAATATTTTTTGGTAGTGGCTGATGATCTTTTATAAGAAGTTGAATTTAGGAGTAATAATGTCTATTTTCAATGTGGTCCAGCAAGTTATTTTTCCTTTGGATTTGGTTTGAGATTTGAGAATAAGTTCATTATTTCATTTTATGTTTGAAAACTAGAAATGCAGAGTATCCTGGTAAATTGTATCTCAGACTCATTATGTAGGCAGTAAAGCCTAAATACTCTACTGGACAATCATAATGATCATGCCACTCATTTCTAATTGGTAGTCATTCTTAAGGATGCATCTTGTTCTAAGGGAAAACTTTCCTCTTCTTAATTCTGCACACTGAAATATCAGGCTCCTCTTGGGAAAACAACAACAAAAACAAAACAACCCAAGCAGTTTCACCATGTCATCTTTTAACAGACTTATTGAGCAATCCCAACTCTGTGAGATATAAACAAGAAACGACTTTCTTTTCCCAACCATTGCCTTCACCCATACTGTGTTAACTCTCCCTTTCTCATCAGCTGACACATCAAGTCAATTCCATTAGTTCAGGTTATTAAAAGTCAGTCTTGTTTTTGAAGAACAGAATAAAAATAGTGTTTCTTCTTAAAAGATAAAAGGTCAGTCTCACCCTTCCTTTAAAACATGTAATAACCTCATTCCTTATAAATTTAGTAGTAAATATATGAAAAGCACCATTGCCCTGAAACAATTCTTGGTCAAAACTACTCAATATGAAGTATCGGGAAACACCAAATCATAATCCTTCAGCTAGTTTTTAGCCACATTAAAAAAAAAACAATAACACAGATTCTTTTCCTAATGTATAGCTAATGCAGGTCATGTATAAACACAATTAAAAGCTTTTACATTTCAAATGCAAAAACTGTCTTTGTGGGCTATAACTATCATAACTAGTAATAATAATTTAAGAATACTAACAATAAGGCCCTGGCTGGTGTAGCTCAGTGGATTGAGTGCGGGCTGTGAACCAGGCATCGCAGGTTCGATTCCCAGTCAGGGCACATGCCTAGGTTGCAGGCCATGTCCCCCAGCAACTGCACACTGATGTCTGTCTGTCTGTCTGTCTGTCTCTCTCTCTCTCTTTCTCTCTCCCTCCCTTCCCTCTCTAAATAAATAAATAAATAAATAAATAAATAAATAAATAAAAAGAATACTAACAATAAATGCAGATTTGTACAATGCTTAATTAGAATTAATCCTTACCTATTTATTTCATAATTCTGTCAACATGAATCTAACTAAATATAATAAAATTCTGAATTACAACCGGATGATACCCTTATAAGGTCTTCTAAAGAAAGTACCTGGAAAACATCCCCTATATACAATCTTTTCTTTTACCCAGTACAGACTCAAAGTCTGAATAGGGATAATTTTAAGCCCATAATTTAAAAACAAAACAAAACAATTTCTGCCTCTACCATCCACATCACTTTGAAAACAAGCTCCAGATATTGCTGGAAAAAGAAAAGCACCAATTGAACTGCATTTATAGTTATTTCATTTCTAAATTATCAATCTGGATTAAAACAGTGGGGTGTCCCTATAACAAACTCAGTAGTTGCCAAAATGATATTTCATAAAATATAATATATGTTCCTGATCTTTTAAAAACTCAAAAAACCTCCTTAACATAATTTTTAAAATTTAAATTAACAATAATGGTCCCTCTATTAAATCATTAACAAAACAAGGATGCCTACTTTCACTGTTTCATTTTAACATTGTTCTGCTATCTTCAGCCACTGCAACAAACATGAAGTCAAAATAAGAGGAATGACTGCTGGACACAAAGATGTAAAGTTCCTTGTGGCCAGTGTGATTAAATATATGTGCTTGAGAAAATCAATTTCAAAAACTCCCAGAACTGATAGAAGAATTAAAATAATATAGAGGATAACCATAATGGTTTTAATCACAACTTCACCACTGATGAAATGAACAAACTTGGGAGGTTACCTTCTAAGTCTCAGTATTCTCATCCACAAAAAGGGGATGATAATAATACTGACCTTACTGATGTATCAGGAAGACTAAATAAAATAATATATTTAAAGTACTTAATGATGTGGCATAGGTGAACATTAAATATATGTCAGCAATAAAAATAATTTCATTAATGTTATTTGATAGTAGCACAATACAAAATAAATAGATATAAATCAATACCTTTACTAAATACCACCAATAATCATTGAGGAGGTATAATGGGAAAAATATCATATTCACCATAGCAACAAAAAATATAGCACCTCTCCTTCTCAAACTACTCCAAAAGCCCTGGCTGGCGTAGCTCAGTGGATTGAGCGCGGGCTGCAAACCAGGCATCGCAGGTTCGATTCCCAGTCAGGGCACATGCCTAGGTTGCAGGCCATGTCCCCCAGCAACCGCACATTGATGTTTCTCTCTCTCTCCCTCTCCCTTCCCTCTCTAAAAGTAAATAAATAAAATCTTTAAAAAAAAAAACCTATTCCAAAATATTCAAAAGGAAAGACTCCCAAGCTCCTTTTAAGAGGTCAGCATTATCCTAATTCCAAAACCAGATAAAGACACTGCAAAAAAAGGAAATTATAGGCCAATATCTCCAATGAACATAGATGCACATTCCTCAACAAAATATTAGCAAACTAAATCCAACACTACTTAAAAAAGATCACACACCATGATAAAGTGGGTTTATTCTGGGGATACAAGATTGGTGCAAAATCTGCAAATCAATTAATGTGATACACCACATAAACAAAATGAAAAATAAAAATCATGTGATCACACCAATAGATGCAGGAAAAGCTTTTTGAAAACATCCAGCACTCATGTATGATAAAAACTCTCAGTAAGGTGGGAATAGAGGGAAAACACTCCAGCATAGTAAAGGCCATATATGACAAACTCACAGCCAACATCATACTCAACAGTGAAAAACTACAAGCATTCCCCTTAAGATCAGGAACAAGGCACAGGTTTGTACTCTCACCTCTCTCATTCAACATATGTGGCTAGGAATACTAGAACTCCTAGCCACAGCAATCAGACAGGAAGAAGAAATGAAAGGCATCCAAATTGGAAAGTAAAAAGATGACATGATACTTTATATAAAGAACCCTAAAAGTCTCCCAAAAAACTACTAGAACTGATAAATGAATTTAGTAAAGTAGCAGGATAAAAAAATACTCAGAAATCAGTTGCATTTTATACACCAATAATGAACTATCAGAAAGGAAAATTAAGAAACCAATCCCATTTACAATTGCATAAAAAAGATAAAATACCTAGGAATAAATTCAACCAAAAAGGCAAAAGACCTGTACTAAGAAAACTACAAAAATACTAAACAAATACATTGAATATGATACAAATAAATGGAAGCATATACCATGCTCACAAATAGGAAGAATTAACATTATTAAAATGTCCATACTACCCAAAACAACCTATAGAGTCAATGCACTTTCTATCAAAATACCATTGGCATATTCCACAGAAATAGAACAAATAATCCAAAAATTTATATGGAACCACAAAAGACTCTGAATAGCCACAGCAATCTTGAGAAAGAAAAACAAAGTTGGAGGTTTCACACTATCAGATATTGAACTACACTGTAGGACTATAGTAATCAAAACAACATGGTACTGGCATAAAAACAGACACATAGATCAATGAAATAGAATAGAGAACCCAGAAATTAACACATACCTCTATGGGCAACTAATATTTGACAAAGGAGACAAGAATATACAATGGGGCACTGGCTGCTGTGGCTCAGTGGATTGAGCACTGGTCTGTGAACCAAAAGGTCACTGGTTCTATTCCCTATCAGGGCACATGCCTGGGCTGCAGGCCAGGTCCCAATTTGGGGGTGAGTAAGAGGCAACCAGCTGATGTTTCTCTCCCTCTCTTTCTCCCTCCCTTCTCCTCTCTCTGTAAATAAATAAATAAAATCTTTTAAAAATGTATACAATGGGGCACAGACAACCTATTCAATAAATGCTGTTGGGAAAATTGGACAGATAACATGCAAAAAAGTGAAACTAAACCACCTTCTTACACCACCTACAAGAATAAACTCAAAATGGATTAAAGACTTAAATGTAAAAATAGAAACCATAAAAATCCCCAAAGAAGACATACACAGTAAAATATCTGATATTTCTCACAGCAACATTTTTTTCTGATATATTCCCTCGAGCAAGGGAAACAAAAGAAAAAATAAACAAATGGGTCTACATCAAACTAAAAAGTTTTTACACAGCAAAGAAAACCTTCGACAAAATGAAAAGACAACCCAGTGAATGGGAGAACATATTTGCCAATGATACACCTGATGGGGGTAATATTGAAAATTTATAAAGAACTCATACAACTCAAAACCAAAAAAACCAAACAATCCAATTTAAAAATAGGAAGAAGGGCTGAACAGACACTTCTCCAAAGAGGACATACAGATGGCCAATGGACATATCAAAAAATGCTCAAAATCACTAATCATCAGAAAAATGCAACTTAAAACCACAATAAGATATCACCTCACACCTGTTAGAATGGCTATCGTCAATAAATCAACAAACAAGTATTGATGAAGATATGGAGAAAAGGGAACTATTGTGCACTGTTGGTGGGAATGCAGATTGATGCAGCCACTATGGGAAACAGTATAAAGGGTCCCCCCAAAATTAAAAATGGAACTGCCTTATGACCTAGTGATTCCACTTATAGGTATATAAAAAGAAACACAAAACACTAATTTGAAAGAATATGAAGTCTGTCCAGAAAAAGTCCAGTCATTATTAATATGAGAATGGTTTGCCCTACATCAATGTAACCTGGCAGTCAAGGAGAGTGGACTGGAATGCGCATGTGCGAACAATGACGACTTCACTGTACTAGTTAGTGGGGACAGTAGAGGCCATTGAGTGAGCATGTGTACTGTGTAGCCATTACATTCAAAAAGAGTGAGCAAGTAGATTGATAAATCTGCATAAAATTTTGCATTAAGCTCTAACATTCCTCCACAGAAACTATTTGGATGATTCAGAAGGCCACAGCTATAGGTAACTAGTGACTGGCAGCTTCATCATAACAACACACCTGCTCATATATCACATCTTGTGCAGAATTTTTTGGCAAAACATCAAATAATCCAGGTGACTCAGCCCCACTAAAGCCCAGATTTGGCCCCCTGCAACTTCTGGCTTTTCCCAAAACTAAAATCACCTTTGAAAGGGAAGAGATTTCAGACCATCAATGAGATGTAAGAAATTATGGTGGGGCAGCTGATGACGACTGGGAGAACTGTGTGAGGTCCCAAGGTGCCTACTCTGGAGGGAACTGAGGTGTCATTGTCCTATGGACAATGTTTCTCGTATCTTGTATCTTCTTCAATAAATGTCTCTATGTTTCATATTAGATGGCTGGATATGTTCTGGACAGACCTTGTACATATATAGACCAAAATGAACATGTACAAGAATATGCACGGCAGTACCATTTAAATTACCAAAACTGAAAGACAATTCAGAAGTCCATAAACAGTAGAATGAATAAACAGTAGAATGGATACATTTTGGTACATCCATAGAATGAAATATTATTCAGCAATCAGAATGACCAAATTGCAACAACATGGATGACTCTTACAAATATGATGTGGTGTAAAAGAAGCCAAACTCAAAGCTCTATGCTTTCATTTATTTAGAGAAATTCAAAAACAAGCAAAATTAATCTGGGATATAGAAGTCAGAAAAATAGTGATAGGGCAGGTAGGCAGTGATACAATGGGTGGCAATTTCTGTGGTTCTGATAATGTTTTATTTGCTTGTGTGTGTGTGTGTGTATTCTGGTTGTTGTTTTTAGTTTTATTTTTATTGTTTATGTTGTTACAGTTGTTCCTGATTTTTCTCCCTTTCTCCCTTTCCTCACCTCCACCCAGCCCCACCTTTTCTCCACCCCCAGCCAACCTCCATATTGGTGTCCGTGTCCATGGGTTGTGTATAATGTTTTATTTCTTGTTCTGGGTGCAGGTTACAAGGGTATATTTACTTTGAGAAAATCTATTGAGCCATATCCTTATGATTTGTGTACTTTTCTGTAATGTGAAGTTTCTGTAAAGCTTACATAAGAAGATTAAGCTGCTGTCCTCTTCTTTGATAAAATTTTAAATATATTTTTAAATCACCTGCAGAATTTTTTAAATGTAGATTTAAAGAAAGCAAACAACAAAACAAAACAAAAAAAAACCCAGAGACTGAGTAAATCTCTGGGCTGGAACTCAGCCATCTGCAGCTATGAATCTCCATAAGTAATTCTGATGCACAGGCCAGATTGAAATATTAAGTTATTAGCAGAAAGAGTGCTACTTCATTTCATCTTTATTATATTTCCTCTCAGAAATATTTTTTGCCAAAGAACATGAAGCACAAACAACTCTCTTCAGATTGCAATTATCTAAATGAAAGAAAATGGCAAAATACCTATTTCCACCCACTCCCCACTCTTCAGGTTTGGCTATTCCACTGTTCATAAAGCTTCCCTAGATAATTAAATGCTTTAATTAGTTTCAAACACATGTACTTAAACTAAAAGCATGCCATGAAACCACCATTCTTTTGCCACTTCAACGGGTAGTCACTAGATTATTTTAAATATGCTCTGAGATGCCATAAACACTTTATTTTTAATATTGATCATTGTTTTTTAACTGATTTTTTAGAGAGAAAGAAAAATCAATTTTGTTGTTACAGTTATTTATGCAGAATAAAAGGTTTTTTGTTTTATGTGCCCTGACTGGGGATTGAACATGCAACCTTGGTGTACAAGGACAATGCTCTAACCGAGGTGCTTGGCTAGGGAAGATGCCATAAACATTTTTAATTAGAGTAAAAATTGTTGCCCCAAATAAAAGAAAAATGTTTTAAATTCTAGCATCTACCTTGAAGATAACAGGCAGATCTTAATTTGCAGAATAAATACATGCCTTGTTAAAACCTATGTTAAAAACATTTTTGAACCACACTTGTGTTGCCTGTCTCTAAAATTACTCATTTAGTCATTTCAGAATGACTAAATAAATGATAGATAAATAGACAGGTAGATACCTATGCAGAAAACAGAGATATGATAGGCTAACTGTGTTTAATCCACCATTTCCCCCTGACCTGCTCCATAAAACGTTCAAGATATTTTGATCTCTCAGCACAAAAGTTTCATGGATAAAGAATAAGATCCTCCTTACTAAGCTACTATTGTACATCAACAAATTGTGGCTCAGAGAAAGTATTAAAAAAATTAACATTGAATGAAATCTAATTCAGTTTTTTGAAAGTGAAAGAATTAAATGGTCAATTTAGTTGACACCCATCAGAGAAGAAAAAAAACAGTTGAACTGATTTCACCAGTTGTTTGGTGACACACAGACAAGGCAGGTGGGCATCTTTTAAAACATTTAATGTTCTATCTTCAGAGTTTACATCCCTTGATGAGGACAATTTAATATTTAATGATTGCTTTCCAAAAGACTAAATTTTTACTTACCTGGATCTTTCTCTTTTATACCTGCATAGTTTTCCAACATGAAGGAAAAGAAATTCGATAACTGGACAAAATAAAAATACATTAATCAATTAATGAACCCTAAACAGCTACTGCGGCAAATGCTGTTGGTGTTCCATGCAAGGCCCCTTACTCTTTTGGGGTGCTCATCCACCAGCTGCATTAGGTCCCACCTCTACCTGCCCCCCTCTTCCCAAGGACTGCCTTTGGCAGATGGGTGGCACTTTCCCCAGAGTCGTGCAGGATACCACATATTCACCCTCCTGGGGGAGTGCATAGAAAATGACTATCTGAAACAAGGGTATTACAACCCAGGCCCCCCTCCCTTGACACTGGTTGGAGTAAACTGTGATGCATCTCAGGAAAAGAACACTCTCAGGAAAAACACTTGTACTGGAATCCCTGTCGCAGATTCTGCTTCTAGGAAAGCAACCTAAGATGGCTACTAGATTTTGTTCATTATGATCTCTTCCTTTTGATGGTGAGATGAAGAGTTAAGGGATACTTTTAAATGTCAAATATATCTGGGAAATGAAATAAGAAAGGAGGGAGGGAGGAAAAGATGGAAATCCACCCGTATTCCAACCATCAGCTAGTTGCTTCTATGCCTACCAATTATCTGCAAAGACCTGCATTTATACAGCATAAATAACTTCTCTGAGTCCTGCCTCCTATAAAGAGTGAAGACTAAGGAATCTTATCAACCTGGGAATAGGTCTGGGAGTTGAGGGAAAGAAGACTTTCCATTCAAATACAAAAATGTATAATTTTAATACCATCTATGTGTTTGTCAATTAAGAGTTAATAAACAACAAACAACAAGTGCTGGTGAGGATGTGGAGAAAAGGGAACCCTAGTGCACTCCTGGTGGGAATGCAGACTGGAGTAGCCACTATGGAACACAGTATGGAGTTTCCTCAAAAAATTACAAGTGGAACTGCCTTTTGACCCAGTGATTCCACTTCTAGGAATATATTCTAAGAATCCTGAAGCACCGGTCAGAAAGAATATATGCACCCCTATGTTCAATGCAGCATTATTTACAATAGCCAAGATCTGGAAACAGCCCAAATGCCCATCAGTAGATAAATAGATGAAAAAGCTGTGGTACATTTACACAAAGGAATACTATACAGCTGTGAAAAAGAAGGAACTCTTACCCTTTGCAACAGCATGGATGGAACTGGTGATTATTATGCTAAGTGATATAAGCCAGTGAGAAAAAGACAAATACCATATGATGTCACCTATATGTGGAATCTAATGAACAAAATAAACTGACAAAAAAAAATAGAACCAGAAGCATGGATACATGGAACAGACTGACAGATCTCAGAGAGGAGGGAGGTAGAGGGGACTGGATAAAAGTAGGTAAAGGGATTAGCCAAAGAACCTATATGCATAGTCCACGGACATGATACAATAGTGTGATGAAGGCTGGGGGTGGGGGTTGGGGGCTGGATGGAGATGGGCAAAGGGGGGAAATGGGGGAATGTGTAATAGTGTCAACAGTAAAAATAAATAAATAAGTAAATAAATAAATAACAAGAGTTAATAGAAACCACAATGAAATACCACTTTTCCCACACCAAGATGGCTATAATAAAAAAGACTAATACTAACAAGTATTGTCAAAGATTGGCAAAATTGGACCACTCATACACTGCTAGCAGGAATGTAAAATGGTACTGCTGCTTTGGAAAACAATTTAGCAATTACTCAAAAAGTTAAACACAGAGTTACCAGACGGTCCCACAGTTAGGTATACACCCAAAAGAACTGAAAACATATGCTACCACAGAAACTTACACACAAATATTCATAGCAGCATTATTTTAAATAGCCAAAACTAGAAATATTTCAAATGATCTATCCACTAAGAAATAAACAAAATATGCAATGTCCATACAATGGAGTATTATCCAGCCGTAAAAAGTAGTGAAGTACTGATGCATGCTATAACATGGATGAATATTGAAGACATTATGCTAAGTGAAAGAAGTCAGACACCAAAGGATCACGTATTGTGTGATCCTATTTATATGAAATAGGCAAATCTATAAAAACAGAAAACAGATTAGTTATTGCCAGAGAATGGGGGTGACTGCTAATGAGAATCAAGATTTCTTGAGGGGAGGAGGTGATGAAAATGTTCTAAGATTTACTTTGGTAATGGTTGCAGCTTTGGAAATATACTAAGGGCCATTAAATTTTACACTTTAACTGAAATGTATCTCAATAAATCTGTTATAAAAAAGCCAATGTTAAAGAATGCACTAACACTGGACTGTGTGCATTAGAGCATATCAGTCTGAGAGCACACTCGCCCTTTATATTCATCACTATGCCCTACAGTACTAAAAGGACAGCCCACACTGTGAGCCTCATCAGGGCAAAGGGACAACCTGACTGAATCATGGTATATTGTCTTTATAAGTGCCAAGTATGAATTCATTAATTTCTTTGATTCTTTTTGAAATTGTCCTAATTATTTTTAATAGTATGTGATAAATGTACAGATAAGTATGATTGTTGAAAACTACAATCAATACAGAATGAAAATGAGAATTACTCTCCCACCCACTCCCACCCATCAATACCACTCTTGTCCCCAGAAATAATCACTGGAAACACTTTACTGTGTATCTTTTGCCAGACTTTTGCTTATGTTTAATTTCCTTTCATATATATGGGATAAAACTCTACATACTGTTCTATAAGTTGATTTTTTATTAACAGTTATATTGGAGATCTTTCTAAGATCTTTTTATTATTAAAAAGTACTTTTTTCTATCAATAAGCATTAAAGTTGGATTATATATCATTTTTCACAAGCTTTAAAAAGGTCTTCCTCACCCATCTATATTTTCTGCTAGAACTTTCTTAGGTTGTTCCCAGGAAATTCTTCCATTTTTTAACTCTTTACAATGTTTTTTTTCTTCATAAAGTAACAACTTCCTACTAGGGCACATACCCCCAAATAGAAAAAGGCCACTTTTATTAGTTAACTAGACATCTGGCAGCCCTCCTAAAAATGTGAACCTCAGAACTGAAAAACTATCATCTTCATCCCAAATCATACCCTCTCTCAACAGCTAGTTCCAAGACAATGTCACTATATCTTCTATTAAAGCCTTTCACCAACATTCCCTAGCTTTAAAAAATGGTCCCCCCTGGCTGGCGTAGCTCAGTGGATTGAGCGCGGGCTGCGAACCAAAGCATCGCAGGTTCGATTCCCAGTCAGGGCACATGCCTGGGTTGCAGGCCACGGCCCCCAGCAGCCGCACATTGATGTTTCTCTCTCTCTCCCTCCCTTCCCTCTAGAAATAAATAAATAAAATCTTAGGAAAAAAAAAAAATGGTCCCAACCTGTCATTCTTTCAATAACAAGTGGTAAAGAGAAGCATTTTACCAAAAGGAGAGACAAGCTTACAAAACAGACCTGTAATTGGCCTTGTTCATCAGCATATTCAAGGGTCTGGAAGACGGTGAGAGCATAACGTTCTCTGGTCCTCAGCCGAGCTCTGTAACCCCGGTACCAATTTTGGATGATCAATGCAGCTTTCATTGCTGTAGACCCACAGGATGAAAGAGAACAAACAGTTACTATGCAGCTGTGGGGGGATATAGGTGCTTCAGAAAAAAAATCAGCCCACCTGGATTCCTCAGTTCTACAAACATAAAAACTGCAAACAATGAGATTTACCTTCATGTTTTTGTAAAATGTCCACAAGTCTCAAATATGCAGAGAAGAATGATGTCATAGACATTAAGAGTAGAATTTTTGGAGCAAGACTACCTGCATTTGAATCCCAGCTCTGCTAATTACTATCTATGTGACTTTGGGTAAGTCATTAAAATTCTCAAAGCCTCAGTTCCCTTATTTGTAAAATGGGGATAAAAGTACTTACCTATGGCACTACTTTAGCAAGCATATGAAGTCTACGTATGCCCTATGAAGTAACAATGCTGTTCTTCACCATATACCCCAAAGCAATTCACACACAGTCCATAAAGGAGACATGGCAATACAGTGCTTCTTTGTGGCAGTAGGAAGTCTGACACCAATGTGGCCTGGCTGGCTGTCACTAGGAAGGAGAATGTGCAACTGTGGTGGGTGCACACTATAGGGTATTATGCCACAAGCGGAAGCAACAGCTTAGATAAACCTGTAGCTACATGAATGGATCTTTAAAAAGTTGTGTTTCAGTTAGTTGTGCCTCAGATTAAAAAGTCAGAGACAGAATGAAATATGACATGGTACCATTTTATATAAATCTAAAATACACATACAGAAAACCACAATATACTTTTCATAAGAATATATACAAAGGAAATGATACACACTAAACAACAGACTGGTTATTTATGGGAGGGGTGAATGAGCATCAGGTACATGGATAAAGGGAATAAGAAAATTAATTAACTAACATAGGGTCTTGCACAGACCAATGATAGCAATGCACAATGAATTGAGAAGTATGATTAATTCCACCTTTTACACCTGATATTCAACTGATAAGTCACAGATGGGAATGAACACACCTCTCTCTTCATAATTACTATCAATCCAAAATGAGATACCATAGGCAGAGCTTAGCCCAATACCTGATGTAAAGCACACGATAAACAAATGGTAACTGTAGTAATAAGTATTGTCTTGTTTGTGGATTATTCAGGCACACTGACTGTTCTAGTAGGCTTTGAACTATTGTGCAGCTTCAGAGTTTTGAGGAAAGAGATCAGGTAAAAATGAGATTTAAAATATAGTCTTTTATGCCTTCCTCAAGTTTTAGAGGGAAGAGCAATGAACACAGCTGGCTCCTTTCATTCATGGTATAATTTTTCCCAGTTAGCACATAAAAATTAAGAGTTGACTATAATAAGAACAGTTTGAGTTTTGAAAGCAGGAATCCAGCCTCCAGCCCCAGCATCCTCGGTCGAAAGTACTGCTCTGGCACACCACATAGACACTAGTCATCTGAGGGTGTTTATTCATCGGCTCCTTCAAGGCTCTCAGGTCTCAGGGACTCATTTCATTGTTCGGCTTCCAAAACAACCCCAGGAAGCAGACATAAGATCAAGTATCAAAATCTTCATAGGGAAAACCCACAGGGAGAAGTCAAGTAACCTGTTCAATACTGTAAAGCAAATAATTGGTAGTACCATAGCTGAAATCTCATGTTTTTACCATTTCCTTATGGACAGTCCAGGCTCACCTGAAAGATCTGCTCTGTAGAATGGTCAGTGTCATGACCAACCAACCCTCACCTAAGTGGTTTGCTGTTCACCAAGTACAATGTTCCAGTGCAGGGACAAGCAATAGATTCATTCCTGTAGTCCTCGCCACACTGTAAACCTGAGACAGGCTAACTTAAGGTCACTTAGACAATAAGAGGAAATGGACAGCAAGGAATTGAATCAAAGCCTCACTGACTCCATAGCCCAAGCTCTTAACCTCTATAGAGCTACTAACTTTTTTCTGTGCCTCAGTTTCTTCATCTGCACAATGATGGAGTGAAATAAATGATCTCTAAAGTTCCTTCTATTTACTATTAGGAACATCAATAATAAATACTCAAGCTTATTATTATTTCTATAATTGATCATTGAACAAAATAGCTACCATGTGTTAAAGATCTATACTACAAGACATTAAGTCTCAAGCATTATCACCTCCATGTTACATATAAGGAAACTTCCAATTTAGAGAGGCAAGGAACTTGTTCAAGTCACTTACCTAGTATGGACCCAGGTCATCTAAGCCCAAGTTGTAGGCTCTCTCCACTATATATGGCCAGTTACTTCATTCCCTAATCTATTTGTACCTTTTCTTTCCCTTGAATAATAGACACCACTTATTGAGTGCCTAGTATATGCCTGGCACTAAGCCAGACACATTACCTATAGTATTACTTCTACTACTCCCCCACAAGGGGAAAGAGGCCATGTAATTCTCCTCTCCAATCTCTGCCTTTCAGTGTACCACAGCCCACTCCCCAGGGGCAGAGTTGCTATTTCGTCTGGTAAGCGCACAGTACATTCATGGGTACCGGGCCTTGGAAGGCAGACAGCCATGTGCAGTTCCCTATCTCTTACACTTCCTCTTCTACTCCAAAGTCAGTAAACTGAGCCAACTCTGACCCCAGCTTGGGAATCTGCCATCTCTGTTAAGGCTTGCATTCCTGTCCCTAAGCCCCTACACCTGAGCATGAACGCCACTTACTGAGCTATCACATGTCACCTCTCACCCCATGCTTCTCTACTTTAGTCAGCTTGCTGGTGCTGGAGGCTGGGATTCTACAGGCCACATTTCCACTTTGCCAGTTGCTCCATGTTTGGCTCTATCAATAGGGGCTTTCAAGGCTGGAGAAGGGACAGGAGACACACTCCTTCCTGTTCCTATTAGTACAGCCTAGCAAGTGGTCTCCCCTCACCCACAGCAGATTCTCTTTGTTTGCAGCCATTGGATCCAGCTTGCAGTTTGCCCAGCACTTGCAATATCAGCCACATCGCAGCCCCTCAGAGACACTAGCACCAGCCGAGCAGTCCCCTCCCCACCTTCTCAAAGGTCTGAGTTTCACTTCTGCAGGGCCCCTCCTCAAAGTTTCTAAATTTTAATAATTCCAGTCTTTCCCCTTTGTTCTCTCGGCCCTAGAGGTAGTAACTTTCCTGCAGTTGCAACCTCCATATACCTTAGAGCGCTTTTTCAGAGATCCTTTCAGTTACCTAATAACAACTGGATTCCTAGTTAACAGTTGATAACATTCAATTCTCTCTATTCAAATCACTCTTGGTTTTTGCCTCCTGACTAAACCCTGCCTGATGAGCTAGCTAGTCCCATGGGGGTGGGAAAAGTAGGTTCAGCTTAGGCCTCCAGCCTTTAAGTTCCTATCCGTAAAGCAAAAGATCTGTGTTGTCCAGGTCCAAACTCGTTAGATAGCTTAGATCTGCTTCTGGTCCTGCTGCTTCATGGTGTATGTAACAGGGCTTGTCTTCCCCGTCACACTAACTCCATGCAGAAAAAAAAGACAAAAGTAAAAGCTATTGCCTTATGTGTCAAAAGGTCTTCTATTTTTATTTCTAGAAAGGAGCAACAGCATAGGTTTAATAAGTTATCTGGCCAATTTGCTCTGTCTAGCACAGGTGGTTTCTCTATTGGCAAGCTGTTTTCTTTGTTGTTGTTATTGTTGTTGTTATTTTTTAGTGAATTATTTTCTCTGGGGTGACCATTATCATAGCATTTTGCAAGAAGCTGGATGTCCATGTAGGGGATCAATGAGCAAAACAAATGATAAATTCAGAGCGTTTGCTTTGTGGTGACAGGCATTGTGCTTGGTGCTTTATATGGATGATTTGATTTGATCCAATTTGATTGGTCCTCCCAACAATCCTATGAAGTGTCATTATCCTCATTTTACAGATAAGGAAACTGAGGTTCAGAAATAACTTATTTGGGGTCACATTGCTTATCAGTGGGAAAACGTAGAGTCAAATCCAGATGTCTGTAATTCTAGGACCTGGGCTCATAGCCGTTTTGCAACACAGCCTAGCATGGTATTTGGAATCAGCCATAAAAAAATGAGACCATGTATCGAATAATATTTCCCTCCCACACCTCCTCACCACATGTTTCCTATACTCTTCACCTGATCTCTCACTCTCCATAGCACGTTTTACCATCTGACATTCTATATAGTCAAATGTTTGTGCTTATTGTGTATCTTCCCATATTAGCCAAGCTACATGAGAATAGGGACTTATTTTGTTCACTGCTATATCTCCAGCACCTGGGGAAAGGCCCTTCTAGGATTGTTATAATAATAAATAATAATATATTACAATAGCAATGTGTTAATATAGATATTAGTAATGCGTTAATTAATCAATTAATAATAAAACACTTATTGTCTGGCATATAAGAAATGAGAAATATTGTCTGGCACTCAATAAATGACAGAATACTTTTTCTTAAAGAGTGAGGTAGGAATAATGAATAATAATTCTCTCTTCAGGCTAACAACTTCTAGTACCCCCAAAGACTTCCTAATTAGACATGATATTCATTAAAAATTTCACAAACTATTGTGGACAGAACATGCTACCACCTTAAAACCCCAGAACCCGAAGCAAGAAAAGCCATGCCAGCCAGGACCCACAGGGCTCACTCCCTTAGACAGCACAGTCTTGACTCAAAAGCTGCCTTCTCAGTGAGGCCTTTCCTGGCCACCCTTTTTGAAAATGGCAGCCCTCCCCCATTGCCTATCTCCTTCCTTATTTTCTCTCCACAGCACTTATCACCACCTGATACAGCATATATTTTATTCATTTGTTATTGTCTGTTTCCTTCCACTAGGATGTAATCTCCAAAGAGACTGGGATTTTGGTCCATTGTATTAGCTGCTGTATCCTCAGAGTCTGGAACAGTCCCTGGAAATAGTTTAGTTAAGACTTTCTGCCTTGTGTTTCTCCTCATGGTGACTGGTAGTGTCTTGTGTTTGGTTTGTTTTTGTTTTTTAAATAAGAGTTTATTTGACAGATAGTTCATTAAACAAGAAACATTATATTCAGAATGATAAGGCATTTAAAGGCTCTGCTTTTCGAAATTCTGCTGGTAGAGGCCTCCTGTAGAGGCACCAGGGTGAGCAAATATTTAATGTAACTTTAAGGGGTCTGACATCCAGTCAGGAAGAGAGTGACGCACAAGTATGATAAACTGATTAAAATGAATTCAAATGAACTGGAAAGAGAATGAACTGTCTAGTGACAAAAGGCTTTAAACATGGAGGAAAAGTATCTATTACCTCAGCTATTCAAAGCATGATGAGAACAAAATATGGTTTGATGCAGGGACCATAGTTTTCACTGTTTTGTTTTGTTTGTTTGTTTTTTAACAGATAATTCTATATCTGCCAGCTGCTAGAGTGTGTGGCTGTCCCAGTGAGACTTTGTGCTTTACTGGAAAAACCTGAAAGCATGAGGGTGCCCAACAAGCAGCAAACAAGGCAAGGACCCCTATAAGGCTCACTCATCCACAAATTCTGAGATCCCTGCAGAACAAGGGCACAACACAGCCTCCTCGTCCTTGGAAAGCATTGTTCTTAAAAAAGAGGTAAATGGGAGTAAGGCATGAGGCCCAGTATCCAAACAATGGCAGGCATTTTAAACAAAACCATACACTTTCCCCAAATGACAAAAGACATCATAGTTTTACCATTCTTGGAAACCTCTGGCCTTTCAGTCAGAGAAAGGCAGGAATTAGAGGTCATTTCTATGACTTTTTATTTACTCATATACTAGCCCACCCACCAACCCATCCACATGGGGTAATAAAAATAAGGTTCTTAGTTTGTAATCCGGAGACCCGTTTTGGCCCTGACTCAGTCAGGTGCCAACTGTGTAACGTCAGGCAAGTCACTTTACTGCTCTGGCCCTCGGTTTCTCATGTAAACAATGAAAACGGGATTTTGTGATCCTGAAGATCCTTTCCAGTTATAAAATACTCTAATTCACCCCTCTATTTTTTAAATGCCACAGCTGCAGCCTATTATTGCACATAGCAAAGTTGAAAATAACCATTCAAGGACAAAATAAGACGTGTAAATGTGAGCACTCAAATCAGAAGCTTCTGGACAAGAAAAATAAAGACAAATTCTAAAGGCTATTTAAAAAATCTGACTTGTCCCTGTAGAAAACCCCAACTTAAGGACTAAAATCCTTGGCTTTCCCATCAAAGAAGTGTAGCAGAACTTCGGTCTAGGACCATTAGCAATTGGTCCTAGGACCACTAAACATTTCACCTATTACTACTTCTCCTTTAAGTTATCTAAACTATGATTACTGTATATGATCTGTTAATTGGTTCAAGTGATAGCCAGTTGAAGATGGGGAAAGATGGATGGGGAAGAATGTGAAAACAAAATGGGGCTGGAAAACAGAGGTACATGGGAGAGATCTAAGGCCCATAAGTTTCGATGAAAATCGAGAGATCAGAGAAAGAGATAATAGTCATAAAGACTGCAGAGGTGGAGCTGATCCAGGTGGCCACAGGGGCCAGAACAGCTGAGTGAACAGCTGAACCAGAGTGGAGCAGGGGCTGCTGGAGTTTAGGAGGCCCAGGAACTGATATGGCAACTGGTTTGAGATTATTCATGTGTACAGTGAAGATACTCGAGATGATGCTAACACGTGGCACACAGAGTCTGCAATGAATGAGGAAGTTGGTAGACAGCAAAAACAAGAAAGGGCTAACAAATGGTACCCACAAAGGGCATAAACCTAGGTAGCAGCCGTTACAGGATCAGGATATTTTTAACTCTTTATTTTGAAACATTTTCAAACATCCTCGAAAATGGTAAAAATAGTACAATTGTTACTATTTTGTCACATATACATTGTCTTGTGCACACTCTCTCTCTGTCCACACACACATATATCATCCATCACTTCTTCAGTCTCCTTGACTTTAGAATGTGTCCTTAGCCATTTTTTCTCTTTAATGACACTGATATTTTTGAAGAATAGAGGCCAGGTATTTAAAATACCCCTCAATTTGAATCTGGTCTGCTATTTCCTCGTGATTAGATTTAGGTTAATTATTGTGGCAGGAATAAGTGATGGATCTTTCTCAAGTGTGTTACATCAGTCAGTCCATGATGTTAATTATTGGTGATGTGAACTTAGATCACTTGCTTAAGGTGGTGCCTACCTAAAATTCAATCCTGTAGAGGTATTGTCTTTCTCTTCATAATTAGCAAACCATTTGCAGGAACATGCTTTGGGGCTGTGTATACATTCTGTTCTCCAAAACACTCATTGATAATTTTTGCCTAAATCAATGATTCCTATGGTGGTTGCAAAACAACAAATTTTAACTCATTCCTTGTGTGTTTATTAGGATTAGGATTTTTAAATGCTCCATTTAAAGCCCTCTTTTATTCAATAGGGCAATAACATTAAGCCATTTTATGGAAGTTTCCATAAGAATTGTAATCCTTGGCTGCATCATAGTTCAGGAAAATAAAAAGTTTTATCTATACAATACCAAAAGAATAGGCTAAGTCAATAAAATCAGGCGAACAGTTCACAGGCACTGTGACACCTCTGCCATATTAATTTCTGTTAATTTTCTAAAGGAATTATTGTGAAGATATCAACTTTAAAAAACTATTATATTCTTTTTTTAAATTTTATTTTAATCATTATTTAAGTACAGTTTTCTCCCCTTTACTACCAGTCCAGCCCATCCACCCCTCCCTCCCAACTTCCCTCCCATTTCCACCCTCCCCCTAGTTTTTATCCATGTGTCTTTTAACTTTGTTCCTGTAAACCCTTCCCCTTTTCCCCTGAAACTCCCTCTTCTCTCTCCTCTGGTCACTTTCTGCCTGTCCTCCATTTCAGTGTCTTTGACTATATTTTGCTTGTTTCTTTGAAAAAACTATTATATTCTTAAGTATGTAAGAAATTTAGCTATGTAAAATATAACTCTGGTTTCACATTATTAAAATATTTTCTTATAAGAAATGTGTTCTATTTAAAAAATTCAATGATGACCTTTAATCCTCACTCAGGAAACAAAAAACTTAAATGTCTTGACTGCAATTCTGTTTTATGTCTCCATTGTTATTAATTGCAAATCTGATTTATATTGCCAAATTCATTCACTCAAAGTCAAATACAATCAGCATTAATCTTTTGTCTTTTGCAGCTGCTAAAAAGATAATGCAACACAAAGCCATAATTGTGTATGAAAAGTGTTCTGATTATGGAAAATAACTGGTAATTGGGGCTGAGGTATTGTCTTTTCTTACTCTGAGTTTAAATGTGTCTCTGTAACAGGATTTTCGAACAAATAACAGATTCCAATTATAAAGCTGAATTCTTTGTGAATTATCTAGTCAGGGCTGAAGCTGGTAAATGGGGAGGTGGGACTTCATATCCTTTCAGCAGTACTTTCTACTTTCTAAAGGTTCATGATTCTAGAGTGGATATTTGAATAGTCCCTGTCAGAGTCTCACTATATGAGAAATTTCTAAAGTGGAAGTGGATTAATCACATAGCAAATAAAAATTCAAAAAAGATAAAGATTCATTTAATTGGTCTAAAGAATAAAAACACTGGTTTTTTTTTTTTGTTTGCCTGTTTCATCCAGGCAATAAACGTGTTTTAGTATCAATGTTATATAAATCTCAAGGCTAATACATTATCATCAAAAAGTGAATAATTAACTAAAAACTGTTATTGAGAGGCTTCATAATTTCAAATGAAGAAAGTAGTCCCTTTTTACAAAGAAAAATACTTAAAATGATTTCCATTTGATGCCAACAAAGCAGGGATTATAGTATATAATGTAGGCTGAAAATAATGATTTGGCACTTTGGGCATGCTGATCTTAATTAAATCCATGGGAGTAAAGTCACCCAAAGAGAGCACTACAGCAACAAAATAAGAGGGCCAAGAGGAATCCAGAGGAACCCCAACATTTAAAAGTTGCCAAAAAGTGGAGCTCTCATAAACGGTTCAAACAGAGACATAAAAGGAAAACAAGGAGAATGTGTTGTCGCTGAAGCCAAGGGCCTTGAGTATTTTAAGAGAGGAGCATGCAGGAGTGCCAAGTACTGCCAGGAAGTCAAGCAAGTAAGTAATGAAAATGCACCATTGGACTTCAAGGTCATTAAATAACTTGTCAAAATCATTTTCCATGGGATGGGATAAGGAGGAGGTAGGGGGCAGTGGTGTGAACGCTACCTTCAGGAGCAAACTCTAAACAGGAGAGAGGAGAGTAACTAGAGAGAAAAAGAGAGCAAAGGAAAGAAAAACAGTTACAAAAGACAATTTTGAACAACTGGGAAATTCTGAATATGAACTAGATGTTAGTAATATTACTCTATCAATTTTAGTTTTTCCAATGTGATATAGTACTGTACTTATATAAGAGAATATCCTTCTTTTTAGAAGATTCATGTGAAGTACATAGAGGTCAATATCATGTCTGCAACTTACTTTCAAATGGAGAGGGAAATGGAGATGGAGAAAGGAAGGGAAGAGAGAGAGACAATGGTAAAATGTTAACAACTTGTGAATCCAGGTTAAAGGTATCTGTGTGTTCATTGTACTATTCTTTTGTCTCCTCTGTAGGCATGTGATTTTTTAAAAAACTTGGGGGCAAACCTATATAATCGTATTAACCAATGTAACACTAATAAATTTAATAAGAAAGAAGTTGGCAAAACAAAACAGAATGGCATGAGAAAAAATGTATATATATCCAACCTTCCAAAAATATTAGAGGAAAGACACTTGAGCATGTTAAAAGGTTAACAGGAGAACAGCTAGTGTGTGAGCCCCAAAGGTAAAGGGGAAAGGGAACGCCCCCCCCCCCACACACACCAGCAGCTATAGAGTATACTGACAGTCTTTGAGTGACAAGAACTTTCAAGAACATCTTATCTGATGTCCCATTTCATTCAAGAGGAAAATGAGGGAGGTCTCAGCTCACAGGGATTTCCGCCATACCCCACAGCACCAGTAAAGACTGCCTGATGGCAATTGTACCTGAGAATCCTCCAACAATAACAACAAGAAGAATGGGGAGAGTCTCTCTAAACTTTCAGAAAATTCTTTGGAGAAAAACAAAGATAAAGGAAACAATGTCATTCATTGTTCTTCCATGAAGGTCCCAAATGTAAAGAACCCGACATAAAGAGTGAGGGATGGAGGATATGGGGCTGGGCATGGAGGGAGGGGATCTCTGGGGCAGTTGTGAATGGCTTAATTGTTAGATATTTAATCAATGAAATTAACCAGATGTTATTCTAAGAATTAAAGTAATACGTAGTGGCTATTTAGTATTTTCAAAGTTTTTAAATGAAAGAATAACATTCATTTTTTAAAAATTTCCTGATGAGACAGAGAGAGACAGACATCCATTTGTTGTTCCACTTATTTATGCATTCATTGGTTGCTTCTTCTTTGTGGCCTGACTGGGGATCAACCTGTAACCTTGGTGTATTGTGATGACACTCTAACCAACAGAGAGAAATATTTTTTAAAAGAACAGTCTCCATTAGAGAAAATTTCCATTTGTCATAGCTTAAAACATCAAACTTCAAAGCCAAAAAAGCTAGATAGCCTTTGTAGGCTCCTTAGCACTTAGAGAGAATGAATAAATGCATGTCTAAGTGGTCTCAAGGGGAGAAATAGAAGAAAATATATCAGAGTGTTGTCAAAGTGCTTCATGGGAAAGAAGGCAATAGATTATTAATTCAAAACCCATCCACATGAAATTTTAAGTGTAAAGTGAAGTTCAGGAGAATGAAATTGCAATGTTTCTTTTTTTTTTTAATTTTCTTTATCTTTTTTTAGACGGGGGAAGGGAGGAAGAAAGAGAGGGAGTGAAACATCACTGTGTGGTTGCCTCTTGTGCCTCTCACCAGGGACCTGGCCCACAACCCAGGCATGTGCCCTGATGGGGAATCAAACCAGCAGCCCTTTGGTTTGCAGGCTGGTGCTCAATTCACTGAGCCACACCAGCCAGGTCTATTTTCTGTTTTTTTTTTTTTTTTAATGAATTCCAATTTTACAAGTCAGGGCAGTGTTTCTAAGGAAGCATAATCTTTGGAATCTGTTAGTGCTGGTTCCAATTCAGGTTCAGGCACCAACCAGAGTATAACTTTGGGGAGTTCTTTAAGTCTCAATGTCTTCATCTAGAAAGGAGACTAATCAAATCTTCCTCCAAAAATTTTGGTGAGAAATAGAAAAAATGGATATTGTAGGTACTCAATAAATGATAGCTATTATTTTCCTCTTCCCTGTTGCATATCACAAAAGAGTGAAATAACAACAATGAGAATACAACATCGGTGCTACTTCTCTGCATGGGTGGTGGGTAGCCCACAAGAAGGGGATAGCCTCAGTTTTACATATAGGCTACTTTTTCTTAAAAATGCCATGATACTCTAGAGGCAGAGTACTGTGGTGGAGCTGAATGACCAAGGAGGGAGAAAAAATCCTTCACAATAGACAGACCATGAGAAACAGGAAGCAACATCTAGCCCTGGCTCTGCCACTTACTAGCCACATATTCTTGGACAAATCACTTTGCCTCTCAAAGCCTCAGTTTCCTTTTCCACAAATTGAGAACAACTCTTCACAGGCTGTAAAGATCAAATGTATGTGAAAGGGCCTGGCCAACTATTAAAGCGCTATGCAAATGCAAGCTACTTTTTTGTATCCTCAATTCCTGGCACGTGGAAAGTGCTCACTAAAAGGTTTCCTGAGTGAGTGAGTGAGTTCCCATCAAAGACTAAAAGGACTATCTCATTTGTAGTGATTATAAAGAAAAGAGTTCTTCTTAGATGTCCCAGGGCCCATAGGGCCTTTGTTGCTTAGCTGATCACCATGATCCATATTATAAGTGAGAACAACCAGATTTTGACTGGGATCAAGCAGTTGTTCTTTTGGTCTATTTATATACTTATATAAGCGAATTTAATAAAGTTACACTGGGAGGTACCAAAAAAAGGGTGTAATGTTGACAGCAAAAAACACTGCAGTCAGAACTCTCTGGGTTCAAATTCTAACTCTGGCACTTGTAGTTATATGACCTTGACAAATATTTACCTCACTGAGCATGACCCTTACAACTATACAAACAGGAATAATAACACTTTACTTGAGGATTTATATATATTGCAAGGATTAAATAAAATATATGTAGGATATTTTTAACACTCTCTAGAATGTAGTTAGTAACCAGAAAAAGATAATTATCACTTTCTATCAAGAGTTTTCAAAATATTTATAGCCCTTGATACAGCAATTTTGTCTAATCACCTGAATATGAGAATAATCCAAAATAAGGAAAAAAATTGTTCAAAGTGCTATTTATATTTATTTTAAAAATCAAATATTAGAGGAATAATTTAATATATTATGACATATCCACTAAATGAAATATTTATTAATGGCTAAAGTGATATTTACAAAGCATTTATAACAACCTGAGAAATGTTTGTATAAAATGTTTTAGTGACAAAAGCAAAGCTACAAAAAATTAATATTTAGTCTGATAAATATCTATACTATAACAGAAAACGCTGGAAGGAAATTATCAGAGTGATAACAACCATTATCTTTAGATAGTAGAATGATGAGGAAGTATTATTTATTTCCAAATGCTCTTCTATATTTTACAATATTTCTGAAAGAGAAAAATATTTATGGATAAAATGTTTCTTATGGATAAATGTAACTAAACACAATTGCATCAAGTAAGTAAACACAATTGCATCAGTATTCAGCAAATTTATTATTATGAAATCATAGTAAATGTTGATTGACTATTCAACTGAAGGTAATGAAAGAATAAAAAGAGTTATGAGAGAATACTCAAAACAAGTATATGCTAATAAATTGCATAACTTAGACAAAATGGATACAAACTATTGAAAATGACAAGAAGAATTTGGGGTGATCACTTTGTGAGTTATGCCAATGTCTATCACTATGCTGTGTACTTGAAACTAATATAATACTGTATGTCAACTGTAATTGAAAAAGACATTTTTATTTTGCTTTTTAAAACAATTTTTAAAGAAAATGACAAGAAATAGAAAATCTGAATAGATCTATAGAATAAGTCATCAAAACACTACCCACAAAGAAAAGCCCATGCCCAGATGGCTTCACTGACAAATTTCGCCAAACATTTAAAGAAGAATTAATACGAATTCTTCATAAACTCTTCTAAAAAATGCAAGAGAACTTTCCAACTCATTTTCTGAGGCCAGTATTACCCTGATATCAAAAATCAGGCAAAGACATCACATAAATCAATATCTCTTATGAATACACATATAAAAATCCTAAGCAAAATACTAGCAAATTGAATACAACAACATATAAAAAGGATTATTGTATACCACAATCAAGTGGAATTTATCCCAGCCAAGTTGGTATAACATCTAAAATTCAATTACTGCGTACCATTTCAGAGAATAAAGGACAAAAACTACATGATCACCTCAGTACAATTGTCCCTTGGTATCTGTGGGGGATTAATTCCAGCCCCCAAAGGTACCAAAATATGCAGATGCTCAAGTCCCCTATATAAAATGGCATAGTGTTTGCATATAAACTCTATTTGCATATAGGCTATAGCATGGTATGCCTACACATCACTTCATTCATTCAGGTTAAGCATAGTGCTTAGTGCATGGCAAATTCAAGTTTTGCTTTTTGAAACTTTCTGGGGTATTTTTCTTTCTCATATTTTTGATCCGTGGTTGGTTGAATCAATGGACATGAGACCCAAGATATGGAGGGCCAATTATACATGCAAATAAAGTGTTCAACAAAATTAAACTCCATTTCTCAATAAAAAACAATCAATATACTAGGAATACAAATAAACTTCTGCAACCTGATAGAGAGCATTTACCAACAAGCCACAGCTAATATATTTAAAGGTGAAAGACTGAATGCTTCCTCTCAACTCCAAGATCAGGAACAAGACAAAGATGTCTACTCTCACGCTTCTATTCAACATTGTAACAAATGTCCTAGCCAGGGTAATTAGGCAAGAATATGAAATAAAAGGCATAGAGTAGAAAAGAAGTAGAACTATCTCTATTTGCAGATGACATGATTTGTAAACAGTAAATCCTGAGGAATCCATTGAAAACTATGAGAGCTAATAAATTAGTTCAGCAAGGATTCAGAAGACAAGATCAATATACAAGGAACTGTTTTTATACACACTCGCAATGAACAATCCAAAAATGAAATTAAGAAAATAAGTTCATTTATTCAATACAATACCATCAAAAAGGATAAAATACTTGGGCTAATTTGACAAAAGAAGTGTAAAACTTCAACTCTGAACACTACAAAACATTGTTGAAAAAAAATTAAAGAAGACCTAAATAAATGGGAAGACATCCCATGTTCATGAACAGATGATTTAACTGTTAAGATGGCAATCTCCCCAAACTGATCTACAGATTCAACACAATCCCCATCAAAATTCCAGCTGACTTCTTTTGAGAAATTGATTAATTGACCCTAGAACTCATATGGAAATGAAAGGGACCCAGAAAGCCAAAACAATCTTGAAAAAGAAAGAAGGCTGAAGGACTCACTCCAATTTCAAAACTTTCAAGAAGAGCTACAGTAATTAAGACAGTGTGGCACTGGTACAAGGTCAGACATATGGAATACTACTTAGAGTCCTGAAATAAACCCTCACATCTGTGGTCAATTGATTTCTGACAATAGTGTCAAGACCATTCAACAGGGAAAGAACAGTCTTTTCAACAAATGGTACTGGGACAAATAGATATCCACACACAAAGAATAAATTTGTACTCCTTACCTCAAACCATACAGAAAAATTAACTCAAAGTAGATCAAAACCTAAATGTAAGAGCCAAAAGATAAAACTCTCAAAAGAAAACATGAGGATAAATAATCTGGACTTGACTGTAGATTCTTACATATAAGAATTCTTAGAGCCCTGGCTGGCGTAGCTCAGTGGATTGAGCGCGGGCTGCGAACCAAAGCATCGCAGGTTCGATTCCCAGTCAGGGCACATGCCTGGGTTACAGGCCATGGCCCCCAGCAACCACACATTGATGTTTCTCTCTCTCTCTTTCTCCCTCCCTTCCCTCTCTAAAAATAAATAAATAAAATATTTAGAAAAAAAAAGAATTCTTAGATAAAAGTACAAGCAACCAATGAAAAAATGAATTGTATTTATCAAAATTAAAAACCTTTGTCCTTCAAAGGACAGCATCAAGAAAGTAAGAAGACAACCCAATGAATGGGGAAAATATTTGCAAATCATATATTTGATAAGGAACTAGTAACTAGAATATATAAAGAATTTTTACAACAAAAATAAATAATTAAAAATGGACAAATGATTTGAATAGACATTTCTCCAAAGAAGATCTACAAATGGCCAATAAACACATGGAAAGATGCTCAACATCGTTAGTTATTGGGGAAATCAAATGAAAACCCTAATAAAATAATACTTCATACTCTTTAAGATGTATATAATCAAAAGGGCAGACAATAACAAGTGCTGCCAAAGATGTGGAAAAATTGGAACCATCATGCATTGCTAGTGCAGTCACCTGGTAAAACAGTTGGAAAGTTATCAAATGCTAAACCTTGATACCATATGACCCAGCTATTCTAATCCTCGAATAGGATTAGGTCACCAGTTCAATTCTGGGGCAGGGCACATGCCTGGGTTGTGGGGCCGGTCCCTGGTTGGGGCACATACAAGAGGCAACCAACTAATGTTTGTCTCACACATCAATGTTTCTCTCCCTCTCTTTCTTCCTCCTCTCCCCTCTCTCTAAAAATAAATAAATAAAATCTTTTTTAAAAAGTGGTGGTTATACAACATTATGAATGTACCAAATGCCATTGAATTATTCTCTATGGAATGGTTCATTTTATGTTAGTAATTTCGCCTCAATAAATTATTTTTAAAAAAGCCAAAAATCCAAGATATTTCCATTTACATGTAACATTTTAAAAGTTGAAAAGTATTTTTAAAAGAGAGAGCTTACTTTCACAGCTTGAGCTTGGCCTTTTTTTTTTTTTAAACCAAAGAAATCTAGCTAAATTTAAAGAACTCTGGGTAAACCTAGATATAAAACGATACTCTCTTCACTCTTTTACAATAAATTACTACTATGGAATTAGTTCACTTGAAACTGTTGAAAGATTTATTTTATGATGTGCTTACAGATTTGAAAGAGTTAGTGCACCCCCCATGTCCCTACTGTCAGACATAAGCTAGCTAACTCCCCAGCATAATTCAACTAGGAGAGGGCAGCACAGCATCTGAGACCAAAAGAAAAACATCTCACACTAATTAGTATGAAACACTCTGCATCCTAACGTCTCCATATTAAGCCTGAGTAAACTTCCAAAACTAAAATGTGGAGTAGAAATTGGGGAAATTATTTACACCTAGATAACAAAGGAATAGAGTTTAAGAGCAAATTATTCACATAATTGTCCCAGTTTGTTTGTTTTTATTCTAGTTTGCTTATGAAGACTATGTCTCAAACACTCAAATGAGTTTCAACTAGATTCTAGTAACTATGAGAAAGAACCTCAGTACAAAATAAAGGAAACATTTAAGCCTCTAATTATACGGGGGTAGTGGGAGGCATGTCATGTCATCTATTTGGAAATAACACCCTTTTAGGAAAGCAGATGATCTAGCATTTCCCAAATTCTATCTAGAATAGTCTAAAACCATGAGGTAAATCTCATAAAGTTCTATGTTGAATAGCCATAAAAAAATAATCTGGTCACTGAGTTATAAAACCTAATAAAGATTCAATGATGTTATTAAATGTTATATAGGCATGAATAATATCTATATATAAGCACATTGAATAAACAGATATAAATTTACAGAGGCTTTCTTGTTCCCTGCCACTGAGTTTTAAATTGATATTTTATATGGGTACATTTCCAACTGAAATCAAATCAAACATAAAATGGTACACATCATAAATTCAAAGCTACATCTTCCTAAAGGTACTTTCCCATGTTACCCCAACATTTAACCTTGGTTCAAGGAATGATGCCTTGTGCAAAATCACACAGGGCAGGCAGCTCCAGAGCCAACCATGTGAGTAAATGAGAAAGGGGGACAGGTAATCGGCCCACTCTTCCCCTTGCAACAGGAAGGCAGGCACATTCCTGGCACTCACTTTTTGCAGTTTTCTTGATTCTAATTGAACTCCCGCAGCCCATGTCTTCTAGATGGTGTAAAAAGCTTCACTTTCGTATTCCCAGATGCTGCAAATAGCTGTGAGGAACCGCTCCTTAGCTGAGCCACTTCAGTCACAGGCCCTGATGGGGAATACACAAAAGGGAGGGGAGGGAAAGAAGCTCCGTTAACAACAAGTATCTAAGTGATCGGAAGGATTCATTTTATGCTTCCTCTCAACCGCTGGCCATCATGTGATGTGGAAAGTGATCAGGCATCATCTAATCCTGGTCTGTTTTCCACAACACAGTAGCAGCAATGGAGCAGCTATAGACTGCTTTTCATCTACACTTAAATTACACTTTCCTCATGTCTCAGTGACATCAAGGTCTGTAGAAAATAAAGCATTGAAAATGAAAAGAAAAATGGAAATGGAAAAGTGTATAATTTTCTAACTGAAATATAGGGAATAGGATATAAAGGATCTGACAGTATTTAACAATTTTGATTTTCAATTCAAAATAGTTAAGTCTATCTTGGCTTTGAAAACCACAAACTGAAGACTATGAGGCACAAACAAGATTTAAACAACAATGTCAAAATTCAAATCAAAGTAAGTTATTTGATCAGCTGGGGCACTTATTTAAAAACAAAAAAAAGTCCTAAGTCCTCCCCGCTACTCTAAGGTATCAGAATCTGTGGGAGTGCCTTTTTTAAACAAGCTCTCTCGGTGTTGTGGTTGTAGTGTTTTGTTTTGTTTTAACCCTCACCCAGGACATGCTTGCTAATTTTAGAGAGGAGAAGGGGGGGAGAGAAACATCAATTGGTTACCTCCCATATATGCCCCCACCAGACTGAACCTGCAACCTAGGCACGTGCCTTGACTAGAAACTGAACCCATGACCTTTTGCCTTTCAGTCTAGGGACCATGCTCCAACTGAGCCACATGGGCCAGGGCTCTCTTCAGTGTTTTTCAGACCCCTCCAAATCTACCCTCCACTTGCTCCCCACCACTTCCGATGAGTTAGATGAAACTGCTGAACTGATCTTAATCACTCCCTGGGAATTTTCAACAAAACTGCTTTCCTCATCACTTTTTTGGGTGATGTTTCTGAAGGGAACCAAAAATTTTGTCTTTTGGGACATTAATTTTTAAGCAGGATATTAAGAAACAAAAGATTTAGAAAGAACCTTTGACCCGCCCCCCCTTTCCTGCCTAAGGGATTCAGACAGAAAAAAACCTGCTGCTTCAGGAAGGGAACCTTAGCATAATCAACCTAGTGTTAGACAGGAAGGCTCTGTTTACTAGACCGCCCCCTGTTTCTCATTGTTTCTGGGTTACCTAGCAAAAGTATGTTCCCCTCTTCCTCAGCTACCTGTAAATTGCCTACTTCCTTTGAAATCTCAGATCCCACCCCCTCTTTCTTCTTTGTCCCAAATGACATATATACCAAATTTTACTTCACTGACTTCAGAGTTTCCATGCTTATGTGAATTCATGTGCATGTATTAAAATTTTATTTTTCCCCCTGTTAATCTGTCTCTGTTAATTTGATTATTGGCCCATCTAGAAGAACCTAGAAGGAGGGAAGAAAAGTATTATTATTTTTTTAGCTTCCACATTTCCATTATTTGCTGATGCTCCAAACCAACCTGATCTAATATATTTGCATTTCTTGATAGGAACAAAGTCAGAAAACAACTGACTAGGGGAATGTCTGTTTTTCCTTAGCACTACACTAAAAGCTTAACTGTAGAAAGGAGAAAACTAAAATGAGCAAAATACTTGAATGATGGAAATATTTTAAAACAATAATAACCCTAATGAACAGCTATTCTACGTAGAACTAGGCCTGATTCTTTTGTTGCCTGTTAGTATCACCTGGAGAGCTTTTAAAACTGCCAATGTTGAGACAGCAAGCACCTCATTAAATCAGAATCTCTGGGGGTTCAAAAACACTGATTGATGCCTGGGTTCCCTTGGGTGGGGTTGGGCATCTTGATTTTTTAGAGCTCCCCAGATGATTCTACTACATAGCAAAGTTTGTCAATCTCTAATAGAGACAACATTTTAGCAAACCCACAGTCATGCCTAGTGAGCATCTTATTTTCTTCTGAATGCTTTTTGACTCCATCTGTTTGGTACAAAACTTTTCCAGAGATCATGTCAGGCTTATAAGGCTGTGGCTTCTGGCATCTACTCTTTTCTCATTTTTGAAAGTGGGGCACTATTTACACATTGCCTGACCTCTCTCCATATTCAGAAATTTCTCTGAGGTTATCTGCAGTGCCTATGAGAACACATTTATTGGGGCCTTCATCAGCCTTTGAAGTAGTTCACACAGTCCTGCTGACCCTATCCAAGTGCCTAGATTAGTGCTTGCCAACATGAGTGCCATAAGATTTACCAGAGGAAATTGCTTCAAAATGCACACTCCCAGGCTTTTACTGCCAATATTGGATTCAAGCAATCTGGGGGGCCTGGGAATCTGCAACTAAAGTGCTCTCTTCAGCGCTGGCTGGAGTGGCTCAGTAGACTGAGTGCTGCCTTGTGAACTAGAAGACTGCTGATTCCGTTCCCAGTCAAGGCACATGTGTGGATTGTAGGCCAGGTCCCGGGTTGGGGGTGAGTGAGAGGCAGCCGATCTATGTTTCTTTCCCTTTCTTTCTCCCTCCTCTCCCCTCTCTAAAAATAAATAAATAAATTATTTTTAAAAAGTGCACCCTTCGGGGGGGCTTTGAAGTAGGCACTCCCTATATCTCAGTTTGAGAAACACTGCTCTCCATATCTTCCTTGGACTTCATTTCCATCTTCATGCTATTTTTTTTACCATTTTTATGAATATTTGAGTTAGGCATTGAGTAGGCAACAAACACTGATTCAACAATAGAAAGTGATATATTGCAATCTTGATTTTCCTTTTCCAGAAAAAGAAATAAAGCAACACATCTCTCCTAGGGCATCTATCTGGTTCTCAACCACCCCTCAGTTAATTCATTATACAAAAAAAGTCCATGTAAAATATTCACTAGGAACTAAAACGCATCATACTTGAATATATTTCTGCTAGATTGTAAACTCCCAGGTTATCTTTCTTTCTAAACACTAACTGAATCTCTGGGCACCTACACAGTGCCTTTAACAAAGTAGGTTTTTGATAAATGCTGAATGAATGAATGGATGGATGGATGAATGTTTCTAAGCCAGAGTCCTTTTAAAAATTAATAACTAAGGCCTAGCTGGTATGGCTCAGTTGGTTGGAGTGTTGTCCATAAACTGAAAAGTCACAGGTTCCATTCCTGGTCAGGGCATGTACCTGGATTGAGGGTTCAGTCCCTGACTGGGGCATGTGCAATAGGCAACTGATTGATGTCTCTCTCACATTGATGTTTCTGTCCCTCCCTGTGTCCCTCTCTTCACCTCTCTAAAATCAATAAGCATGTCCTTGGGTGAGGGTAGAGACATTTTTTTTAATTAATAACTAAAAATAATTATTAGTCCATCATTTTGTACACAGATGCTGGCTATTTGATTCTAAACCTTTCATTAAACCAGAAAATGGGGAGTACTTATATATCTATTTTTAAAGGAAATTTTAAAATCATGATGGAAATGAGAATTGTTCTAGAACTTTTGGTTATTAGAAAAAAGTTTACTAGAATTTTTCCATTATTAAACATAATTATTAAGCAAGTTATTTTTAAAGTGTTTTTCTCCCTCAGATAACAAGTGAAAAAAAAAAGAGAAGAAGAAGAAGAAGAAGAAGAAAAAGAAAAAGATAGTTCATTTTAATTCTTGCCAAAACAAGAGCTGGTTAAGGCTAGGTGCTGCTTCCTACTCCCACACACTGCCCAGCCTAGACTGCAAACTCCCAGTTAAAGACAGAGAGGGAAGCAAGTTTTTAAACAGTGCATGTGCCTTTGAGGACATCTCTGGCTAGCTGCAAAGCTGATAAAAATGATTTAGGGATTTTCTATTTTATGAGAAAACCTAACTTTCCTCCATTTCCTACCCTCTGTCAGCATTAGAAAATCATTTAGCCCTGGGCAGGTAGCTCAGTTGGTCAGAGCATCATCCCCACATGCCAAGGTTGCGGGTTCAATCCCGCCATCAGGGCACATACAAGAATCAACCAGTGAGTGCATAAATTAAGTGGAAAAACAAACAGATGTTTCTCTCTCTCCCCCTTTCCCCTCTCTCTTAAATCAATAAAAAAATTAAATTTTTTAAAAAAGAAACACATTTAGTGTGCTAAAGAAGTCTCTGAAGAAACAGTTCCCTGGGGCCTGAAAGGGGTTCCTGCAGCTCAAGAGGCAGGGAGCAGAATCACAAAGACCCAAGGATGCAATAGTCAGTGACATGAACCACTGAAAAGGTGGCTCTTGGCAAAAAAAAAAAAAAACCCAGCTTGAAATTTGCCCACTGCTGCCGCCTCTACCAATATATACAATATATACTGAGGATGGTTTTTAAGCATAAACATAAAATAGTGACTCATCATTGGTACTCATAATTTGCAAAACGAAAGGTTTCTAAGGCTTCTGCTAAAAGGTTTTCACTGTACATGTGTGGAGGAGGAGTGAGGGGGGAGAAGTAGAGGGTTGAACTGTTTGATGCTGTTCAGTTATTTTCATTCTAACCACTTTTCATTTCCAAAGTTGGACATGCAAGGAAAGAATGAAAGATGGCCCTTGGAGCCAAGCTAACCTCGACCATCAAATACCCTCTGAGCACTATCCCACTCTCCCCAAGTTGTTCTTGCGTGTTATTTTATTTCAATGTGCATTTCTATTGAACCCTCATACCTTGGCTCAGTCGCCTTGACCTCGAGTCTACCTCTGGCATTCTAGATGTGAACTGTGTGGTTTCCCATGCTAGAAATTCAGCTTTTCCTAGAGAAAACCCAGCTTTTGTGAGAAGTTCCTACTCTATCTCTGGCCCCGAGGAAGAAGAACACAAATCTAGAACCCACAGTCACTCAACTGTGGGCACCACTGGTGGAGGACAGATACCTCTTGAGGCTCACCCTCCTGCATTATCTTTCGTCTTTGTGGAAACAGGGGTTATACAGCCTGATGTCTGTGGCCTAAATATAACTAAGGGGCACAGAGTACAGGAGTCCCTAGCAGACCATGCTAGAGAGGCCTCTCCCACCATTACCTCTCAGTAAAACACTATAGCATTTGCTTGTATCTGGGGTCTTAAATTAATAATGGGAGATCTGTAGGACTAACTGGTAATTATTCCTTTCATTAGCTGAAAGGCTAAGAAAAGGGAGGAAAATATACTGACCACCAGGAGGTGTCTGAAGGTATCTGTTGTTATATCAGATAGGATTGTGATCAGGTGGCAGCCTGGCCTCGTGCCGGGTGCTCCAAAGTTTGTTTGTACAACAGTAATTCTATGTAGTTTATAATTCTAGGAATAAAGGGGGATAAAAGGTCCCACCATAAAATAAGTTCAGGAGAAGTAGGATTACACAGGTCTTTTTTACTGAAGGACTCCTCAGAGCCTTCAAGACGTTAATGCGTGTTGTGAATTTCTATTGCCCACTGTTTCCCAAACAGCCTAGCAGGGGACCCTCTTGAGGGAAAGGAACTCAAACACATCTACTGTTTCTAGCTGCCTAATGCTGGCCCTAGAAGTCAGACAAACCAAAGTTTAAACCCTTCTCAGCTAGCCATTAATTCCTCTGCACCTCAGTTTTCTCATAAGGAACTAGGGATAATAACTCACAACTGACATACTTGTACTGAGGACTAAAGAGGAGCAGTCCTTAGCTTATGAGTTAGGGGGGACATGCATGAGTGAGTACCCCCTGTGTTAGAGGTGTTGAAACAAAACTTGTGTTTGCTCAAATCTCTTCCTTGCAAGTGCATTGTCTGGGAGCTTCCAGACACTAAATCCCTTTGGTGTCCACAGATTCTGGGATAATTGTAGATTCACAAGATATGGGTTCTTTTCCCCTGGGATCACTAAGATCTGCAAAAATACTATACCAGTAATAATAATAACAGCTAAAATCACCAGTCTTTTTTAAGGTACTACTATTGACCCAGCACAGTGGGTGCTTTGTATTTCCAGTATTCCAGTTAGTGTGCATAGCAGCCATCAAGATGGCACCATCACTCCCATATTTAGATGAACAGAGACTCAGAAACTGCATATGGTATCTGTGGCACAGCTGATCAGTGGCAGACCTGAAGACCCACTCTGCTTAATTGTAAAGAACAAAAATGTTTGTTGGCTAAAAGGTTTGCTACGCCTTGGTTTCAGAATCCAATCTGATCAATGTATGTAAGCACTGAATCACTAAAGAGAATGCCTGAATGTTGCAAGGAATTCTGTTTGTCTTATTTACAGAGAGATGGAAACTCTGTGGTTTCCTGTGATAACAACAGGCCAAGGGAACTAAAAACAGATTTCTGAACATAAAGTTGTACAACGGAGGTTGGGGAACACACCGCGGAGGGCCTAGAAGGGTTTCTTAAAATATCCCTTCCCTCATTTTCTAGCTCTCACCCAAGTGACCAGACTTTTTCCAATATCACATTCATTTGACAGAGGCCATGACCCTTCAGGCTGCAAAGTCATCTGTATGCCTTTTAAAGATAATGACAAGTGATTTGCAATAAGCATCTTTGAGAAAAATGAATCTGAGAAATTGCAAAGCAATAAAATAAACTCCAAGGAGCACACATTCCCTATTCTGTTGCTAGATAATATATGTTTATAATGTAGACTTCTGCATCCCCAAAGTACCCAAGAACAAACAAACGTATCACCTGGTTCTTTTGCTTAGCCAGTGTAGAGGTTTTTCCTCGCCCCCAAAAACGTTCTCTATGAGGAATGTCGAGGTCTGAAAGAAAACAAGTAGAATTGCTGCTCTCTCTGGAGCACCCCCTACACATACACATGCATCCCACACATCTCACATCTCTGCAGCTCTCTGCAGGGCAAGCTCCGGCTTAAATAAACCAAGAAATAAACACACCCGCACACACACACACAAAGGAGAAACCCAAACAGGCCACGGCTGCTTTGCCTTTCAGTCTGGAAGGTGAGCCCAGAGCCACAGATCTGGGAGAGGCTGAGCTCTGGCCTGGAGCCACAGCTGTCTGCCCCAATGCTGCCCTGTTCCAGGCTAGGAGATAAGGGATGTATGTATTCAAGTAATGGGCTGCAGTCACATGAGTGCTTCCAGGGGGACCAGGCTCTTGTATTGGCAGGACCAGGCTGCTGTTTGCATAAGTAATCTGCATCAGTACAAAGTATAAAAGAGAATTTTGGTAAGTAAGGACAGAAAAGCATTCGATGGCTGACTCTTTAGGTCAACCAAGGATGATTTCTAATAAACATTACAGCAGCCTGGGTACAACTAAACAAAGGAACTAGGATCACTAAACATTCCTCCTTAGGACTTGAAAAGACCTGGGTTAAAGGGGCAGTTGTTGGGTTCTGTGCTGCAAATTTATTTATATGACATTTTTATTCCCCCAGTTATTCAATTAGCCGCTTGTTGGAGAACCCATCTGTGAAAGGGAAATTCACTCCCCTCCATCAACAGAAAGGAAAAGGAAGGTTGACCTGTAATTTCGCTGAGTTAGAGGAAGAAGACACACGTGAATAATTGAAGTGCAGATGTCAATACTGGAGGCCACCAGCCACAGTTTGGCTGTCTTCTGAGGCAATCCAGGGGTGACCTCATTCCCAGAGTCACACTGACTGCAGCTGCACTGACAGCGATTTTCCTTCCACACTTTTCCTAGTTGGCTTCATAGCATATGGCCTTACCTTACTGGCCTTGGGCATTGAGAGCGAGGATTTAAAGGACTCCAGCCATAATCACTTTATAACCCCACCCAAACTGCTCTTTAGCCAATTCCTTTCTGCAATTGGGTGCCACAGGAGATCCAGTAAAGCATTTACCTAGCTTACTATTTAATCTAATGGAGTCGCTTTAAAAATAACTGGAAAGGCAGCTCTGGGCATCTCTACTGCTATTAGCATATTAAATGTTACCAGAGGAGCTCATTATGAGGTAATGTAACTGTACAGGTTTCCATGGCGGGGACTCCAAGACCAGGACCTGATGAGGCTGCTATACACATTGTAAATGATAGCATAATTACCCAGGCTCCCGCAAAAAATAGTGGACAATGTCGTTATATGGCTGTTTCTAACCAAATGCCTATTCAATCCACAGTGATTAAATGATAGCTATGTCTAGATACAGTTGTTCGAATGTCACCTCCTCTGTGTGAAGCCTTTCCTGAATCACCAAAGGGGAGTTAGTCACTCTGCTTTCTGGCACTCAAAGCCATGTGTGCATCCAATTATGGAACTTCCCGAAGCACACTATAATTTGTCATTTTACATGTGAAATCCTGAAGGGAAAGGATCCATTCATTCCCCATGGCATTCTCAGCACCAAATGCATAAGTACTCACCAAATATTTGTTTAATTACACAAAGAAAGAAAGGGAGGGAAAGCACCCATGATTTAGGCTATTATTTTAATGACTAGCTTCTGGACCATGAATTGGATTGGCTATGCCCTTTATGTGACTTGTCTAAAACTTAGAATTTGCTTAAAATGAAGAACGTCACCATATTTTCCCATTGTACAAAGAATGATAAAATACTACTTTGAGCACCATGAAAAATAATTGGAGCCAGCTTCCAATTATTAAATGAGTGTTGATGTATGTGAATAAATTACAATGACAGTAATATGTATTGAGTACTTACTGTGTTCTAGGCACTTATTATTTTTACATGTGTTAATCTTATTTAATCCACACTATCATATGAAGTATATACTATTTATGCATTAGGGACTATAGCTCAAAGTCAAATAGCAAAAGAGTGACAGACCTGGGATTTGAACCCAGGTACTTTGACTCTAGAACCTCTACTTATAACCATTCCACTATACTGCCTCAGTCAGTACCTTGATATTTGTAGAATGATGTTTCCAGCCTTTATTCAGATGTTCTCTGGATGTCCTCTAGCTGAGCATGGATGTGTTGTCCTAGCCTGAAAAAATAAAAACTAATGGGTGAAGTAATGTCAACAGTTCCAAACTCACTCATTAACAGAATTATACCCCTATCAGTGGAGGTAGGTCAACTTATCTCTGAATGGGCACATCATTATATAAAACAGCCAATAGGAAATATGAAAGCTCATTTTCTCCCAGAAAAGGCCATCGCCCTTAACTAAAATGCCCTGAGTTCTTTCATTCAACACATGTTTATTGAGCACCACCTATGTGGCAGGCACTATCCTGAGAGACAGACATAGATGGTGAACAAAACGGAAACGATTAGATGAGGCAAACATATAGGTAAATGAGAAATTAAAATAAAATGACAAATTTAAATCTGTCTCCCCTAATTGAATATAAATTCCAGGTACCTAAAACAGTGCCGGGCACATAATATTTATTATATTAGTAAATGGAAGCAATATAGTATGATAAAATCTCTAACAGGGCAAATAGGGACACAGAGAAAGAGCCAGAAAGGGGGATGAGGGAAGGATTTTGGAAGTGATGCCCAGGCTGAGATCTGACAATTGAACAGCCAGAGATAAGAGTTAACCAGAAGAAAAGGGGTGAGGGAGAGATGAGTGTGTTCTTGTAGACAAGTATATTTTATAGTACTTAACAATGGTGTGAAATGGGAGAGGCAAAGCCCTGGCTGATGTGGCTCAGTGGGTTGAGCACCAGCCTGTGAACCAAAGGGTTGCTGGTTTGATTTCCAATTAGGGCACATGCCTGAGTTGCAGGCCAAGTCCCTAGTAGGGGAATACAGCAGAGGCAGCCACACATTGATGTTTCTCTCCATTTCTTTCTTCCTCCCTTCCCCTCTGTCCAAAAATAAATAAATAAAATCTTTTAAAAAATATTTAAAAAAACAAAAAGAAATGGGAGAGATAACGTAAATCAGAATGAACTGTGGCCATAATTATACTGCTGCAATTAGACTTTTGAGAAGGAAGAGAAAAAGGTCTGTCTGCTGTGACTGATAAATGGCTGCCTCTCCACCTCTGTAGGCTAGACTTCTCCTTGGCTGTCTTAGCTGTTCCTCTTTCCTTTCTCACTTCCCTACCCCCTTACTGCATTTGCCTTCACATTCCACATAAACTTCTTGCTCTCAAATGCTTGTCTAAGTATCTGCCAGAGAGAAAACACAAACCAGCACCTCACTAGTCTATGGTAATAGCCAATTATAGAAAGATAGAGGGGACGGAGAAGGCCATTGACCTCACAACAGGAAGACTGGGCAATGCAGGCAAACGTGTCCTATTTCACAAGTTTCCTGGGGCTGGCCACAATTCCATTTTCTACCAAGGGAAAGTAATTCTTTAAAAAAAAAAAAAAAAAGAAGAAGGCCCTGGCTGGCATAGCTCAGTGGATTGAGCACAGGCTGTGAACCAAAGCATCGCAGGTTCAATTCCCAGTCAGGGCACATGCCTGGGTTGCAGGCCAGGGCCCCCAGCAACCACACATTGATGTTTCTCTCTCTCTCTCTCTCTCTCTTTCTCCCTCCCTTCCCTCTCTAAAAATAAATACATAAAATAAAAATAGAAGATTGTATTTCTTTTCAGAGAGAGAGGAAGGAAGGGAGAAAGAGAGGGAGAGAAACATCAATCAGTAGCCTCTCAGGTGGGGACCTAGTGGGGACCTGGCCCACAACCCAGGCATATGCCCTGACTGGGAATCGAACTGGTGACCTTTCAGTTCACAGGCCAATGCTCAATCCACTGAGCCATACCAGCCAGGGTGGAAAGTAATTCTAATGGGTCATGACACACTGTGGAATATGCCAGAATCGAGGCAAAGTGGCTGGATTTAGAAGTAGATCGAAAAAACAACGTGTGCAGATCTGTTTGGTAGTAACTACTTAAGGTGTCTGTCCACTTGTGGTCTCTGGTACCTCAATGCCCGATAACACCAAAAGCAGGTAGCTTGGGTGGGGGTGGCCTCTCAGCTAGCCTTCTGGTGCTGGGACTAGTAGAAAACAATCTACTAGTCCGATTGCAGCTTCCTAACAGCTAGTAGTCTCCAAATTGAGGTACCTACCCCACAGCAGAAGCACAGAAGATCTACCTGTTGGAGAACAGAAAGTAAAACATTAAAATTTGTATTTTTATCTGTTTTCTTATTCTTTTTGAAGTTTCAATTTTCATGTATGTTTGTAACATACACAATATGTGAGTTCAGCGGTATTAGTTGTAAATAAACAAATATACCTATATTAGGAGTCCATTCTCAGAAAGCTTTTACTCTGAGTGGTTCACAATTAAAAACATTCAAAGAACCCCAATTTAAAGAGCCCTGATTTGAAGAGAGGGAAAGAATAGCAAGTAATATTATATTTAAGTAAAGAGAAAGAATCACATGTATTTTCAGGGATGAGTTCTGAGTATTGAAAAACCACACTAAGTAGGACAAAAGGGAAGCCAGATTTGGCAAGTAATTAGAAAGTCATCCAAAGAAATCAAAGGTAGGCTACAACAAACTATCGATACACACAACCTAGATGAATCTCAAAGGCATTTTGCTGAGTAAAAGAAGCAGACTTAAAAGATTGTGTACAGTGATATGAGATTTTTCAAAAGGACAAAACTGTAGTGATGGAGCACTGATCAGTGGTTGCCAGGGTCGATGGGTGGGGAAGGCCGTACCCACAAAGGGACAGCAGGGGGAGTTTTGGAGGGTGGTGTTCTACATCCTAATTATGGTGGTGATTACACTCATCTTCCCATGTGTCCAAATGCATAGACCTGTACAGCAAGTCGATTTTACTGTACACTAATTTAAAAATAAGTTTTTCAAAAAGCTTTACCGAGTCGGCTCTGATTTAGTAGTGCCTTTGGGTCTGCAGATATTAAAGTCCCTATGGGCTGACATTCACTACTAAGGGCCCCTCCTAAATCACAGCCAGAAGCAGTGTTTTCTGCTATAAACTATGAGCACTAAGGAAAACGCTTGCCCTTCCCTCTCACTTTACTTGTAGCTCTCTAACCATGGGCAAAACACGAAGAACAGAGCTCCCGTCAGAAAACACAGCCCATCCACTCTTTACTCAACAGATACTTACTGAGTATGTTCCAGCTATGAGGCAGGGACACAAAGGTGAATGAGCTCCAGTTCATGTCCCTGCCAGGTGTACAGCAGAATGAGGGACATGGATCTACCCACAAATCATTTCAAAACAGGAGGTGTAGGTCCAGAGATATGCTGTGTGTACTATTAGAGTTGAGAAGCATATCAGATTGGTCAGAGCAAGTCAGGAAATATCTCAGAGGATTAAAAGGTGGGAAAAGGCATTCCGGGGAACATGGGAGCATGTGATATTTGAGTAGTTTCCTGATACTGGGGGGCACAGGATGTATAAAGAGGAGGATGGGGACGTGAACATAGAGAGATAGGTTGGTGCCAACTGTGATTATTCTCGTAGATCATAACAAAGAATTCAGAGTTTAACCCATTAGTTAGGATTGCAATTTCAAATGCTTACATGAGCTGGGGCAGATGATATAAGTGAATAAAGCAGCCTGGGTGGAAATGATGGGACATTCTAAAGAGTTTTTGTCTAAATGAGGTAGCAGCTACTTACTGGTAGCTCTCTCTTAGGCTGCCATCCAAAAATCCTGGCCCAGTGTTGCCTGATGAAATTTTTCAAGAGAAGTTGAACATATTTTTATGTAAAATCCCCCTATTTTTAAATGTATGAGTATATTTCTGCAAATTTAAGATGCCATCGATTATAACGTGCATCACTATTTTATATACCAATAAAAAAGTCACTCATCAAACTGTGACACTCCACTGATTTTAGGACACATTCCAATTTCAGAGGTGCTAAAATGTGAAAAAAAATGTGCATCTTAGAAGCAATGAAATACTGTAATTCCCATTTTCTCAAAACATTGTATAAACTCCATGGATCCCATGTGAGGCTGCCAGATTGTAGACTCTGAGTGAAAGGGACCCTGAGAGTAATGTGATTAGATTCAAACTTTAGGAAGGTTACCCTGAGGATCAGATGGTGATGAACTGGGGAAAAGCCAGACATAAGAAGACCAGTGAGGGAGCGCCTGCCACAATCCAGGAGACAGATATAAGTACTGAATTAAAGTCCTGGCAATGAGGATTGAGAGGAGGGGCCAAATAGAAAAGCCTTTCAGGAACAAAATGTCACTGGTCCCAGACTATGTATAGGGAGCAAAGGAGATGGAGATATCAAGAATAATTGATTCCAAGGGTTCCAGTTTGGGATAGTAATGGATTCATCACTTATTTGACACTATTTACTAGGCACCTGCCTTGTGCGAGGCACAATGCTGAGTGCTAAAGGTACAGTGGCAATCCCTGCTCTCTTATAGTTTATAGTTTAATGGGCGATGCCATTAATTGCAGAAGAATATTAACAGGTATGGGGTAGGACATAAAGGGGAACAAGTATATTTATGATGGAGAAAAAGTAATGAGCTGAAATGTTCTACATACAGTAGAAGCTGACATTTAGGGCCCAAGGAAGAAATCAGATTCTGATGAAAGAGGTCATCAGGGTACCAATAACAGTTGAAGTGATTAGAGATGATAAAATAGTCAGGGAGAGCTCATAGAGTAAGAAGGCAATACGGGCAAAAGCAGAATTCTGGGGAATAGAGACATTAGGTGTGAACAAAGGAGCAATCTGGAAAGGAAGAGGCCCAGGAGAGGGATGTCTGTATATCAAAGGAGACAGGTATTATCATATAGTCCAACATAACTTCATCTATAATTACTGCATAGAAATAATATACCGCAGCAATGTACAATTCAGAATTTCAGAGTTATGGGTGTTTTGTGTGAATTCCAAATCTGCTTACCAGAGCTGGTTCTTATTTAGAGAGTTGTGATATTTTTAAATATTGCCACAATCTGTCCCTTTAGCTTGCATGTGCTCCTGTTTTGCAGTAGCTCAGTTTGTCATCTAGTAAGAGTCAATGGAAGAACAATGGTAATTCTGATTTTCCTTTTGCAGGGACTGTAATCTGCCATTCAAAGACAAAAGTAAAACAAAAAATATAAATGTATGCAATTCCCTCTCATGTCAAAGCACTGGGAGTTGGGCAAAACTGTTCTAGGCACATATGGTGAAGTCCCCTGCCAAGACCACCACGAGATTCTTGGCCCAGAGCCCCATAACAGGTGACCCTTTAGACTTGTTCAGAAAGGCCTTCACCCTGGCCAGTGCAGCTCAGTTCGCTGGGCATCATCCTGTGAACTGAAAGGTCATGGGTTTAATTCCCAGTCAGGGCACATGTCTAGGTTTCGGGTTCAGTCCCCGGTTGGGGTGTGCACCAGAGGCAACCAATCAGTGTTTCTCTCTCACATTGATATTTCACTCCCTCTCTTCCTTCTCCTCTCTCTTAGAAAAACAGGAAAGAAGAAAGAGAGAGAGAGAGAGGGAGAAAGAGA